>CM033477.1:1541525-2135195 GCA_019447015.1 Hymenochirus boettgeri | reverse complement strand
CTAACAGTTACATAGTAACATAGTATTGGAGGTTGTATAAAGACATATGTCTATCTAGTTCAACCTTTATACCCTACCCATAACGTCTGTATAACAGTTACATAGTAACATAATATTGGAGGTTGTATAAAGACATATGTCCATCTAGTCCAACCTTTATACCCTACCCATAATGTCTGTATAACAATTACATAGTAACATAGTATTGGAGGTTGTATAAAGACATACGTCCATCTAGTCCAACCTTTATACCCTACCCATAATGTCTGTCATACAGCGAGAACAGGCAGTAAAGGTCCCATACAGCGAGAACAGACAGTAAAGGTGCCATACAGCGAGAACAGACAGTAAAGGTCCCATACAGTGAGAACAGACAGTAAAGGTCCCATACAGTGAGAACAGACAGTAAAGGTCCCATACAGTGAGAACAGACAGTGAGAACAGACAGTAAAGGTCCCATACAGTGAGAACAGACAGTAAAGGTCCCATACAGTGAGAACTGATGGTAAAGGTCTCTCTCTCCCATTATTTCTCTCCTGCATTCTATATCCTCTATCTCTCATACTCTCCTGCAGTCTCTATCCTCCATCTCCCACACATTTTCTCTCTCCTACAGACTCTTTCCTCTCTCTCTCTTCTGCAGACTCTATCCTCTATCTCTCACCATAGTAACATAGTATTGGAGGTTGTATAAAGACATACGTCCATCTAATCCAACATTAGACAAAGTTTACATAAAGTTCCATTTCGAACTTTCCATAGAGTTCGAATGTTCGAAAATGGACTGAACTTTCCAAAGATTCTGCCATCTCTATTTGGAGGTTGAATAAAGACATATGTTTATCTAGTCCAACCTTTATACCCTACCCATTATGTCTGTATAACAGTTACTATGTAACTGTTATACAGACATTATGGGTAGGGTATAAAGGTTGGACTAGATGGACGTATGTCTTTATACAATCTCAATACTATGTTACTATGTAACTGTTATACAGACATTTGGGTAGGGTATAAAGGTTGGACTAGATGGACGTATGTCTTTATACAACCTCCAATACTATTGTTACTATGTAACTGTTATACAGACATTATGGGTAGGGTATAAGGTGGACTAGATGGACGTATGTCTTTATACAACCTCCAATACTATGTTACTATGTAACTGTTATACAGACATTATGGGTAGGGTATAAAGGTTGGACTAGATGGATATGTCTTTATACACAATCCTGATCTAAAATATAAAGTAGTTGTTGTGCTGTGACACATTAGAGTATAAAGGTTAACTAGATGGATTATGTCTTTATACAACCTCCAATACTATTTTACTATGTAACTGTTATACAGGCATTATGGTAGGGTATAAATGTTGGACTAGATGGACTATGTCTTTATACAACCTCCAATACAATTTACTATGTAACTGTTAGACACATTATGTAAGGGTATAAAGGTTGGACTAGATGGACATATGTCTTTATACAACCTCCAATACTATGTTTACTATGTAACTGTTAGACAACATTATGGGTAGGGTATAAAGGTTAGACTAGATGGACTTATGTCTTTATACAACCTCCAATACTATGTTACTATGTAACTGTTATACGACATTATGGGTAGGGTATAGGTTGGCTAGATGGACGTATGTCTTTTACAACCTCCATACTATGTTACTATGTAACTGTTAGACAGACATTATGGGTAGGGTAAAGGTTAGACTAGATGGACGTATGTCTTTATACAACCTCCAATACTATGTTACTATGTAACTGTTATACAGACATTATGGGTAGGGTATAAAGGTTGGACTAGATGGACGTTGTCTTTATACAACCTCCATTACTATGTTACTATGTACTGTTATACAACATATGGGTAGGGTATAAAGGCTGGACTAGATGGACGTATGTCTTTATACAACCTCCAATACTATGTTACTATGTAACTGTTATACAGACATTATGGGTAGGGTATAGAGGTTGGACTAGATGGACGTATGTCTTTATACAACCCCCAATGCTATGTTACTATGTACTGTTATAACAGACATTATGGGTAGGGTATAGAGGTTGGACTAATGGAGTATGTCTTTATACAACCTCCAAACTATGTAACTATGTAACTGTTATACAGACATTATGGGTAGAGAATAAAGGTTGGACTAGATGGACGTATGTCTTTATACAACCTCCAATACTATGTTACTATGTAACTGTTATACAGCATTATTGGTAGGGTATAAAGGTTGGACTAGATGGCCGTATGTCTTTATACAACCTCCAATACTATGTTACTAGTAACTGTTAACAGATATTATTGGTAGGGTATAAAGGTTGGACTAGATGGACTTATGTCTTTATACAACCTCCAATATTTTTTATATGTAACTGTTATCAGACATTTGGGTAGGGTAAAGGTTGAACTAAATGGATGTATGTCTTTATACAACCTCCAATACTATGTTACTATGTAACTGTTATACAGACATTATTGGTAGGGTATAAAGGTTGGACTAGATGGATATGTCTTTATACAACCTCCAATACTATGTTACTATGTAACTGTTATACAGACATTATGGTAGGGTATAAAGGTTGAACTAAATGGATGTTGTCTTTTTACCACCTCCAATACTATGTTTATAAGTGATTTCAACATCCTGAAGGGAATCCTAATAAAAGTTGCTTACACTCTACATGTCATTGGTCAGTAATAACTGTAGTTATTTCATCAGTGTCACATGATTCAATAGGAATGGTCCATTATAGAAAATAATGTACTTCATATTAAATAAAAGGTTTTTTGAAGACACCTTAGAGATCCACAAGCTACATTAAATCATTGGGGCTACTGCAGGTGACTTAGTGTGCATATTTATATTGAGTAAATACATACCTGTATGCTCTGTTTATAATAACTACTGATGTTGCTTTCAACGTTGCTTTAGATTTCTCTCACTGATAACTTTGATCTAAAGATGAAAGGCTGCAAGCAGTTCCCAAAAGCCTTAGGTGATAAGATTTATGCTAAGATATTTCAGTTCTCTAGATCTTACAGTATTATTGACTGATGATTCTCATACTATGGGAACATTAAAGGTTTGATTGCTCCTTTAATAAACTCTTAAACAGTATCAACAATGTAATTAATGGCTTTCTGCTTGGATGGGCTTTCCTGCAGGTGAACACACTTTGAATATTTTTAAATTTAGAATTCAATGAGATGTAGAAGAGAAATCTATTTTTATTACTACATGATACTGCATGGAAGAGAATCTTAGAATGGAAGACTTTTGCACACCATGGGCCTTATTTGTAAAGGCGCAGTCTACCTTAATAGCAATACCGCAACTTAAACTATTGATCCAACCGTTGTACATTTATGACCGCTACCGTAAATGTATGATAATGGCATAAATCTATGATTGGTCTTAAATCTACGACCGCCATAGAATACCATTGCAGTTGTTTACACCGCATGGTATTCTATGAATAAACGGTTGTAGATTTACCACCGTTCACCATAAAAGTATAATGGAAATTTAATCACAATGTATAATCCAAATGTATATAATATAATGATAATGTGCTACAGTGTAATATAGGATATTACTTCACTGAGTAATTCAATGGCCATATATAGGGTATGGATCTTCAAGATGATGCTAAATTCTATTTTATACTGTAAGTAGAACATTACTAGCAATTGCTTTGGGCCAATCTCCCTAGAACTAGAGGCTGCAAGGCTCTGGAAATCTCACCAGCACATAAGCGCACGCCGTGGAGCGTCTGGTGAATAGGCTAGCTGCAATAGGGGGAAAGTCATGCTAACCAATCGTAACGGTTGCCGACCTCCCCTCTGTATATCTGTATGTGTTGTAATGCACAAGAATATATATTTATATCTATTAGATGACTGATTTTTGTGTGTGGCTTGTTTTTTTTAGTTGTGGTGCTTTATTTGTGTGGTGCTTGATTTTAATTACACCCCTGGCTTTCACTCAAGCAGGAAGAATGGGTATTCCTTGTTACTAAGATGGGCGAAACTGATGGGTTTCATTTCATTTTGGGGTTTTTGGATCTCGGGAAAATCCCAAAATCTGAAAACGGAACTTAAATTCGGACTTCAGAGTGTATTTTGATTTTATCGTATGTTTGTGGCTATTCTCGAAAATAGCCATGAACGTTCGATAATCCTCGAAAATCCCAAAAAATATTTTCGAGTATTATTGGATGTTTGAGGCTATTTTCGAGAACTTTCGAAAATAGCTTGAACGTTCATTAAAAATTGAAAATGCTCTCCGAAGTCCCAAAATCCGAACGATACGTCTGGTTTTGGCCAGAACATTTTGGAATGGATTCCGGAATGGAGGGGTTCTGTGTGGTGTCCGGATCCGACTCGGACCCGGATCACGTCTCACTTGTTGTAAGGGAGGGGAAGCCTATTAGACTAATATGATACAATGTCAGTGAAACAACTTTTCCTAAAAAAATTTAACCTAGCAAGGGGGTATCAGTCTAGAACCAAGGTAAGAAGTTAAGACCTTCAATACTGGGGTATTGATTTTTTAAGATCAGAACTTGTAATAAAAAACCTCAATGTGTTTGCTATATTCTATAACACAGATATAATGATACTATGTGGAAATCAGAAATGTTTAATACAAAATGAAATATTTGTTTAAATACAAAAAATGAAAGGTAAATGAAGCCTAACGGAGTTTTGGTATATGGCTTCTAGGGCACAGATAAATCTTCTGTACATTGTCATGTAGCCACCATTATTTTTTCACCATGCATTTACAGGATAGTTCCACTAATATTTAATTAGCTGAACCGTATTGAATTATTGTTTTGTTTCAATTTGATGCAAATGAATTTTTTTATGCAGACTAAAACAGTTTTGGGCACAGTTTGGCATTCATTAAATTATGTTTCTTTGATTAATAAATTGTTGTTGAGGTTCGTTGAATCCTATTTCCATAAGGAATGTTCGACCCATGTACCCTTTGACAGATTTAGGCCTGCATATTTAAGTCAAATCTTATGGAAAATCATCTACAGATCTTTATTTTTTTAAAAAGTGTTTATTTTGATATGTTTAGTTCCTTTGAATGAAAATTAAGCTTATGTAGGTCGCTAATAAAAGCCCCTTTCAACCAGTAGTTTATGGTCCAGAGATCTTAATTATCCTTTACACCTGGATCGTTTGTGTGTATGTAAACACCTATGTCACCTGTAATTATGACTTAAGGGAAGTGTGTGGACGATGTATACCATTGTGTTTATCGGGCATGTTCTTGTCCCGAAATAAAAACCAGCACGGAAGACTAGATGGACGTATGTCTTTATACAACCTCCAATACTATGTTACTATGTAACTGTTATACAGACATTATGGGTAGGGTATAAAGGCTGGACTAGATGGATGTATGTCTTTATACAACCTCCAATACTATGTTACTATGTAACTATTATACAGACATTATGGGTAGGGTATAGAGGTTGGACTAGATGGACGTATGTCTTTATACAACCTCCAATACTAGTTACTATGTAACTGTTATACAGGCATTATGGGTAGGGTATAAATGGGACTAGATGGACTATGTCTTTATACAACCTCCAATACTTATTACTAAACTGTAGACAACATTATGGGAAGGGTATAAAGATTGGACTAGATGGACATATGTCTTTATACAACCTCCAATACTATGTTACTATGTAACTGTTAGACAGACATTATGGGTAGGGTATAAAGGTTAGACTAGATGGACGTATGTCTTTATACAACCTCCAATACTATGTTACTATGTAACTGTTATACAGACATTATGGTAGGGTATAAGGTTGGACTAGATGGACGTATGTCTTTTTACAACCTCCAATACTATGTTACTATGTAACTGTTAACAGACATTATGGGTAGGGTATAAAGGTTGACTAGATGGACGTATGCTTTTACAACCTCCAATATTATGTTATAGTAACTGTTATACAGACATTATGGGAGGGTATAAAGGTTGATAGATGGAGTATGTCTTTATACAACCTCCATATACTATGTAACTGTTATACAGACATTATGGTAGGGTTATAAAGGTTGGACTAGATGGACGTATGTCTTTATACAACCTCCAATACTTTGTTACTATGTAACTGTTATACAGACATTATGGGGATAGGTAGGGTATAAAGGTTGGACTAGATGGCCGTATGTCTTTATACAACCTCCAATACTATGTTACTATGTAACTGTTATACAGAGACATACGTCCATCTAGTCCACCTTTATCTCTACCCATAATGTCTGTATAACAGTTACATAGTAACATAGTATTGGAGGTTGTATAAAGACATACGTCCATTAGTCCAACCTCTATACCCTACCATAATGTCTGTATAACAGTTACATAGTAACATAGCATTGGAGGTTGTATAAAGACATACGTCCATCTAGTCCAACCTCTATACCCTACCCATAATGTCTGTATAACAGTTACATAGTAACATAGTATTGGAGGTTGTATAAAGACATACGTCCATCTAGTCCAGCCTTTATACCCTACCCATAATGTCTGTATAACAGTTACATAGTAACATAGTAATGGAGGTTGTATAAAGACATACGTCCATCTAGTCCAACCTTATACCCTACCATAATGTCTGTATAACAGTTACATAGTAACATAGTATGGAGTTGTATAAAGACATACGTCCATCTAGTCTAACTTTATACCCTACCATAATGTCTGTATAACAGTTACATAGTAAATAGTATTGGAGGTTGTAAAAGACATACGTCCATCTAGACCAACCTTTATACCCTACCCATAATGTCTGTATAACAGTTACATAGTAACATAGTATTGGAGGTTGTATAAAGACATACGTCCATCTAGTCTAACCTTTATACCCTACCCATAATGTCTGTCTAACAGTTACATAGTAACATAGTATTGGAGGTTGTATAAAGACATATGTCCATCTAGTCCAACCTTTATACCCTTCCCATAATGTTTGTCTAACAGTTACAGAGTAATATAGTATTGGAGGTTGTATAAAGACATATGTCCATCTAGTCCAACATTATACCCTACCCATAATGCTGTATAACAGTTACCTAGTAACATAGTATTGGAGGTTGTTAAAGACATAAATCCATCTAGTTCACACCTTTTACCCTACCCATAATGTCTGTATAACAGTTACATAGTACATAGTATTGGAGGTTGTATAAAGACATTCATCCATCTAGTCCAACCTTTATACCCTACCCATAATGTCTGTATAACAGTTACATAGTAACATAGTATTGGAGGTTGTATAAAGACATACGTCCATCTAGTCCAACCTCTATACCCTACCCATAATGTTGTATAATAGTTACATAGTAACATAGTATTGGAGGTTGTATAAAGACATACGTCCATCTAGTCCAACCTTTATACCTACCCATAATGTCTGTATACGTTACTAGTAACATAGTATTGGAGATTGTATAAAGACATACATCCATCTAGTCCAGCCTTATACCCTACCCATAATGTCTGTAAACAGTTACATAGTAACATAGTATTGGAGGTTGTATAAAGACATACGTCCATCTAGTCCAACCTTTATACCCTACCCATAATGTCTGTCTAACAGTTACATAGTAACATAGTATTGGAGGTGGATAAAGAAATACGTCCATCTAGTCCAATCTTATTACCCTACCCATAATGCCTTTCTAACAGTTACATAGTAATAAGGATTGCAGGTTAAATAAATACATACTTTTTCCCCTTCATAAAATTGGTGGGGGGGATTTTGCCTTCCTCAACAGTTAGGGAGGAAATGAGGATATTGCTAGATAGGTTGGACTGGATGGATGGTAATCATCTCAAATACTATAACTATACTATACTATACTTATTATACTGTACTATTATTATACTATACTACACTATACTATACAAATATCCAACCTTTATACCCTACCCATTATGTTAGTTACAGTGTAACTTTATACATTCAAATATGCAGAATATAATTAGAATAATATCATTAAATTTTATAGCCTTCACGTATGCAGAGATTTATCGTCGCTTACATTAGTGATATTAAATAAGATTTGTTATTTTTTTACATTAGTAAGCTATATTATTATTATTTAGTAATTACTTTTGTTATTATAAAACCTCGAATGTAGCTTGTGCAAAACCAACAATTGCCCGCTCGTGTTTAGAAGTGTTTTAACATGTTTTGGTGACAGTGACATGTTCCTCAGACCATTCCCAGGTGCCACAGCCATTTACAGTAAGTTACCATTGTATTTTAGCTGTAAATCGCCCGGACTTTTCGAACTATCACTCCCCATTGACTTTAAGGGTCCGAATTCGAATTTATGAAGTTCGGTCATCTCTAGTGCAGAGTGGGACCAAACCAGTTGTGGCAACTTTAGGTAAGGGCTTGGTTTAAAGTGGCATTGTTATCCATTAAATATACATATATGTATGTAAAGGAGCTCTCCCTACCTCACTGATTATGTTTCTGCTTTTTTAGTTTAGTGCTACCTTAATTATTTTTTAATTATTTAGAAATGTAAAATCAGACAAAAGAACAAAGAGCAGTTCTTTAAGCTTACAGTGTAATGAGGCCAGGGTTTCCCCATTTGGAGATGTTGTTTCGACTGCAGAGCCAAAATCCGAAATCCAGCAGTCAGGGCTTAAATCCTGTCCTAGGGATGGACTGGCCGCCTGCCGGGAAAGCTCTCTCATAACTCGGAATAACCCCTAACCCCTCCTCTGCCCTCCTCCCCCCTAGATGATGCTATGATACAGACTAAAAAGATGTCCATATTAATCAAAAACTTAATTTTAAATGTTTGCAGTTCTAAGGTAAATTTATAGAGACAATAAATATTTTTAGGTATTTTTTTCTATAAAGAAGTTCTCACAAGTTGCTTAGATTTTATTGGAATTGTCTTTTTACTGTACATATGATAAGTGCAGCTTATTTAATACTAAATCCTTTTTTATTTCTTACCCAATATATGTCCACAGTGTTACCTACGCGATAGAAGAGGAAGCATATTACATATTCAATGACTTGAAGTAAATTAATCTTCCCCAACGAGAAGGCTGTAACCTATTCCTTATACCAGGAGTAACACTTATAACCGAAATGAAAAAACCTTTTGCAAGGACCTTAGATATATTTATAGCAGTGATCTGATCTTACCTTCCTTGTTTTGTTTTTTACAATGAAGTAGAAAACAGCTTTTTTTGTGGGGGGGGGGGGGGGGGGGGGGTCAGCATCAGAACATAGCATTTGGTTCCATTGAAAAGATCTGACTAAAGGAATTTAGATCCTCAGATGTAGAAGAAACAACTAATACTGCAGACACAAAACACATCTTTCATGTTTCCATACTTCGTTATTTGTTTATTTTGTATTTCTTACTGGTTACTTTGAATATGTGCATCTCTATTTTTGGTTACATTTTTGGGATGGCACATTATGTTCAATACATTAATGTCTTATCTTTGAATCTTCTTCACTCAGTCCAAATACCCCAATCTAGAGGCATCCAGCGAACACAGTTGCCCTGGGAAGCAAAGGTAGTTCAGGCGCACGGATCATAGTCAAAAACAGATGAGAAGTCAGCAACAAATATCAAACAATAGACTAACAACTTAGCAGAGAGGAAAGCACTATCAGGGAGATGTAATAAAAGTTCTTATTGTTAAAATGGGGCTAATTTTGCCCCAATCACATCAATCTTATTAACATTTGAAAGTTAACATCTGATTGGTTTTGGCAAAATTAGCCCCATTTTAACAATAAGAACTTTTATTGAATCTCCCTGATAACTTTATTACATCTGCCTGTATATCGAGCATCAAGCACGAGAAAAAGGAAAGAGATTTAAACCAGAATGCACCAAGAAATGAAAGAACTAGGGGAGATGGCTAATCAGAACCACACCTTACACAATTCACACATGTATTGGAAACCCAAATAATGCTGGAGATACCAAGACCCAATTGCATGCTGATATGGAGACTAGAGATGGACTAGAACTCGAACCCGAGTTCGAGCTGAACTATTTGAATTCAAACGAATTCGGACTTCTCGAAATATCCCGGACACGGATTTTCGATATTTTCGGACTTTTGATAAATATCGAATGTTTGAACGTTCGAATTGGTGAGGAAAATGCCTATTATACCTTACGCGAGCATCGAATCCGCAAGTAAAGTGTCCATTAAAACCTATACCGAGCATCGAATCCACGAGTAAAGGGTCCATTAAAACCTATAGCGAGCATCAATCCGCAAGTAAAATGTCCATGGTATCTAGGTGCGAACGCGAGCATCGAATCCACGAGTAAAGTGTCCATTAAAACCTATACGCAAGCATCGAATCCGTGAGCAAAATGTCCATGGTATCTAGGCGCGAACGTGAGCATCGAATCCGCGAGTAAAGTGTCCAATAAAACCTATACACGAGCATTGATCCGTGAGTAAAATGTCATGGTATCTAGGCGCGAACATCGAATCTACGAGTAAAGTGTCCATTAAAGCCTATAAGCGAGCATCAAATCCGCGAGTAAAATGTACATGGTATCTAGGGCGAGCATCGAATCTATGAGTAAAGTGTCCATTAAAGCTTATTATACGAGAGAATCGAATCCGTGAGTAAAAGTTCCATGTATCTAGGCGCGAACATGAATCTACAAGTAAAGTGTCCATAAAGCCTATACGCAAGCATCGAATCCGCAAGTAAAATGTCCATGGTATCTAGGAGCGAACATCGAATCTCGAGTAAAGTGTCCATTAAAGCCTATACGGAGCATAATCCGCGAGTAAAATGTCATGGTATCTAGGCGCGAGCATCGAATCTATGAGTAAAGTGTCCATTAAAGCTTATTATACGGAGCATCGAATCCGCAAGTAAAATGTCCATGGTATCTAGGACGCAAACATTGAATCTACAAGTAAAGTGTCCATTAAAGCCTATAAGTGAGCATCGAACCGCAAGTAAAATGTCCATGGTATCTAGGAGCGAACATCGAATCTACGAGTAAAGTGTCCATTAAAGCCTACGCGAGCATCGAATCCGCAAGTAAAAGTCATGGTATCTAGGCGTGAACATCGAATCTACAGTAAAGTGTCCATTAAAGCCTATACGCGAGCATCGAATCCGCAAGTAAATGTCCATGGATCTAGGCGTGAACATCGAATCTACAAGTAAAGTGTCATTAAAGCCTATACGCGAGCATCGAATCCGCAAGTAAAATGTCCATGGTATCTAGGCGTGAACATCGAATCTAGGAGTAAGTGTGTCCATTAAGCGCTATACGCGAACATCGAATCCGCAAGTAAAATGTCCATGGTATCTAGGCGTGAACATCGAATCTACGAGTAAAGTGTTCATAAAGCCTATACGCGAACATCGAATCCGCAAGTAAAAGTCCATGGTATTAGGAGCGAACAATCGAATCTACGAGTAAAGTGTCCATTAAAGCTTATACGCGAACATCGAATCCGCAAGTAAAATGTCCATGGTATCTAGGCGTGAACATCGGATCTACGAGTAAAGTGTCCATTAAAGCCTATACGCGAGCATCGAATCCGCGAGTAAAATGTACATGGTATCTAGACGCGAAAATCGAATCCACGAGTAAAGTGTCATTAAAGCCTATACGCGAGCATCGAATCCGCGAGTAAAATGTACATGGTACCTAGGCGCAAATGAGTTCGAAAATAGTGCAAGTGAGAGTTAAATTGATTTTCGAAAGTCCTGGATATTTGAACATGTTTCCAGACCATTTCCCAGGTCCCACAGCCATTTACATTAAGTTACCATTGATATTTAATTGTATTTCATTAGAACTTTTTTAACTTTTGACTCCCATTGATTTAATGGGTCCGTTTTCAAACTTTCATATAGTTTAAAAGTTCAAAAACGGGCCGAACTTTCGAAAGTTCGGCCATCTCTAATAGAGAGCGCTGCGAGAGTCATGGACAGTAAGCGATTCCTGACAGTACCTCACAGTCAGCCTGAATTTGTTCTTATCTATCAACAGCTGTTCTTAATGTTTTATTGAGAGGTGCTAAAAAGTGCTTTTGCCAGTTGGTTTGTCTGAAGATATAAACACAAAACCTAATTTTAAGTGGACACAACTTGCAGCCTCATTTACAGGGAGGCGCTGGTCTGTTTTCCCGCTAACTGATGTCACTAATAATTAAAATGTCATAATAAATTAAATAGGATAGGGGAGAGAAAGGCTTGAAACATGGTGAATACCCAGAAGTCTTTGTTCCTTATTTGCATATCGCTAACTGATTTAATTTCCATTTTAACGCCGGCTGTGAGATACACGTGCAATGGGCGCACATGATTTTATAGCGTGTTTGCTTTACTTTTACCGACGAGGGATATTAAAATGCGTACTGGAGACTACCCAGAGCGATTTGCTTTGTGCGTGAGTTTACATACTCGAGTTTTATTTCATTCCAGGTAGGTACTGATTTTCCTAAGGAGACAAACATTGGTAAATACGTTTATACCTTGAATAGTGTGTTCAAAATCCCAAAGGATCTGCACAATATTTAAAATATGTATCACAGAATTCACATTACAAATAAAATACCATAGCAACAGTCTAAAAAAAAGGAAACAGACCAAAACATTCACTAATAACCTTTTTTTTTTTTTATTCGGGAACTAACCTGTTCTGTTACATTATATTCCCATGTGTTATTTTATGTTTAAGAACAGACTGTCACTTTTAATACTGACATTTGTTCTGAAAAACTGTAGCTAGTATGAGGCGTGCCCCAACTTTTTTTTTTTTAATTAAAAAAAACTGTTGAAATTTTGAAAATCACAGGTGAAAAGTCAATTTCATCAAAGGCAAAAAATGTGGTCAAAAGTAAAAAAAAATCTGAATGTAGCCTTCAGTTAGATAACCCTCGAAAGTCTTCGTTTTCGCTAACCCTAGAATGTATAGATCGTTTTCCTTAACCCAGAATGTATCGTTCGATAACCCTGAATGTAGTCTTTGACTTTAACTAACCCTCAAATTTATCGTTCATTTGATAATCCTCGAATTTATGGTTCATTTTGGTGACCCTCAATTTTCGTAAACCTTGAATTTCTGTAAACTCGAATGTAGATTGTGCAAACACAACAATTGCCAGATCATAAAGTAAGGAGTGTTTAAACAGGTTTTGGTCATAGGGACATGTTCCCCAGACCATTTCCAGGTGACAGCTTTAAAGTAAGTTTCTCATGTTTTATCTGTAAAACATCCAAAATTTTCAAAATCACTCCCTGAAGTTCAGAAGTTTGAAAATGGTCAGAACTTTAGAAGTTCGGCCATCTCTAGCACCAACTGCACTGGTGAAATCCAATTGCAGTAATGGTCAATGTTCCATTCATAACTTTCCTGTTAATTCAAGTAGAATGCAATAAATATAGTTTAATTTAGAATTTGTTTTGGCAAACTTTGCTGTTGTATAAATTATATCATCTGAAGAAACCATCAATATAAACATCAAAAATACATCTAATTTTATTACTTCCACCCTGGAAATCCACAAAAGTACGGACAATTCGCCACCAAAATCACCTAGTCCAACCTTTATACCCTACCCATAATGTCTGTCTAACAGTTACATAGTAACATAGTATTGGAGGTTGAGATAGAGATGGACTAGAACTCAAACTCAAACCCGAGTTTGAGCCGAACTATTCGAGTTCGAATGGACTCGGACATCTCAAACTATTCCAGACCCGGATTTCTCGGACTTTCGATATTCTCCGGACTTTCGATAATTATCGAATGTTCGAGTCGTTCATGGGATAATTATTGAATGTTCGAACACGAGAGCTCGAAATTAGCGTGTGAGAGTAAAATCCATTTTCCGAAAGTACTGGATATTGGAATATGTTCCCCAGACCATTTCCCAGGTCCCACAGCTATTGACTTTAATGGAAGTCAAAGTTGACATAAAGTTCCATTTCGAACTTTCCATAGAGTTCGAATGTTCGAAAATGGACCGAACTTTCCAAAGATTCTGCCATCTCTATTTGGAGGTTGAATAAAGACATATGTTTATCTAGTCCAACCTTTATACCCTACCCATAATGTTTGTCTAACAGCTACATATAACATAGTATTGGAGGTTGTATAAAGACATATGTCCATCTAGTCCAACCTTTATACCCTACCTATAATGTCTGTCTAACAGTTACATAGTAACATAGTATTGGAGGTTGTATAAAGACATACGTCCATCTAGTCCAACCTTTATACCCTACCCATAATGTATGTATAACAGTTACATAATAACATAGTATTGGAGGTTGTATAAAGACATACGTCCATCTAGTCCAACCTTTACATCCTCCTATTTAACTCTACCTATTTGTTGATTCAGAGGAAGCTAAAAGAACAAAAAGGGGGGTGGGTCGTTGGGAATTAATTCCTGACTCTGGATCAACCAGAACTACAGTAATAACAGTAATTCTCAATATTTTGCAAACCCAGTGTGATAAAATATGAAAACCTAGTATTTACTGGTTTATTTTAAGAAATCAACCCACATCCACAGCAAAGAAAAAGGTAAGACACAGCTTGTACCTGTGTGAATGTGTTCTATTAAAGATAGTGTTGTCTGGTTAGTTTCCCTTTAAAACTCTTTTTAATGATATTTTTATTGTCTCATTTCTCAGACTGTATATTAGAGGATTGACTAAGGGTGTTAATACAGTATAAAATACAGACGGCACTTTGTCCACTGCAGAATGATACTTTACATTTGGGTGAAAGTTGCTAAATAAACCAGTTCCATAAAATATAAAGGCAACAGTCAGATGGGAGGAACAGGTGGAGAAGGCCTTAAATCTCATGGCTTTAGACTGCATCTTCATAATAGTGTTCAGTATAATTATATATGGGCAAAATGTGAGGGTAAAAATACCTCCTCCGAGGAATATTACTAGGATAAGAATGAGTAATACATTAATGAATGTGTCACTACAAGAGACCAGAAGTAACTGGGGCAGATCACAAAAGAAACTTTGTAAAGGGTATAACCTGCAAAATGTTAGTTTAGGTAATAAAATAATATGTAACACGGAATATACCATGCTAAAGATTAACACTAATGATACAAACAGAACACAAGCTTTCCAATGCATTATCTATGTGTAGTGAAGAGGGTGACATATTGCAACATATCGGTCATAGGACATCATTGCCAGTAAGGATATTTCTAACACTGCAAAAAAATAAAATGAAGTATATTTGAGTTATACAAGCCGGTATATAAATGAACCTTTTTTGTGTGTGAAAATCAAAGAGCATCCGTGGGATAGTGACTGAGGAATAGCCCATATCCAGACATGCCAGGGTTCCAAGGAAGAAGTACATAGGAGTTTGGAGATGGGAATCTGTACAGATCAGAAGGACATATCTGTTGTATTCAATTAGATCAACTGGACTTGCAGTTTAGTTCTTGAAGACGTTTCGCTAGTCATCCGACTGGATCTCTCAATTCAGAATGACTTGTACAAGAATCTGTGGCAATTATGTACCCTGGAAAATCCCAATTAGCATATCACAGCCAGGTGTTAAGGGCCTGATTGGATAGTGGCTAAGAGGTGTTATAGGAACGCCCAAAGTAAGGTGTCAAAACAGCATTGAACATGGCAGACAGATGGTGTCGAATCCCCCCACCTCTATTTAGGCTTTGTTTCTTTATTTTCACATAAATGGCCTCCTTAACACTTCTCTTGAACCATGTCCTTATTCACAAAGTTTGGAAATAAAAAAAGAGTTATCTAACCTAAAACATGCTGTGGTATTTAATAAAGTTGGCCTGTTTGCAGTTTATCTCCTTGAGCCTATTATTTTCCACTGCACGTCTTTTATTTATACTTAGTTACTGTCACATTGGATGGGTGTATATTGGAGGAAACTTCTTGCCAATTCTACGTCCCAAGGACTTTTAGTCAGCGTGTATCTAATATTCAATAAGATACTGATTTGTTATTAAACTTTGTCTAATTTATCACATTATACTATTATGCACATCAGAATCTCACATCTTACATAGACCTTGTGTAAATTTACCATAGTACCCAATTTTTTAAAGATTTAAATAAAATATGGCTCATCTGGAAGTAAAAGAGTTGAAATATGTACATACAAATATACAATGTTGTGAATTGTGGTAATGAGGGGTATCTTTTTTACCACTTTGGGCCATATTCTCTAACCCGTGTTAAGGAACCCTCTGATACCGCGGGTTATCGCTAATGTACCTCTGGGGTCGTACATTTACGTCCACTTGGCTGTACAATACCATGTGGAAGTAAATGACCGCAATGGTATTGTATGGGCGATCTTCTAAGTCATCACCTGTATATTAGATCACATTGAATACACATGAAGTAAACTTCCCTTGTGGGCTCTGGGCCATTCCCCTCCCATTGTATGGGGACAGATTGATTTGTCACCTATGGATTGTCCCACCTGCCTAAAAAAAGGGGGTGTGACAGAGTTGACTGGAAAGTATTTTGGAAAATGTAATATACTGCAGGGGGGGAAGATGTTATGCATTTTAGGACCTCATTGTCAGGGGTGTAAATACCAGGGCAGCAGACTCTGTGACCGCAGAGGGCCCAGGAAATAGGAGTATGCCATCTTCTTACTTTCCCTAGGATAATACAGCCTCCCCCCTCAGAAAACCACTGTAGATGAAGGGGGGCTATCATAGTTTTACTGGGTGGTCCAGTGACTGTTTACTCCCACTGAATACTCCCCATGCAGCCAATCAACACTGTGACTAAAAGAGTTATCTAACCTAAAACATGCTGTGGTATTTAATAAAGTTGGCCTGTTTGCAGTTTATCTCATTGAGCCTATTATTTTCCACTGCATGTCTTTTATTTATACTTACTGTCACATTGGATGGGTGTATATTGGAGGAAACTTCTTGCCAATTCTACGTCCCAAGGACTTTTAGTCAACGTGTATCTAATATTCAATAAGAAACTGATTTGTTATTAAACTTTGTCTAATTTATCACATTATACTATTATGCACCTCAGAATCTCACATCTTACATAGACCTTGTGTAAATTTACCATAGTACCCAATTTTTTAAAGGTTTAAATAAAATATGGCTCATCTGGAAGTAAAAGAGTTGCAATATGTACATACAAATATACAATGTTGTGAATTGTGCTAATGAGAGGTATCTTTTTTACCACTTTGGGCCATATTCTCTAACCCGTGTTAAGAAACCCTCTGATACTGCGGGTTATCGCTAATGTACCTCTGGGGTCGTACATTTACGTCCACTTGGCTGTACAATACCATGTGGAAGTAAATGACCGCAATGGTATTGTATGAGCGATCGTACAATCACAATTGTAAATTTACTAACTAAATCATACATTTATGATTGTGATAATGATAGTTAAAGTCATGGTATCGCACAATACCTTTGTAAATACGTCCCTTTAATGGGAAACTGCAGCCCCAAACTCACACATCTCTTCCAATATAACTGAGGTGGGGTCCTAAAATGCTAAGTCATCACCTGTATATTAGATCACATTGAATACACATGAAGTAAACTTCCCTTGTGGGCTCTGGGCCATTCCCCTCCCATTGGATGGGGACAGATTGATTTGTCACCTATGGATTGTCCCACCTGCCTAAAAAAAGTGGGTGTGACAGAGTTGACTGGAAAGTATTTTGGAAAATGTAATATACTGCAGGGGGGGAAGATGTTGTGCATTTTAGGACCTCATTGTCAGGGGTGTAAATACCAGGGCAGCAGACTCTGTGACCGCAGAGGGCCCAGGAAATAGGGTTATGCCATCTTCTTACTTTCCCTAGGATAATACAGCCTCCCCCCTCAGAAAACCACTGTAGATGAAGGGGGGCTATCATAGTTTTACTGGGTGGTCCAGTGACTTTTTACTCCCACTGAATACTCCCCATGCAGCCAATCAACACTGTGACTACTGACATCACAACCAATGATTGGCTGCTATTTCTCCTGCAGCTTGCTCTGCACATGCTCAAGCTTATAAAAAGCTCATTAAGCAGAGGGAGAAGGCAAGGATCTTTGCCAGAAAGCAATAGACCTTATCATTATATTTATTGTTACAAATACATGTAATAAACTGGTAAAAATAGCAGTTGGGGTTGTGGGCAAATAACTGACAAGTTACTAGTTTTTTGTTTTAAGGGTGGACATGCCCCAGTAATTAATTACAAAATGTGTTACAAAGGGATATTTTGTACTGTTTTGTTTTAACAGTAAATATAATTTCACTGCCTTTAAATGTACAATGGCCCAAGCATGTACTTTTAGAAGCTGCTTTATATTTAAGGTTTTATCTATACCATATAATATTTTTCTGTTAATGACCCAGTGAGCTGTGCATTTTGGTCAATTAAAGGGCATGTCCACCCCCAAAACTAAAATTTAACCTACTACTGGCCTCACTGTGCAGTGTTCAAAAATCCTCACCTTATCCCTCTGCTCCAAACGGTTCTCCTGAAATGTCTGTTCAAAGTCCCAGAAATTAAAGAGTAGGAGCCATTTCGGGTGTAGTTTGTTTCCGCCTCTAACTATTCCTTGTAGAGGTTTCTATGAGGGCAAGCATGCTCAGTAATTACTATGAGGCAGCATTGAAAGAGGGAATTTCCCATCATGCAATTCACATGGTTTGCATGAACACTGTCTCCATTCTAGTTATAGCAAAACTGGACCTAGCAGAAGATATTTCAGATTGGATATCTAAAGATAACTATTGTTTCAGTATAGATGTCCTTTTATACCTGTTACCTTAAAGGAAATGTGCAGAAAGTGCTTGCAATAAACTTTCATTTTTGTTGCAACATTTGAAAGGTCTTTTTACTTATGTGCGCCCTGCCACGTGAATGGCGGCAACTAAAGCGTTACAATGTTACGTAACATATCATACATAACATAATAACTACATAACATATCATACATAACATAGTAACGCTTTAGTTGCCGCCATTCCAGTGGATTACCCAACCATTCACTTTCTGTATAATGAGGTGTCCAAGTTGGGTTTTCTTGGCTATGCAGTGCTCTGGGGCAATAGAGAAATAATTCCCCTGCTCAACACAGGAATAAACTGTGATTTTGCATTTGTAAGCATATTTTTTATTTTAGAATAAGCTTATACAGTACACTTAGACTCCAAGCAAATTCAGAGAGATGAAATATGGAAACTGAACCCTAGAACCCACAGGTTTATTTCATAGATCAACCAACAACCTCAGCAAAGGGAGAGGTAGGACACAGCTTGTTGGATCTTTGTGAATGTGCTCTGTCTATTGGGACAATATTCTCTGGTATTGTTAGTTCCCCTTTAAAGCTCTTTTTAATGATATTTTCATTTTCTCATTTCTCAGACTGTATATTAGAGGATTGACTAAGGGTGTTAATACAGTATAAATTACAGAGGATACTTTGTCCACTGCAGAATTAGTCTTTGCATTTGGGTGAAAGTAGCTAAATAAACCAGTTCCATAAAATATAAAGACAACAGTCAGATGGGAGGAACAGGTGGAGAAGGCCTTAGATCTCATGGCTTTAGACTGCATCTTCATAATAGTGTTCAGTATAATTATATATGGGCAAAATGTGAGGGCAAAAATACCTCCAGCAACCAATATTACTAAGAATGAGTAATACATTAATGAATGTGTCACTACAAGAGACCAGAAGCAACTGGGGCAGATCACAGAAGAAGCTTTGTAAAGGGTTTAACCTGCAAAATGTTAATTTAAGTAATAATAGAACATGTACCAAGGGATATAACATACTAACCATCAACACTCCTAATACCAGTAGAACACAAGCTTTCCAATGCATTATCTGTGTGTATGAAGAGGGTACATATTGCAACATATCGGTCATAGGACATCACTGCCAGTAAGATATTTCTGAAGTTGCAAAAAACAGAAAGAAGTAGATTGAGTTATACAGCCTGTATAGAAATTAACTTTTTTTTTGTGTGTAAAATCAAGAGCATCCGTGGGATAGTGACTGAGGAATAGCCCATATCCAGACATGCCAGGGTTCCAAGGAAGAAGTACATGGGGTTTTGGAGATGGGAATCTGTACAGATCAGAAGGACAATGAGAAGATTCCCAGTTAGAGTCATCAGATAGACCAACAGAAACACCAGGAACAGAGGAAGTTGGAGACTTGGAAGATCAGATAATCCAGAGAAAACCAATGTATTGTAAAAGGATTTGTTTTCCATTTAACTTTTAGATTCAAATCCCTTTTTAAATTTTAGAAAGACCAAATTAAATATAATAAATGCATTTATAATTATTATATGGGCTGATGTCATATTAAGACACTATCATATGCATTACTATTGGGCTCTGGTCCACCCTTCCTTAGTCTGGTCATCTATGCTGCTAGACTAAATGAGGTATGGTTTTCAGCAGCAGACCAACAGAAACACCAGGAACAGAGGAAGTTGGAGACTTGGAAGATCGGATAATCCAGAGAGAACCAATGAATAGGATGTGGTTTTGTTTTCCATCTAACTCTGATTATTATTAAAATAAATAAAAAGTTGACACTCTATATATGGACACAGTGGGGTGTCTATAATAACTAATCCAAGCAATATTCTAAATGGAAGGAGTAATAATATTGATAAACGTATCAAGAGATCTAAAAAAATTGGGGCAGACCTCAAAAGAAGCCTGGCAATGTGCTTAAGCTCTGATTAGTTTATTAACATAAAGAAAGGATGTAATGAATATACTATATTCCTAATCAGTAAAACTTAGTCCTGTGGCACTAATCATACCTGTAATGTCCAGATATCTTCTATGTGCATAAAGGAAACACAGGCCATTTATATTCTCTCTACCAAACCTACTGAGATTAATTACAATTAGAGATGTCCGAACTTCGCAAAATCCGGTCCGCTCGAGGATCCGCGAATTTTTGGGAAAATTCGAAAATCCGCGAGCGGACCCGTTAAAACTAAAAATACCCTTGAAATAACGAGATTTTTCGTAATTTCGAAAATTTTCGAAATTACGAGTTTTCACGTATTTTCGGGAATTTTTCGAAAGTACGAGTTTTCATGTATTTTCGAAAATACGTATGTAAGGAATTAAGAGAAATCCTTGTATTTTTGAAAATACATGTTTTCCCTTATTTTCGGAAATTTTCGAAAATACGTGAAAACTCGTAATTACGAAAATTTTCGAAAATACGACAAATCCGCGAATCGGAAGTTCGGAAGGTGGAAAATCCAGAAAATCCGGAAAAATCCGCCGTTCGCGAACGGGATAAATCCGCAGCGGATCCGGGTTCGGATCCGCGAACCGGCCATCCCTAATTACAATCAAACAATATCCCAGGTCTCTCGCAATGGACCTGTAACCTACTGAGATTACCAAACTCTCCTGTGTGATTCTCTTCTAGTGAGATTGTTGGCTGCTAACCCTCCTCATATGCACTGGTCTTGCTTTAAAGCAGAAATTCAATGCAAATACAATGCAAACATTCACGCTTTCAAGAAAAAGGCAGAATTTTCACATTCCAGTGATCCAGTGGATCTGCTCATCCATCATTGTCCCTGTGTACAAATAAATGCTTCCCAAATACTGACAATACTGCCCCTCATGAACATAATGTTCTTGTCTCAGCCCTCAAGTTGTCTCAGCCCATGGTTTGATTTAGTTGCTCAGTAGAGATCTGAGCATATTTGACCCAAGTAACAGCCAATCAGAAGAAATTACTGTTAGGAACATTCAAAGGTAGTGGTGCATCCGGAGAAGAAGAAGGACTGTTACAGAACCTGAAATGTCTCACAACTAATCACAACAAAGCATAGCAAAGGGAATGAAATAGATTTTTCAAAAAAGAAGAGAATATGTAGAATGACTAGGTATGTGCAATATAAACTAAGGATAAGGATATAACTAATGGATATAAACATAGTCAAAATTACTGTTTATACAGCTAAATATAATGAATATAAACCTTACAGAACATGCATGACTCTTGTGTATTTTATGTGTATATACTGTATATATATTATTTAATTTGGATATAAGTATAGATTTAGTATACAACATATACTGTATATTTTATATTACCTATAGTGCATATAAAGTTTAAAAAAACAAACAAACAAACAGTTGAAATGAAATCATGAGGGGCAGGGTGGTAGGACTGGCAATTCCTACCTCCCAATATTGTTTCTGTGAGAAGCACCAGCACTGCTTCTACTGGGCTCCTGGCTTCAGCAATATATTTAAAGGGCATGTCCACCCCAAAACTATAAGTTAATACACTACTGGCCCCACTCTGTAGTGTAATAAAATCCTTACCTTACATCCCAGCTCCAAATGGTTCTCCTGTAAACCCCCTCCCCCCCCCAAGTCCCCAAAACTGCCCACAGGAGCATAGCAGAGTCCATATAGGACTCTGCCTCCTGTCTCCCCTCCAGGAGAAGTTTGGCATGTGCACTGCAGCCCTTCTCCCCCTCCCTCTCCCTCCCGGTTTGCGATCCCTCCCCCTACCATAAAAACCCTTTGCCATATATTAGTATACCTTCCCCCTGCCCAACCACTATAATATATTTTTAAGAAAGTCCCCCGAACTCTACTTACATCACCTCTCTCCCCCGGCGTTCTGAGCAGCCAGAAGGCCGGGCAGTGCGGTGGAGGAAAGAGGTAAGGTAAGTAACTATCAGGGGACTTTCTTGAAAATCTTTTATAGCGGTTGGGGCTGGGGGAAGGAATACTACCATATGTAAATTTTTTTTTTATAAGGGTGGACATGCCCTTTAATACAGGATGGCCCATGTCTTTAGCCTGGCAGATGAAAACTATACTTGTTGGCGCTACTCAACCAAATGATATTGAGAAGTTGCAAGAACCAACGAGACAAACACATCATGGCACTCAAATCAAATCAAATCAAAGATATGGCTTTTTATTCTTATAAGGAATCTGACCAATTAATAAAAGTGTCCCAGTGCAGAAACAAAGTGACACACTGTACATTAAAAACACACAGATTGTAGAACCACACCCTAGACTCTATATTCATCCTTCATAAAGATATAGGTTTAGATATATGTATAATGTGTAAAACAACAGTATAAATACAGGTAAATAAACATATATATTTCACAGATTATAGATGGATAAATAGTAGAAAAATGAATAGTAGAGTCAATATGCGAATAGAGTCATGATACACTTACTAAGTCTAAACCAAAAAAGGGGGGGATGTCATATAACCTCAGAAACCTCTATCTTCCCCACTCAATAACTATATGTACACCCAGGTATGCCCACAGAGTGCGACAACAATAGTTAATATATAATAACAAAAACATAAGATACCAGAACATATGAAGCAACTGTAGCACAATACAGCAGCATATATAACAAGAAGTATACTTAGGGAGCCAGAACGCAAAGTATGTATCCAGGTGGGTCTACATCAAGGCAGAGCTGAACGCGTTTCGCCCCAACTCAAACAACCTGGGCTTCCCCCACAGCTTAAAAATGTGTGTGAATCCAGAACCTTAAAGGGCATGTCCACCCCCAAAACTAAAATTTAACCTTCTACTGGCCCCACTGTGCAGTGTTTAAAAACCCTTACCTTACTGCTCAGCTCTTTATGGTTCTCTTGCAATGTCTGTTGAAAGTCCTAGAAATTAAAGAGTAGGAGCCATTTCTAGTGTAATTTGTTTCTGCCTGTAACTGTTCCTCATCAAGGTTTCTATGAGGGCAAGCATGCTCAGTAATCACTAAGAGGCAGCATTGGAAAAGGGAATTTCCCATCATGCAATTCACTTGATTTGCATGAACATTCTAGTTATAGCAAATCTGCACACAGCAGAGGATAGTTCGGATTGGATATCTAAAGATAACATTTTTTTCCATATAGATGTCCTTTTATACCTGTAAACTTGTGCAGAAAGTGCTTGCAATAAACTTTGATTTTTGTTGCCGCATTTGAAAGGTCTTTTTACATATGTCCTTCCTGCTACGGGAATGGTGGCAACTAAAGAGTTACTATGATAAATAACATAGAAACTCTTTAGTTGCCACCATTCATTTTCTCTATAATGAGGTGTATAAGTTGGTTTTGTCCTGGCTATGTGGTGCACTGGGGCAATAGAGAAACACATTGCATTTGTTAGCATATTTTTTATTTGATAATAAGCTTATATTGTAAGTGGATATATGTTTAGTTATCAGATCATCTCATTATTTGGGGGATGATTATAGTAAATGTAAGTAGCAGGGCTGCATTCATTACAACCTGGTTGTATTTACACTGCATGTTTTCAATATACAATCCCTATCCTATACATTCCCTATCTGCCCTCTGCTGTTTGAGAGTGCTTGTCAGGGAATGGTGAAACTAGTAATGCAACTGCATAGGCACTTGGGTTAGTCACTATTTTGCTAAGGAAAGTAATTTCAGACTCTGTAATCCAAACACTTATTTTCATTTATCTGTTATAACAACATTTATGTGCGTTTATAGACTCCCATACAACACCATAGGTATGAAACCCAGGCACTAAAAAAAATATTCATTTGGGCAGTCTAGAACCAGCCATCTACTTGCAAGTCTCTAACCTAAATACAAAGGCAAGACCTGCTAGTTTGACTGCTGATTAGAAACTGAGCTTCTCTGAAGATTTCATGCTGTTTTATAGTGTCTCATAAACACACACCCAAAATCTGATTGGTCTAGATACAATCTTAAATCTGATTGGATCTTGGATCTTGGACCAATCAGATATTGGGGGTGGGTTTAGGAATCACCACAAATAGTGAATGTTCAGTATGGAGAGCTAGTTTCAGTTTTGCATTTCATCTGAGATGTTATATCTTTGTTCTGAGGCATGTACTGTATATATAAGCTATATAAGCTTATTGAGTGATCCTGGCTGGGTAGCTTGAATGGGCAGCCCTTAGGTCAGATGGCTCTCAATTTAGTTCTCAGTATTTGGCTTTCTGTATCTAAGATAAAAATAATTCCAGTAAAAGTTTGGTTTGCTGTTCCAACTAAATATTGAACAGGAGATCTGAGTAACAGAGCTATTGATGTATTAGAATATCTGGTTCCACAATTTCACCAGAAATAATCTCCAGTAATAGAACAGAAGGAGATGATTGCAAACCAGTCTAGAGAGCAACATGGCAATCAAAGGCATATCAGAAACACATGCAGCAAAGCTGAGTGTGAATAGACCTATCACCATTTACCTTAAAGACACTCTCTAATAGCAGAGGGCATCCAGGGAATGGTTGGGGTTGTATTTTGAAAACATATAGAGAACTACTGGTTATTCAGGTAAAACACCTGTAGCCAGCAGGGGCTTAACTAGAAATCAGTAGGGCCCCCAGCAAAATTTTGGATAGGGCCCCCACACCACCCAATCACAGCTCCCTTCTTCCCCTGACATGACTACCTTGGCTATCTTTCTATCTATCCATCTATCTATTTTCATCTATCTCTGTCTATCTATCCATATATCTATCTATTTTTCTATCTATCCATCTATCTTTCTATCTATCTATCTATTTCCATCTATCTCTGTCTATCTATCCATCTATCTATCTGTCTAGACAGACAGATAGAAAGATACAATAACATTTGTAAAGCACTTTTCTCCTTAAAGACTCAAAGCGCATTAAGAAAGATAGATACAGATGGATAGAAAGATAGATAGAGAATGGACAGATATAGATTATCTATTATCTATATATCTATCTATCTGTCTGTCTTTCTATATATCTATCTATTTGTCTCTCTATCTATATGTCTGTCTGGTGTCTATCTATCTTCTATCTGTCTATCTATCTGTCTGGATAGATAGATTATAGATAGATAGACAGACAGACAGATAGATAGATAGATAGATAGACAGGTTGATGATAGATAGATAGATAGATAGATTATAGATAGACAGATAGATAGACTATATATAGATTGTCTATCTATCTCTCTATCTGTCTATTTCTCTCTCTGTCTGTCTGTCTATCTATCCATCTCTCTCTCTCTATCCATCTCTCTATCTATCATCTATCTATCTATTTATCTATCTATCTCTCTATCATCTATCTCTCTATCTATCTATCTATCTATCTGTCTGTCTGTCTGTCTATCTATCTATCTGTCTATCATCTATCTATCTATCTATCTATCTGTCTGTCTGTCTGTCTATCTATCTATCTATCTATCTATCTATCTATCTATCTATCATCTATCTATCATCTATCTGTCTGTCTATCTATCTATCTATCTATCTATCTATCTATCTATCTATCTATCTATCGTTTATCTCTCTCTCTCTCTCTCTCTCTCTCCCTCATACCAGGGTCAAGGTCCTGGAGGTCCCGGAAGCACAGACCCCCCACCCCCCGTGGTGCAAGTAAAAAAATGTTTTAATTAAATGGGGTAACAAAAAAAATCTTAAAAATAGAAAAACAGCTGCTTAACCAGAACTGGCTCCGGACCCCCCGGGGTGGCGGGGGTAGTAGTTACGCCACTGGTAGCCAGTGTGAGTTCGAATGATCACAGTATAAAATCAATTTACAATAATGCAGCCCTGCTAATTCCATCAATCTGTCTGTCAGGCATGTAATACACAGATTGTTACCATGTAACCTTCATTCATGGGTATTACACGTGTGTGGGGAGAGATAGGAGAAATGGGGGTTTCTGAGAGTTCCACTCGGTATTTATTGGAGATTAATTTCTTTATTAATAATTATAATGTGGGACTGGTAGAGACGTCTTCCAACTTCCTCCTTAAAGGGCATGTCCACCCCCAAAACTAAAATTTAACCTTCTACTGGCCCCACTGTGCAGTGTTTAAAAACCCTTACTTTACTGCTCAGCTCTTTATGGTTCTCTTGCAATGTCTGTTGAAAGTCCTAGAAATTAAAGAGTAGGAGCCATTTCTAGTGTAATTTGTTTCTGCCTCTAACTGTTCCTCATCAAGGTTTCTATGAGGGCAAGCATGCTCAGTAATCACTAAGAGGCAGCATTGGAAAAAGGAATTTCCCATCATGCATTTCACTTGATTTGCATGAACATTCTAGTTATAGCAAATCTGCACACAGCAGAGGATAGTTCGGATTGGATATCTAAAGATAACATTTTTTCCATATAGATGTCCTTTCATACCTGTAAACTTGTGCAGAAAGTGCTTGCAATAAACTTTGATTTTTGTTGCCGCATTTGAAAGGTCTTTTTACAGATGTCCTTCCTGCTACGGGAATGGTGGCAACTAAAGAGTCACTATGATAAATAACATAGTAACTCTTTAGTTGCCACCATTCATTTTCTCTATAAGGAGGTGTACAAGTTGGTTTTGTCCTGGCTATGTGGTGCACTGGGGCAATAGAGAAACACATTGCATTTGTTAGCATATTTTTATTTGATAATAAGCTTATATTGTAAGTGGATATATATTTAGTTATTAGATAATCTCATTATTGGGGGATGCTTATAGTAAATGTAAGTAGCAGGGCTGCATTCATTACAACCTGGTTGTATTTACACTGCATGTTTTCAATATACATTCCCTATCTGCCCTTTGCTGTTTGAGAGTGCTTGTCAGGGAATGGTGAAACTAGTAATGCAACTGCATAGGCACTTGGGTTAGTCACTATTTTGCTAAAGGAAAGTAATTTCAGACTCTGTAATCCAAACACTTATTTTCATGTATCTGTTATAACAACATTTATGTGTGTTTATAGACTCCTACACAGCACCATAGGTATGAAACCCAGGCACTAAAAAAAATATTCATTTGGGCAGTCTAGAACCAGCCATCTACTTGCAAGTCTCTAACCTAAATACAAAGGCAAGACCTGCTAGTTTGACTGCTGATTAGAAACTGAGCTTCTCTGAAGATTTCATGCTGTTTTATAGTGTCTCATAAACACCCCCCCAAAATCTGATTGGTCTAGATACAATCTTAAATCTGATTGGATCTTGGACCAATCAGATATTGGGGGGTGGGTTTAGAAATCACTACAAATAGTGAATGTTCAGTAAGGAGAGCTAGTTTCAGTTTTGCATTTCATCTGAGATGTTATAGCTTTGTTCTGAGGCATGTACTGGGATATAAGTTTATTGAGTGATTATGGCTGGGTAGCTTGAATGGGCAGCCCTTAGTTCAGATGGCTCTCAATTTAGTTCACAGTATTTGGCTTTCTGTATCTAATATAAAAATAATTCCAGTAAAAGTTTGGTTTGCTGTTCTAACTAAATATTGAACAGGAGATCTGAGTAACAGAGCTATTGATGTATTGGAATATCTGGTTCCACAATTTCACCAGAAATAATCTCCAGTAATAGAACAGAGGGAGATGATTGCAAACCAGTCTAGAGAGCAACATGGCAATCAAAGGGAAATCAGAAACACATGCAGCAAAGCTGAGTGTGAATAATTGCAGTGTAAAAGCCACCAGTCTGTAATAAATGCAGCTCTGCTTGTAACAACTGTTGTGTCTTACTATAGAGCAAACAGCAGTGATCAGCACTCCATTCCAAGCAAGGCAATGCCTGGGTGCCATTCAAAAGTTTCAGACCTGTGAGTGCCTTCGTATTTCTGTGTGTGTGTATATATATATATATATATACCATTGATAAACTGATTCAATCTGACATCAACATGCTACTTGCACACAACAATATCAGATCATGTAGTTCTAATGACTATAGAAGTAGGGAATGGGTTAATATAAAATCCCAGAATACCAGGGGGCACTTGCAAATCAGTTGCTCAGATTCTGCATGTTTAATTAATAAATGGAGAAAGGGGTATTTTAACCATTATGCAAAACCCTTCTGATTGGTGGACATATCTCCATAGACTACAAGCACCCTGCCCACTATAGGAGGAGTGAAATCAATTGCTACACCCATAAGAACCACAAAAATGAAAATAACTTGATAACTGTTCCAAAAAAATAATGAAAGTATATGGCAAAAGTACACAGGTACAGCAAAACATAGTTTTGGGGGTGGACATGCCCTTTAATTTGCCAGTACACGCGTGTCTCTTAAGGTTCATACACATGTATGATCGTGGGTTGGCGATAATCGTGTCATGAATGGGCACTTTACCGGGTGAAATGGCCGCTCGTTCAGAGACCTGCCAGGTCAGTTGGGCAATGATACCCGACTGAACGGCCATTTGGGGCGATAAAGTGCCCATACACGGCTCGATTTATCGCCCGAAACGGCCGTTCATACACATCGTGCGTTGCGGGTCGGCACCTGTGATCGCATTTGTACGAACCTTTACACATAGTGGCAGCGTCTGTATTGTTTATAGTTAGAGGGATATGGTAATTTTCTTCATAGGGAGGAACGTGGATATGGTATTTCCCAGCTGTAGGAGGGCGTGACTATACATGCCATTCACTTTGATTGACAGTTCCTCCCTCTGAATCTTTAAAAACTTTTAAGTCTGATATCTACAAAACTGGTGGACGGATTGGAAGAAAACAATGTTGGGGGATGGGATAAATGATAGTTTAATAGTATGGGCTTTAAAAGTTTGAATTTGGACACTATAGTTGCCCTTTAAGGGCCAGCCACACTAGTGCTTTTAAGCGTGATCCGATTGCAAATCCGTATCTCTTATAAAAGCGTACAGTAGTGTTGGAGTGGCCACACATATCCGTTGGTTTCTGCTGCGATCCACTTATATCGGAACACAATGCCGCTAACGCCAATTATCCGAACGCATGTGCTCCGATAAGGGCAAATTGCCAAAATCGCACGCAAGCGCTCTTTGTATGAGCCAATCAGCCAAAGCCTAGCAGCCAGGTCCCAATAATCTATTCACATGGATCATTAGATTCTATAGAGCTCGGGTAAAAATGTCCAGCAAAGTAAACTACTCTTAGAAGTGAGCGTTGTCGCTGTGGTTTCACCTCTACTATATGGTATAAACTAGAATTACTGTTCACCTGCTTTCAAACTGTTTCAATAATAACTTTCTAGCCATTAAATATCGTATTGTAAGGTCTGGTGTCGCCCATCTGTAATGGGCCATGGGTCACACTTAGAAATAAGAAGAGGCACAAACTTAGGAAAGTACCAGAGCAATTCTATTACAGTGAATGATTAATTAAACTCACTGGTCAGATCTAGATATGGGTTAAGTACACTGGAAATAAAGTGCCCGCAAAATTGTTTAAAGATGTTTGTTTGCTCACACACTGCCCCTAGTGTCGCTGTTTTCCACGGTTTTAATCAGCAATTTAAACTATAGGACAAACGCAAGTTTTTAGACTGTATTTTTCCTTTAAGATGGAGTTTTGGAGGTTTCCGTTTCCACACAAACGATGGAGTAACTGTAGTTTCAAGTTACAGGTTTTTTTTATACATTTGTTTCCAGTTAAAGTTGGATTATTCGCTTGTTTAAATAGTGCACCGTTACCACTTAGATTTGTAAAGCTCTTCGGGGTAGGGATCTCATTCCTAATGTGTCGAGGCTTGTTGCACTTTATAATCCATTTATATCATAATTTAATATATGCTTTCTTAACCGATGTATGAAATTGTATTTCATTTCTACCTATCTGTATAATTGCTTCACTTATCCCCTTGTTTGTATACAATGGGGTTATTCAATAAAAGTTCTTATCGTTAAAATGGTGCTAATTTTGCCCCAACCAATCAGATTTTAGCTTTCAATGTTACAAAAATAGTCTGAATTGGCTGGGGAAAATTTAGCACCATTTAAAACGATATGAACTTTTATTGAATCTCCCTGTCTGTATTTTATAATTACAGCGCTGCGTTACCCAAGTGGCGCTTTATAAATAAATTGATCATACATACATATCCATACTTCACTAAATGTGTGTGTTACAGAAGTCTCCAAATGCCCTATACCCTAGCAGATGGCCCCTAAAGTTGTTTTTTTTTTGCACCATACTGCCCCCTAGTGTCTGAGAGACTTCCAGTAAAATTTTTTATGAGTCCTTTTGGAAAAACAAATACATTGCCTTGAATTGTGTGTGTGTGTCAGTTAGAATGACACAGAGCGGGTCACGCTTGCTGCAGATTGTTCTAACGTCTCTGAATGCAGAGGACTTGCATTTATTAGGGCGCTACAAGTATAATCTATGGACTTTACTGGAGATCAGCCAAGGACAGAGTTGAAAACAAAACTGAAAGTTATTTAAATGCTTTTTGGGGGAATAAGCCAAACTTTAGATAAACAGCTGTTAGCAAGGAACATCTGGAACCAAGCAAGAGTGGAAAATGAGAAAGACGTCCTCGTGATGGACCCCATTGACATTAATCGCTGGCCCTTGTTGGACGGATGCTCTGGTCCCTTTTTAGCAAAAACAAGGAGCCTTTTCTAATCCTAAAGGACAATGTAAATCGACTTGGCATTTTAACAAAGATCAAGATGGGAAAAGAATTTAAAAAGACAATTGTCCCCCTTATTCCTTCAGCCTTTATTGTTAGACATGTGCAGAATACAGGGATCATATTGATCAGGCATGACTTCCACACACGTGTCACCCTAATCCTATTCATAAGGGCCTCGTGTCCCATATAAAAATAAACCGCCTGGGCCGGCTTCCTTGTGTGCGAACTTTCAATGGACAGATTTAGTTCTGTAAATGGATTTTAGCTCAGCGAGCCACCAACTTCAAAGGAGGTCGATCAGATTGACTGCAAAGCCTTTTAATTCCACGACCCAATCAGAACACGCGTTGGGCTTATACCTTTCACCTATAGCTCATTAGAACTGTCGAGGGAGCTGGGCAGTCGGTTGCCAGTTTAAAACAGAAAAGAGAGCACCATAAGTGGTTGCGATGTCCCTCTATATGATACATGATCCATACTGCTGGACCTTATATAAAACGTATGTGTACAGGACACATGTACAACAATAAATTAGTATCTTTAGGCTCCTTATAAGGTTTGTGAATTCACACTTTTTAAACAATTTTCTGGTCTAAAAGATGTTATCCCCAGACCATTGAAAAAGCTTGGCAGGTGACGTCACTTCGCTGCGCTCCTCCTGTCCCCAGTGATGACGTATTCGCTGTTACTGATGTGGTTCTAGCAGAGTGAAGTCGACTTTAGTGTCCCAAGTTTTTGTTTATTTCTCTCCCTGAACTTCCCCTTTAACCCTCCGATAACTTTAATATGTAAAAATCTTAAAAGCTGAGTAGAACTGCATCATTTCCATTCCCCCATAAAATGGTGATATCGCAACGTACACTGGTCCCCATTAGCACAGAGGGATACAGAGGAGTGGTACCTACGCCCTTACTCCACTGGGAAGATTTATCTCTCTTCTCTTTAGATAAAATTCCTCCTCTGCTTTGCTGATGGGGAATGGTTAATAAGCCAGCATATTATAGAAAAGATTTTACTGACTTTGCAGAATGTTTATCTTTGTGTAGAAAGCACCTAGCAGATCTGCAAATCTTGTTTGGTATTTTTAATAAACAAACATAAACAAAAAAAAACTTTGATGCGCGTAAAAAAAAATGATTTCTGGTATTGTCCCCTCTGATTACCTTATTAGGATAACTTTTCTTGAACAGGCTGCAGGGATGTTTTAAAAACTACAACTCCCAGCATTCCCTGGATGCATTGCAACATTCTGAAGCCAGGAATGCTGGGAGTTGTACTTTCTCGAACATCTAGGGGACATCTGTGTTTTAAGAGCAACTACACACACATGGACTCAAGTGATAACCGAACCCTTGACACTACAGATGTTTTAGACTAGCAAGCACCTCTATAGATTGATCCTATTAGCATTAAAGGGTCACTATACTCACTGAAACAACTTTACGTTATCTACAATTTGCGAGAAGTAAATGGTGGTGATCCCATATTTATCTGTGCTTTGTCATTAAATTATTAATGTTTAGTGAGTGCTCCTAATTCCCCCCACCCTAATTTACTCACTGCCACTGCTCCTTGTAGTGTCTGCGACACTTATAAGTTCTGCACAAGCCTCACCATGGACACTGCCTGCTTACACTTCTCGTCCATCTCCCCCCTCCCTCCTCCCTTTTTTTCTTTTCTCTGCTGAGTCTCTTAAATGTTGCAGAAAGTGTGCTGGCAGCAGCCCAATGATCAGGGAGGGGTCAACATATTTGTAATTCTGCTTCTGGAGCGACAGGTCTTTTGTGATTTCAAATGATGATTATTTCTCAGATCTACAGCTCCTCAGATTTTAAAATCTGAAAAAAGTTTATAAGGTAAACTTTTAGAAAATTTGATATTTTGAGTAAAGATACCCCGTAAAAGTTGCAATGTTGCAACTTTATCGAATCGAACTATTATGCACAAACTCTATCTTTTCTGTCCGGGGCTTTAAAAAACCAGAATTCTTAGCATCAGATTGACAACTAAAACCGTACTGGCGACAGCTGTTTCACACATCCATAAAATTAACCATCATCTGCTCCCAACATTTTATTACCTAAAAATAAATATATATTTTACATAGTCCCAAGTGGTTGAGACAGCTCTGTCTTTGTCAAAAAACATGAGAGCCCCTTTCATCGCTGTCACACGAAGTGTAATTGGCCATTCAGTCGTACAGCTTGTCCCTTCCTCTTACGGTTTAGTCATATGGAGAAATCTGGGTCCCCCCAACACAACCATGGGGACTTGTACATAATCACTCTATGTTCTTATTCTACGATCTGATAAAGGACAAAAGAGTCTAAATAAAAACCAATAATGCTCCTTAAATTTTTGCATCTCAGTAGAAAAAGCCCTGGATATTCTGTTTATCATTAATAGTCTGCCTTATTTTCCTGTGTACAAGGCAGGGTAACCATTGTGTATCATTTATTTTTAAGACTTAACTAGTTTTAATGGCTGCTGTACATTTCTCTGCAATGATAATAATAATATAGTCAACAGCTCTCCTCCCATGAACAAATTACAATCCTCTCTTGGCCGTCACTTCTGATTGGTTTGAAGGTTCTTGTGGGGTGCAATATGATTGGTGGATACGTTAAAATGCACAGTAAATCTCACAGTACAGAGAGCCCTGCAGTGAGTGCCCCCACCTCCCTTAGCTCACTGGTTTTAGACATGCTCAGTGTCCATTCAAAAAAGGAATTTTTCCAATTAGCTCATTATTGTATTTCACAGCAAGGAGTAAAAGTTAAAGTAACTGGGAGGGTTTCTATAATAACGATTTATTCATTTCACACAGGTATAATATATTTGATTGGAAAAATGCTTAATTTTAATGTTTGGTTATGTTTCCAGTATGTTTGCCAGTTTCAGCTGCTGTGTCTTTCTATCTCCCAAGGGGGGCTTGCCTCATCACAGGCCCTGATTTACGGTAAATCATTTTTTGCAAAAAAAAACCAACAAAAACATCCATAAGTATCAGGTTTAGTTAACAAACATTTGTCAGGATAGGAGACAGATATTGAAGGGGAGTAAAACCTTTTTTCCCCCACCATTTAATTTATAAACTGTTAACCTTGTCGTTCAGTGTTCCAATATAAAAAATAGTCGGTCAGCGTGTCCAGAGGTATACTGGATCCAAAATGAACTCACTGGGTGACAAATGGTAAGGAACTGCAGTATGTCAGGTGTTCTTTCTACTAGAAGGATTTTAGACATTAACAGGCTGTATGTCAGGAGCCAATTGGGATATTACTACAAGTACTGCATGGAGAGAATTTGTGAATGGATTGGGTGAGTGAGGATCAGAGGACAAGGAGAGGGTGACCCCCTCGGGTGACCCCCTCCCACCCATTTCCTGGAACATCTGCATGTCCCGTTGTGACACTGATGGTGATGACTGGGAAGAGTTAGGAAATAGAGGGCGATAGCAGGCGGGGCCGTGCTCTGGAAATATTGGGTGAGATACGGTTTACAATGAGGTTTACAGAACAGGATTTAGTTAATTTTATTCTTTTTTAGTGGAGTTTGTGTGTCTTTAATGGATTTCCGTTCAATGAAAAACTCTTCATTCAGGGTAGGTTTAAAGATGTATCAGGGCCTGTAAATAATTTGTTCTGTATGGCAGCGCCGCGATTACCGTTTAAACCATTGGTTAAACAACATTATTTCATCACAATGCTTTGTACAGACTGTGCGTTCCTATTGGTTTGACCAGCGGTTCTGTTATGGAGGTGGAACCCCATCATAAAAAGAGGATGAAGCTTGTTTTTTTCTGATGTTCATAGCAGCCTTTATTCATCCACACTTTGTTCCCCTTTAAACATCCTTTCTACTTTACTTTACTTGGTTTGAGGCCCCAGTGTATATTACAACACCCAGAAGCTGGAAATAAAAACAAATTTTAGTGCATTGTCAGTTAGACAGCTCCTCTGTATTGTGTGTTTGCTCAATTCTGTGGGAAGACGGGGCTTAAATATGTTTTTACAACCGGGAGAAACGCAGGGCCCCCATCTCACACCCACCCCCTTTGAACCCAACTCAATGCTCCGTGTATATTATCTGTGAAAGGAATGTTAAACATGGCCCATCACTTGTAGGTTTTTACCAGAGAGATTGTATGACATTTCCACTGATAGCAAAGTCCTGGACTACGAGTAATTTATCATCCATCCTTTTTACCCACAAACCCACACCCCTGAGAAGATCCCATTCACACTTTGAAAGAGCAATTCTGATGGTCAGGGGTCACTCCACCAGCAGGATTTCAAGGGTGCCATGTTAAGGGCAAGTCCAGCCCTGAAATGAAAACTTACATACAGGTAAATCACCCCCCAAAACCCTAAAACGGTATAATATTTTGAAATCTGAAAGGTGTAATTCTAACCTGAAATCTGCACAATGTCCTGTTGCCCCTGTTTCTTCTTCGCTTCCTGGTTCTTCCAGTTAGTAACTGTCATTTATGGATTTGACAGTTGACATCACGCCAACAATACAGAATGTTAATCCCCTGTCTGCCCTTCTGAGCATGCCAGGCTCAGTAAAGGCTCAGTACAGGTTTCTAATGGCTCATTTCCATGAGGCATCCAGAAGCATAGCACAGGCTACAGTAAGAATTCATAAGGACAAACTATGATATATCAACATATTTTTAAAGAGGCCATTCTTTTCTTTCTAATGAGATTGCTTATGAGGTGGAGTTGTCCTTTAAAAAACCTTGGTTTAGATAATTTAGCTGAAATGTCCCTGTGGGCCCAACAAGATCGTTACCAATGTGACTCTCTGGAAGCCTCAGATGAATACTAATGTTTTCCCTCGCTCTGACTGTAATATAGGATAATTCGAATTTAACATTGCATCAGTTCAAAGGTAATAATTCCATAATGAACATAGCTTTGCTTCCCCTTAACATTGAGGCGATGGCATTTGATTGGTCCCACACGGCAGAGATTCAAGTTACACTTATCTGCTTGTTTAGGTAGGCTGACAAAGGGCAGTAGTTCTGCTCTTTCACCCATGCATTGACCTCCCACACGATTAATGGGAGAATAAGGCTTCTGAATTCCCATTCCCAGACATGTTTGTTGAACAGGAGTCTTGTCAAACTAAAAAAAGGGACCTGTAATGACCTCTCAAGGACGTGCAGTCAGAAACCTCCATAAATGGCTACAAGGCCACATCATCTTCTGTAGGGCCCAACCTAATTCTCCATCAACGGTCTGTAGATATAACCAGAAACCCTTTGATGGTCTCAGCTTGAGAATGTTACATTAGGTCTCCTTGTCCCCCATACAGATTTATATAAGTAACAGGGAAAAGTTTACCAATAAACTATTGAAGTTGGTCCATAACACTGTAAATATGAGGGTCCGACTGATGGAATATCATTAAACAGGCCTTACATTACCTATTTGTAGTAAGATTGAATGTTAAGTGTGTCTAGCATCTGTGCACAGTTACCCTTTAAATCTTTAGTTAAACTTTTTTACTCCTTTTAGTTCTGTATATAATATATACGGGGGAGGAGGAGATTATAATAATCTGCTTTATAACGTTTAAAATTGCTGGGTGTGCAAAGGCCAACACACAAACGTAACGTGGCTGAAATTGTGGCACTACCAGTCACTTTTGAAGACCGCACGATGGGCAGGATTTAACCCGCCCTGTTATTAACACTTGATCCGATTAAACATTTGACCAACATTTGTCCATCGGTGCTAAAATTACCTACGATCTGGACGAAATATTGCATTGTTGTGTACACAGTATAAGTGTCCCATTTTTATGGACTGGGAGACACACAAAAGCAGGGAGGTATGAACGCTCGGGCAGGTTTTTAGTCAGGCCTTGTTGATAATCCTGACCTGGTGGAATGAGTCTCGACCTATGGCCCTTTCGAGTGGCCATACACAAACGATTGTACGTGTGTATGGCACACACAGATAAACTTTTGTTATCCAAACTAATTTTATCTTAATATTCTCCCCAGATAATTTTATAAACCCATTAATACATTAATTAGTAAAATTGGGTTTATTATTATTCACAATAGAAAAACGTCCTCCTCCGTAGTAGAGAACGCTCCATTTAGACCGTAACTGGGGGTTACAATCCAGAGATTGGTCTTGTTGTGCTTTCTACAGGGAAATCTTAACCAATCCAACGTCTAATCTTCCCCCATCTGAAAGGAAGATTTTAGAATGTAACATTGATATATTTATATACGCATTCGATAGATTTGCATATTCTTTTATGGAGGGCTGTTTTGGAATTTAGCAGGCTTTTCTTCGAAGCTGTTGGAGATTTCTTTCTTTTTTTGAGTTTAGGTAGTAGGTTTATTATCACATACAGTGACTTCCAGCTGACATAATTGCAAAGTAATATTTCCCTTATTCCCCTCACATGGGATTTCAGGACCTACTGGTTACACCCAAGTTGACGTGTGGTTTGTGGCTTTCAATGTCAAGTGCCTGCAGAGTTTCTGTTTTATAATAATCCATAATCTCTTGTATCTCCTCCCAAACCCCCCTGTCATTTTTAGTAAGGTGTCCTAATCTTATCTCAATAATCCAATTTAGAAAGCATGACTTTATGATGAGGGAGTAAGGCCAAGTAATTCAAAATGGCAGATAAAATTGGAAACTTTCACATCCTATATGTTCATAAGCTGGTGCAGAGAGAACGTATCTGACTGTGCTACAGACAATTGATAAAAATTTTCATGAGATAGTACCATGTCGCCTTTGAACAGGAGCATGTCTTTTACCCAATGTTTTTTCACGTGAAGCTTTGAATTGCTGTGAAAAAATTGCTGTCCTGATGAAGATGCTACCAAAAAGAAACGTTGGTGATTTTTCAAAATTTTTCTGTATTCATAAATCAGTGTGCAATGGTCATAACTATATAACAGAGCGTACATGGGAAGATTGGTGTATCTTAATCCCACCTTATTGCAGACACCACAGATTCGATGATATAGGAATGTCACTCGTAGGCACAAGGGAAAAATTTAAAGGGGAACTGTGGTCTCCAAACAAGGTTCATCATACCTTTAAATGACCATCAACCCCTCTCTATTTGCTATATAGTCCCAAGAAATGAAAAAAAGCACGAAGTTAGGGCGTGGGAGGTTCTAAATCTGTGGTCACAAATACTAGTTTCCTACTTCTAATCTGCGGTTGGCACATGCTCAGTGCAGGAGAAAGCAAAGAAATCAGGCAGAAGAGATCGAGTTACAGAACAGAAGGAACAGCCCACAAGTAGAGAGTGTGTAAGGTGTGTTCATTTGTGTATTTTTCAATGGAGAAGGAGGAGACACAGGAAGAAGGATTGCCTCGTGTTTTAAGAGCAGGAAGCGCAGGGATCTGGTGATGCGCTACCATATCACACATAAAAATGTAATATCTTTAAAACTGATTAAAAACAATAATGATAAGTAAATTGCAAAAATACCAGGAAGCAATTCCTGTCGATTTACCGAACGTCATTTTTGGACCACGATTCCCTTTAAGGGGGTAATAATTTTAAACCTCTAGCTACAAATTGTTGAGTTTTTGTGATTATGAAGACACGAATCTAAAAAGATCGTTAGTCTGTTTGTTCTGTACTAGAAGAAAATTGCCTGAGTGACATGTGTGCTGGATCATACAGCATATTTTTTATTTGATAATAAGCTTATATTGTAAGTGGATATATATTTAGTTATTAGATCATCTCATTGTTTGGGGGATGCTTATAGTAAATGTAAGTTGCAGGGCTGCATTCATTACAACCTGGTTGTATTTACACTGCATGTTTCAGCAAACCAGTAACAAGATGTCAGCAACTTCCTAGGCACAAAGGTAGGCTCTGGAGGGGCATAGGTAAAAAAATAACTAAATATGGCAATAGTATTTTTAAAGCTGCAGCTTCCAAATGAACATAACTTAATTTTACACTGCACTTATCCTCCACAATTCAATATATATTTATTACCACAACAATATGTGTGTATGTGTGAGTAGTGTTACAGGAAGCTATTTTAATCACCAGACTAACCCTGTTGTTTTTGACCTGCTTCCTTCCCTGTGCTTACCCCTGATGCTCTCTGCTTCCACCGATGCTGATAAACCTTTCTTTACTCAGAGCTATAAGAAAGCTATAGATGAGGTTAGTGATGATGTTTTCCTAGTGTGCAATGTTTTTAAGACTTTCTCCTTGGCATTTTAATATTGCATTGCCATATCTACCTGTTAGAAGGTAGGTCAGGGATATCAAACCTTCAGGCTTTTAGCAGCTGAAAACTGCAGCCCCAGCTAGGTTGGCTATGAATTCACAATCTTAAACCTCACAAGAGCTGATAGGCCACTAGTTTGACATCCCTGGTGTAAAGTGTGAATCAGAAGAAGAAAACACAATTATAAATAACTGCAGTACAAGTATATTCAGCACAGTGTCAAAGAATGACAGCCTTATTGTAGCTATAGACAGATTAAAAAGAAATAATTATCAGCACAGTATGTATGAGTATTTTATTTCCTGTATGATACAGCAATATAACACTGCTGTCATATAATGCTATTTCCCATTTTAAAGCCTTTTTTATGGGGTTATTTACACCATTCACCTGCACTATTTTAAGGATGTAATTGCTGTATTATCTGTGTTCACAACAACATGACTTGTTTAAATATCGTTTGGTGGTCATTATGCCATGTACATTTAAACAAAAATCTGTCCTTTTGTCCCTTCATCATTATCATGCTGCATTCAAATCTTGCGTAAGAAATCTCTCCAGGAAGAAAAATATCATTTTCCCTTTTTATTTTTTTGCAACTTCTGTTTTTATTGATGCAAATAATTACATAGCATAGTAGTCACATTGAAATATCCAGCCCCCAGCTATAAAAACACTTTGAGTGGGAGTCTATTTGGATGGGGGTCCAGTCCCTGGGAAAATGTTCCATTGTTATGATTACCATTATTTTTCTTATCTCCATCAAACAATGTTATGCTTAATTAGTATTTCAACACCTGGCTGAGCATCTCTACTGACAAATTGGAAGCAGGAAGTGTCCTCACATCTCTCTGTACTGACCAAACAGAGCAAGCAGCATGCATAAAGGGATCTAACAAACATTTTGTATAAAATTGTTGCAGATCATCTGTCTGTGTGTTGGTTCCCCTTATATTAGACAACACATTTTAACTCTAAATTGCATTCTTATATAGCTCCTTTATAGGTCCAGTTTGGGCAAGCATGCTTTAAACTTTTCAGTATCCATCATGAATAGTAACCATTGAGCTCATTTGGTTCTAATGTGAGTTATTAAGACCCAGTGGTATTAGGTGGACACACCTCCTGTTTTCCGAAATTGAGGAAGAGCTGTATTTACCATGGTCAAAGTCCTTTTTTGCATTAATCTATACAGGAGATCCAGGTAGCACAAATAGTAGAATAATTTGAAGGTCAACATTCCAGAATCATTATATACTTCTATATCTTTGAATTGTCCCTTTATATTGGCACAGCTTTTCCCCTGGTCAAGAAAGTATATGCTTTAAAGCAAGAAAATTTGTCTTGCTTTTCAAATAAAAATAGTGTTTTTGCTATGATAAAAAGCATCACTTTATAACATCAAAAATTGCCACTTTTCCTTTTAGTGCACTTACTGCTATTCTGAGCTTTGTCTCTCAGACCTTATTACCAATTGACGCTCTTGCTTAGAGGATACAGGTGGAAATGTTGCAGATTTGTATTTTCTGATTGTGGTGGTGGTGGTAGAAATGGATTATACCTTTCTGTTGGTCAGTTTGCTTAAACGATAAGTCTATAGTCAAAGTTCTTTCCTAACCATCCGTTGAACCCATCTTGTTTGGGTGAAACATTAGTTGGCACAAGGTTCTTTCTTTTAGCCAGCAAGTCATTTATATTAAAAGATTTCTGCAAGCATATCATGTCCAACATAAATTGCGAACATAGGACAATTTTTCTTCTGGGCAAGCAACACATATCTGTAGTCTCCAAAACATATCGGTTGTCAATTTTGGTACATGAATGACTGGCTTTATTTTTTAATTAGTGTATTTACATATCGCATTTTATAAATTCTTTCTCTATGGGGAGGCACTGGTATTTAAGGGCTGACCGGTATTGTTTTAGGCAACAGTTGCTAAATGTATTGCATAAAAAAATGATTGTAGATAAAACAAAAAATTATTTTGGGGTATCCAGTTAGATTAATAAGGGGCTGGTAGGAAGAGCATTCATTATACCTGCTTCATAGCTTATTTATTTAAGTGGATCAATTTTAGGGGCACGTAAAGTGGTGGGGCAATAGTTTCAAACATACATTGTCTTATGGTTTATGGCTAACTTTAAATACCTCTTTAGTTTTTCTAGAAAAAATAAACATAAAGAAGAATAACATTTAATAAATTCAATAGATAGTGAGTACTATGTAGTACATGTATTTAATATTTAAAGAAAACACATTTTAATATATCAAAGAAAACATGCAGCACATTTTACTAATCCTTTTTTAAACAACCATCCAATTTTGCCTATTCCAATCAGACAGGAAACATGCAGCTGTTTGTGAACGTATATGTACAACACAGTGGCCATTCAAACCCAGTGTCGGACTGGAATGTTTAGACTTACCAGAAAAACTTGGCCCAGAGGCAAACTCAACACTACCTACTCCTTTCATCACTGGTTTTTCTATCCAGCTCTAATATCCAGACTTCTCTTTGCTGCTTTACTATATTGTAAAGTCCCTTCTATTATTAGATTTTATCATTTTCTGTGCCTTAACAGGTGAATCTAGTCCCACTGATATCTGAATGTCCCAGGGGTTCCCTGGAGTCCTCATAGCCCAGTCCGACACTGATCAAGCCTGTTTCATATAGTGATGTGTCCTTTTCATTTCCAAATATACAACCACTAAGCACAATGACATTTTCCTGTGCTTGCATAACACCATTCATCAGATATTTTGTGAAAACAGAAAGTAAAAAAAAAGATAGAAAACTTCAGCAAAAATCCCTAGGTTTCTTTTTATCTTGATCTCCCCTTGATACTTCTCCGCAGGCTGTTATCTCACAGGCACTGCCTGCGGATGATGGAAAGATCATGCCGCGGCGAATGAAATCTAAAAACAAAGCGGTAAGAAAACCTGCTTCTTGCGTAATTTTTTAAAACTAAACTTGTTTTTGCTAAGTGAGAAAAGTATTGTTTTTTTATCATAGTCTGTAATGATATAACGGCATCTTTTAAATGAATCCATCTTCACTGTTTTGAGGTGGCTCATTTAGGGCTTGTCTCCATTTGGTGCACAATATTTGTGTTTGAAATAGCCGTGTGTGTGTGACTATGTTAGAGAAGACGATGGGGACCATGGCTACTTTGTCCGTTGAACATACAAAATATTGTACATTTAATGCTTCAAAAAACCAACCATTTAATGCTTCAAAAAAACCAACACCAACCAATTGTAGACAAGCCTTTTGTTATGGGATGCAAAGTCTAAAACCAGCATCTTTATACATATGGAGTATAAAGTTACCTCACAATTCATAGGTAAAAGATAGGTTCGTATATTACAGATTTGAAGGTGTAGCAGAAGGAAAATTCAGATTGGAAGCTGTCTGTCATCAGCTAGAAAACTCATACACACATTCCCGATACAATATCCCTATACTCTGAATTGGGAAATTATTATTAAGGTGGGCACTCAAAGCAATGGACTCTATAGGCTCCCTATACAAAATTATAGGGACCTATAGAAGCTTTGTTCACCCCTGACTGATTGGATCAGATTATATTTTAACATACACATAAAAAGACCATCTTAGATAAGCTCACCAGTAGCAAAAGGGATGAGCAATTCAACTAATCATTGGAATAAGATTAAAATGAGACATAACTAAAACTGTGATCCACTTCTCATTTTTTTTTTAAATTTTCTAAAAGTTTTTTTTTCTTTTTTTACAAGTATATACTGTACATTGGTCTTTTAGTAGATACTGTATTAAATACAATATAAAATACAACTTTCATTCTGGCTTTATTCAGGATAAACCAACCTTAAATCAGCGAATTGATAAGAAAGCTGACCCTATAGGAATTTAAAATATAGCTGACCATATAGGAAACTAGATATCACTGTACCATTGAACTTTAGTGTGTAGAAATGATGTATGTAATGCTTTTCCAAAGCAGTCTAAAGGTCTGAAAGGTATATCTTTCACAAAAATATATATTGCTTAAATGTGGCAATAGGATCAATTAGTTGCACTTAATCAAACACACTATATTGTTTCTATATGAAACAGTTACTTAGATCTTTTTCTGCGTCATCGTTGAATATTATTTCCACATCAGCATATAAGCAAATGTCAAATATTGGAATAAGAAAAAAAAATTAAGTGTGTAATTTGCTGTTAAAAACATGATTTCAGGGCGAATTTATTAAAAGGCACATTTTTACCCAGGGCTAAACCAATATTTTATGATAGTAGGAACCAGTCGGATATACCTAGTAGCCAGTCTGGATTGCTAGGGGTAACCAGTAGCCAGGGTTTATGATATGCCACAGCCATAGGCACATTGGCTAAAAGGCTCCTGATATTTGTCCAGCCTATCATTTGCATTATTATAAATGCACTATAACTTGTAATTGGCCTGACAGATATTCAGTAGTGAATGTTTGATGAAATACTGAGCACATTCATAAATGATTATTTCATATCTATTCCAAATTAGAGAAGAGTTAAAAATAATTTTACCTTTTTTCATGAATGATTAAATAAAGTATCCATTGATAACTTGTCAAATCAATTGCTAACCAACTATAAATCTTGGTTAAATAAGTAAAAGCTTTCAGTAAAGCAAGGCCTACCTAAGTTAGGCTGGTACACACGGCCCATTTGGCACACTTACCTGGTTGGCCAGGTCAACTGCCTGATGTTACATCAATTCAGCGTTTCATCTTACCCAAACCTCTAGTTGATAATAATGTCGGGCCAGGTAGCAGTTTCTTACCTTGCAACATTCCTGGACGGATAATGTATTGTGACCAAAGTAATTGGGTTCTGCATTTTGTTTAGACGGTCGCTGTAACTTTTAAATACATGTGTACAGTGAGATCTGACAAAATTACCAGATTTTTTTTTCCAATTTGAGGATTACTAGGACTGTATATATTTCACACAGTTCTATAGCATGAATGGATAATGAAAATATATAAAAACTACAAGTTCTGTTCATTGATGGACACTTTTTTTTACCTACCTTATTTAGAGTTCCCAATGTTGCTTCTATGTTTCTGTACTAAGTGTGTACATCACAGCTGATCTTTATTTAAAAGCCAAAACAAAAGAAAACTACTTGTGATTAAACGGAGTAAATGGAACTTGCCTGTGTGGTGTTGTTAATATGTGATAGTCAGACTTTTCAGTTTCTGTGGAATTCAGTGATACTCAATTTTTTTTTTCTTCCTAAACCATGTGTCTCTTACCGATTGCTTTGATGGTCTCTAATATAGAGTGAAATGGTAAGACTGACGGCAGCAGTGTCTTGTTCACCATTTGCATGCTTCTTTTTATAGAGTGGATCCATTCCCTGCAGCTCTGTGCTTTGAACACTATCTCACCTCATTGCTTTATGAGCATGACCAGTTAAATGATATTCTTTGCACCAGGATCTTCAGCCTGTGGACCTCTCTATGTTGCTATAAAAATTTCAGAAAAGATTTGTAATATAGCAACAGATGGAGCCACTTAATAGTTACCATCCTTGACACAGTGGTTGTAGTTCCCTGGAAGTAAATCTTGCTGTCTATTTTGTTTATCAGCTCATGTGCAAATCATAGTAAACTGGGAAAAATCAGGGTTTAAAGGGGAACTGTGGTCTCCAAACAAGTTGAGTTTAAATGAAAGGCCAGATTCCTACCTTTAAAATGAGCTATCGACCACCTCTCTACATGCTCCACAGCCCAAGATATAAAGAAATTACGGACCAGAAAGTTAATGGGTAGGAGGCTGACATGTGACATTCCTAAGGCTGCTCCTCCATCTCGCCGCCAGCTAACACAGCCTCAGACTTCAGTAACAGGGCAGGAGACAGGAAGTTCCTCCCCCTCCCTGCTGTGTGAAGATCCCCACAGAGAAGCTAAGGGAATCTACAGCCCTACTCTCCCACTATGTGGAAACAGCCTTTACAGGCAGAGTTCTCACTCTGCCTGAAAAGGCTTTTTTCGCACCGTTTTCTGTGGTGGGGGTGGTAGGGGGGGAATCTGAGTGGCACCCGTGAGTGGGCGGGGCTAAGGTCCACGTAAGTGGGCGGGGCCACGTGGGGCTGTAAGGGAAGGGGCCAAGGGGGGCCTGCAAATGGAGGGGCCATGGGGTCCATGAGTGGGAGGGACCAGGGAGGCTGCAAGGGGTGAAGGAGACACAGGGCAGATTGTCTGTCATCCACTGACATTGTTTCAGAGCAGGAAGTAGGAAGTGCAGGTGACCTAATGATGCTGCTGCTATATCACACACAAAAATTTAAATATCTTCAAAACTATGCAAAATAAACAATGAAAATAAATTGCAAAAATTCTCAGGAGAGCAATTCCTATCAACTTACCTAAAGTCATTTTTGGACCACAGTTCCCCTTTAATTAACAGATGAGAATTTCCAAACAGAATGCATTATTTTGATTTTGCTCGTGTAATTTAGATTTGATTGATTTATACAAAAACAATCACAAGATTTAGTTAGATGAAGTTGTAAGATTGTATGGGTTTCCAGTTTACTATGCAGTTAGCTAAATTTCACAGATATTGTATTCATTTGTTCGTATGCACCATATAAATGAAGGTTAAAACCAAATTCTGCTTTAAATAAAACAATCTGCTTTTAGTTACTTCTTATGCAAAATATACTGTTTTTGTCTAACCAAAATGTCTTCAATATCATTGGTAAAATGTTCAGTTCAGATGAACCTAAAATAATCATTTATTTTGTGGCTAACCACAAGTTTCTTTTTTGTTAGGATCTGACAGCATTGGCCAAAGAGCTGAGAGAATTGCGTATTGAAGAGACTAACCGACCAATAAAAAAAGTTACTGACTATTCTTCATCCAGTGAAGAGTCAGAAAGCAGTGAGGAGGAAGATGGTGAGAGCGAGGCACAGGATGGAACTGTACCAGTCAGCGACATTCCTAGACTCATGTACGGGATGCCAGTGTTGACAGATTGTTTAACTTAATTACAAACAGGACTGTTAAATGACCTATAACTTTTTGGACTTGCAGACCATCAGGAATATCTGGAAATGAGCCATACAATGCTGGAACACAGGGTATGGAAACGTCTGAGACATTCCGAAGCATTTCAAGAGAAGGCACATTAATGATAAGAGAGGTAAGTTGCACAAATTATCTGGCACAACCGAGATTAAAGGAATTTCCTTTTAATATTGCTTTTAATATAATATCATTTAATGTTGCTTTTTATATAAAAGATGGAAAAACGGCTTATTGTCAATATGGCAGGAAATACAAAGAGCAACCATTGTGTCAACACTGAATCTCATCTGCCACTTAGCAGCCCAATGTGACAATCTATGTAGATCTGCCTGCATCAATTGCACATCATCTACCTTTAATTAGTCGACAAAGTTTTGGGTCGTGCAAACGCCGAACTTGCTGAACTACTTCCATATCATTAATAAATAGATAAAATAAAAGTTGCCACAGAATTAACTACACATTAAAGGGAACTGTGGTATCCACTCAAGTTAATTTTAAATGAAAGGCAAGGTTCCTATTTTAAAATGAGCCATCAAATACCTCTCTAAATGCTGCATAGTCCAAGCCATGTGAAAATCACTGATCAGAATGTTAGGGGGTAGGAGGCTGCCAGATGCCATTCCAAAGGCTGCTCCTCCCCCTCGATGGCAGTGAGCACAGCCGCAGATTACAGTTTAGGTGAAGGAATTTAGAAGTCCCTCATATCTGTAAACCAGACAAGAAGATAGGAACCAGGAGAACTGGTAAGCTACTCTACAACCCCTACCATCCCCATGGCCCCTAATGGGTTCCCGTGCCCCCCCCTCGCTGCCCCCTGTATCCCCTCTTCTATTGTGTGCCCCCCATGGCCCCTTCCCTCGCTGCCCCCGTGGCCCCTCCACTCACGGGCCCTTGTGGAAGCACGCACAACTCAGACCCATAAGCACCCCCACACACAGAAAACTATGTGAAAACAGCCTTTTCCTGGCAGTGGCAGAGGGGGAGGGGGAGGGGACACAAGGAAGAGGGACTGTCATGTGGTTTCAGAGCAGGAAGTTCAGAGAATTAGGTAATGCTGCTTCCATATCACACATAAAAAATTAAATATCTTCAAAACTATATAAATAAAATAATGAAAGTAAGGATAGCAATTCCTATCAATTTACCTTAAGTCATTTTTGTGTCACCTCCTTTGTCAAAAAGGGGTGTGTGTGGGAGCACTCCTATGGCAACATTATTATAACATATAGTAGAAGTGCTACTGATCTGACGAAAACATTAGAACAAACAAGAAAAGAAATGATCAATGCACATTCCCGGGCCCCATGTACTATCATAATATCTTTGCTAGTGCAAACAGTAAAAAATGGGGGGTTTTAGTTACAATTTTATGCATAAAAGTAAAAAGCCTTCCAACCACGTCAAGGTAACCCCAGTATGGATGGTCCTAACAAATTGCCTGGGGTCATTTATCTGGGCTGACACTCCCTGTTGGTTGCATTTTCATGAGAAGATTGTCTCCTTGACCTTGCATTGGATTAGTATTAAATGCTTCGCTTCCCCCCGCCTACTGGCTTTTAACAAGGAAGGTATTCAAGGTGTAAAACCTCCAATTTAAGGGACATGTTGGAGGTGCTACTACCACATGGAAGCTTGGTCTATCTTCCTGCAGAGAAACTCTGCTACATTACATAAACAAAAAGGGGGGCTGTGGGAGCACTCCTATGGCAACATTATTATAACATTGTAGAAGTGCTACTGATCTGACTAAACATTAGAACAAAAAGAAAAGAGATGATCAATGACCCAAGGAAATTTGTTAGGACCTTCCACACTGGGGTTACCTTGACGTGTTTGGAAGGCTTTTCACTTTTATGCATAAAATTGTAACTAAAAACACCCATTTTATTACTGTTTGCACTAGCACATATAATATAATAGTATATTGGGCCCAGGAATGTGCATCTTTTGTTGTTTGTTCTACAGTTATCCTTTGACACACCACTTAGAACTTTAGTCCACATTGACGAAGCAACATTATTTAAAGACAAGACTCCACTAGGCAGCGCACAAATCGCACAATGCATTGCAATCGCAATGTTGGCCATTTCGTGTGCACTACCCTGCGCATGTGCTGCCATTCCTTTGATGAAGACCTATCACAGCGCATGCAATTCACACCAAAAATGGTGATTGCATGTGCCGTGAAAAGGGTCCTCATCACAGCGGGGGTAGTGGGGCCATCCCCATCCACTTCTATTGGTGTGCGTTGAGCACTGCGATAACACATCGCACACCAAAACAGTCTAGTGGGGCCTAGCCCTAACAACTACTCTCTGCATCCGGTCCATCAACCAATTTTTTTTCCATGAACAAATGTGCCGCCCCAGCTCAACAGACCTTCAGGGTTATTCAATAAAAGTTCTTATTGTTTAAAATGGTGCTAATTTTGCCCCAACCAATCAGATCTTAGCTTTCAAATGTTAAAGGGCATGTCCACCCCCAAAACTAAAATTTAACCCCATACTGGCCCCACTGTAGTTTAATAAAATCCTTATCTTACATTTCTGCTCCAAATGGTTCTCCTGCTATGCCCCTCCAAAGTCCAGGAAACTGCAATGTAGGATCTGTCCTGCTCCTGCGTCTGCCTCAACCTCGACAAGGTTTGAGGCATGCGCAGGAGAGCCCTCCCTCTACCACCCGTTTTGGTCTCCCTCCCCCTAGCGTAAATCAGTTTTTATATAATATAGTTCATGTTCCCCCAGCCCCAACCGCTATAATTATATCATCAGAAAGTGAGCAGCCGGCAGCCGCGTCCGTGATTGGCTGCCTCTCAGCCAATCACAGAGGCGGCTGCCGGTCCCGTCCCCTGCTTGCAGTTCCGTGCAAGCAGGGGGCTGGCAGTGCAGCGAAGGAGGGAGGTAAGGTAAGTAATGATTGGGGGACTTTCTGATGATATAATTATAGCGGTTGGGGCTGGGGGAACATGAACTATATTATATAAAAACATTTTATATAGGGTTGACATGCCCTTTAAATAATATCTGATTGGTTGGGGCAAAATTAGCACCATTTTAAACAATAAGAACTTTTATTGAATCTCCCTGCTTATCTTATACATAAATAATATGGGGGACTGGGGGAAGAATTAATGTATGCCACATCTAATAATAGTCCAAATTCCTACTTACTTCCTAAAAGCCAAGCAAGTTAGTTTGACAAGATCTGTTCCTCAAAAAAACATGCTGGTAACTACTTATAAGGTCAGTCCTTGAATCATACACAGGTCAGTAATTACCAGGCTATGAACAACTACTTTTTTTTGAATATTGAAATTACATCAGCTTTTTTCCAATCCAGAGGCACGTTTCTGGAGGGAATATTCGATATAACAATGACCTGATTAAAACTGAACTTAGTTCCCTTAGGACCCAGAAAATGTATTTTATTCGGTCCTGGAGCTTTATTGATTATTAACCTTATTTAGTTGTTTTAGAACCATGTCCTTAGTAGTGCAGTTGCATCCTTTTAATGATTATTTTTTTCTATACTCTATGGCTATGCTAACTGTGTTTGGATGTTCAATGCGGTATAAAAATGAAGAAAAAAAAAAGTAAGGTGGCCCCACATTTTCAGTCTCCATCTTCTTATTATTAATACACTTAAAAATGTTTAGGATTAGTCTTGCTTTGTTCAGCTATACTAAAATTATTATTTATTTTAGCTAGCTTGACTGCTTTCTTATATCCTTGTTAAAGTTTTTATAGTTCCTAAAGACCCATTCCATTCCCTTTGGCGTAAAAATTATAAATGCCATTCTCTTTCTTTCCATTTCCCTTTTTACATCAGAATTAAAAGAAATGTCCACACTCAAAACAAATATCACCCCCCCCCCCCCCCAAGCCTTGACCTCTCATGGGTTAAAGGCCAATTTGAGACATTTAAATATACTTACCAGCCCTCTTTCCCTCTGCTCTCTGCTGTTGCTATTCCATGTCTTTTCAATGCACATAAGCTGTAGAAGGGGCACGACCGGCAGCTGTGTCAGAGGCTCAATGCCAATCACCGATGATTATACTGGTCCGGCCCCGCATTCTGAGAAGGGAAATGTGCTTTGGCTGTTATAAATGTTTTTTTTTTTTTTTTTTTGCTTTACGGTTTCCTTTTCTAATCTATTGTTGTGCTTGCTAACCTGTTCTTCGTGCAAGCCTTTATTCTAGTAGGGTAGAGAAAAAGTAATTTGCTTTCTGTCTCTGCAGACTGGGGATAAAAAACGTTCTGGCCATACAGAGAGTAATGGTTTTGCCGGACATATAAATCTTCCTGACCTTGTTCAGCAAAGTCACTCCCCGGTGGGTACCCCAACTGAGGCTCTGGGGAGAGGCTCTACGCATGCGCAAGAGATGGATACTGGGACTGAAGTAGGTGGTGGGCGGCCAGTATGATAATCTAAACTAATGCCACTTGGTGTTCCATTCTGTATAAATTATTCCTAACATTATATTATTTCTCTGCATCTCTCACTCTTTTATGGTAACTGATTATTCTATTCATTCTGCCTTTTTCTATCCATTTCAGTGTTCCTTTTACTTAAAATCATAAGTCTGGCCTTGCTTGCCTTCGCTATAACAACCTATAGATAAAACCCATGGCGAGAAGGCAAAATGTTCTTGAAAAGGTTGTATGGAAATAATTTAGATTCTAAAAATGTATATACTTAAACTGCATTCATGATGGCATGTTTCATTGATTAAAATGCTACGAACACAATTTGACTGCCTGATATGCTTTCACCATATTTTTTTAACATATGTACCTCTGTACCTCTTTTTGTTTAGTTATAGTGTAGCAGTGTTTTATAATTCCTCTTTAACTAAGAATGCAGAATTAGTTAAAATGGCATGTCCACTCAGATTGATATTTTGTATACAGGTTAAACAGCTCCCCAAACCCAATTTTTGTTATTCTTATATATACCAATTATTGTTTGTCAGTCAAAGCTGTGACCAGGCCACAGCTCACAACAGCAGCAGAGTAGGCAGAGCATGCAGGAGAGGGGTTGGGTTGTGTAAGCCTTTGGAATATGTATAAAGTAAATGGGTTTGGGGGCTGTTTAGTCCAAGGTTTTTCAAAGGCTGTGCTGGGGCACACTGGTGTCTAACCTATATTCTCTTGTGTTGTACACTTAAAATAAATATGGTGATAACATTTTAATGCAGTCAGTGTGGTGTAATTTTACACTTCATTCATTTTAAGCAATTTCAATATGCCCTGTAACATGCATAAAATATTGGAATTATAAGAGTTAGATCTAACAAAGTTGTGCCACAAGAAAAATGTTTACTGCCAAGTGTGCCACATTCTGAAAAAGTTTGAGAACAACCGGTTTAGCCTGTATAAACACTATTCATTTTGAGGGTGGACATGCCCTTTAAGCTTTAGATGTGACATAGTATCTTTATTCTACATTAAAAAAATAGAAATCTAGAAAAATTAACCGGAAAGCACTATCTTTATCCTAGCAGGAAAAGTCTATAAAAACACAGGAATTTTCACCATTACAGAAGCTCCCCCAAAAAATACCAAAATACAATTCTTCCTGACCCCACATTCCATTGCTTTTCTATATATTTGAGTGTTTGTAAATAGACATCAGGACCCATGATTGAGTATTTAGTTGTGCAACATAATTAAGGAAGTTTTCCACACTGATTCCATTGTGCATTTATTCATCAAACACATCCTGAGTTTATTGCTTCTTGATTTCTTGTTATACAAACGTAATTACATTGTCTAGACATTGTGTCGTTTTTTTATGCATGAAATGTTGTTCATTTATACTAGTGACAAATTAAATTAAACAAAGAAAGGTGACAACTTCAACAAGTGATATTTATTGATGCCTCAGTACAAATTTTAGTCTTAAATAACCTTGATTAAGTGTATTGGTATAATCACTTTATAATTGTCCTGACTGAAATGCAAAATTTCTTACCTTTTTTGTTGTTGTGTCTTATATTTTAGTAATGTCAAACCTACAGCCCTCCAGATGTTTACAAACTATAACTCCCAGCATTCTCTGGAGTTTGCAAACATCTGGAGGGCTGCAGGTTTGATATCCCTGTTCTAGAGAGTTTTTAGAATTCTCTAGAGTTGTCAGCTGCAAAATGTTAAAACTGTTTCATTACACAACAAAAGGGGAATGGCAGTTTAGAAGCCTTTGTCATCTACTGGCAGTTTAACTGGTTAATTCTGGACGCTGCGTGGACATGAGCTAGCACCTTACCTTATTCTTTAATTATCTTAGTATGGTGGAGGGGGCAGCACCAAAGCATCATTCACCCCATTTGTTGATCCAAGAATTTACCAGACATCTCCCACTGATAACGATGATGATGATGATGATGACGATGACGATGATGATGAGGAGTCATCTGCAACAGGTATTGTAAGAAGGACATGATTTGTAACTTGTCCCTTGGTTCTGTCTTGTGCATCACAGGTGATTTGATACAGATATGTGCTTCAGCATTATTGCAATATATTTCCTATTTGTAGTCACTTTGTTATTAGCAACAATCAGGTGGTTATATCATGCTTCTTTTGCAGTAATTCATATCATTTTTTTATCACGATTACTTTGTAGTTAGTGAATGCTGCCACTTTTGCTAACCATCCAATCCTGCCACCTACTTGCTAGTTTGCCTACCATTTGGTCCTTCTGCACCTATCGTTGACTTCTTTTGATAATTTTCATCTACCAATTAGCCACCATATTGTTACCATGAATTATGTTTATAAAGATGACAGAAGAAGAAACAGATAAATAAAATGTATTTTTTTTTTTATGTATGGGTTCCTGAGACAGGTAAATTGTTTCAGGGGTTCCTTAAGCATTAAAAATGTTGGGAAACACAAGTATAAAGGGGTTATAACAAAATGAGTTGGAGAGAAGCACACAAAATTGAGCAAACCACTAACCACTTTTTCGTACACTTCTCCATTATTTTTCACTGAAAAGGGACCAAACACCATTCTTTCATGCTATAACATTTTTATTTTTTTGTCTTTTTGATTGTATTGAAGTGTGAAATGCTGTAAATGTCAAATAAATGTATTTGTGCGAAAACACAAACGCATGCTCCATTATGAATTAAGCTTTGCTGAACCAAGAGAGTGTTTTTTAGCTCTGTTTACTAGTGAACTCCTTAGACAAGAACAAGCCAAGCTGAATGAGGCCAGAAAAATATCTGTGGTAAACGTGAACCCTACCAATATTCGTCCTCACAGCGATACTCCAGAGATCCGGAAATACAAGAAACGCTTTAATTCTGAGATTCTCTGTGCAGCGTTATGGGGTTAGTAAGATATTATTTTTTACAAGACCTGACTGCATGAATTTTCTAGCAGAAGATTGCTTTATCAACTTTCTTTCTAAAACATGATCGTGAAAGGTGAACTAAAGAAGTCTGGTAATTAAGTTCAGGTGAATCCCCGAGAAATAAAGACTACATCAGCTTTAAATTTGTCTAAAAATAAATTTATTATGGGCTTTGCTCTTTCTTCTTTTTCCTTAGTTTTTTTTATAGACAAAAAATCTTCCATTTTGCAACATTACCATATAGTCTGTACACATGTCCGTCGGGAGGGTCGAATCACAACCCCTAAGTGAAAGATAAACCCGCCACGAGCGGTCTTTTTGGAAGATAGCCATGCATGTGTATATGTTCATGAGCACATGATTACCGTGCATGCACTAGGGCATCCTGGCTCATCCATCCTGTTGGATGTTGGACTTATAATAATTTACCACCAAACTGATGGCTTCAAAGGTCTTTGTTGTCTGCCTTATTAATTGAAGCCTCACTAGCTTTAGTGGGATTTTCTACCCACTTTGGCAAGAAAGTTGTTTTTGTTAAAACTATGAGGATAATTTTATAAAGTACACTATACCCCAAATAAGGGAAAACAAGCGGTGCCTGTTACATGCAGTATTCATTGGTAACTTTTAGGGGCTTTGTTCTCCATTATTTTGTACTTCTTGCTACTATTTTTACATTTAGTATGACCTAAATGTAGACCAAAGTGAAATTATTACAATTAATAATAAATATTTTAAAATGATATAATACATGTCAGGGGATCAAACTGGGGAAACAGTGTGAAGAAACTGACAGCAATGAACAATGAAAAAACTTTTTAGAAGGATTCTTAATAATGGCAACATTTCCATCTACTGCAAACAGGTGTAAACTTACTGGTGGGCACAGAGAATGGACTAATGTTATTGGATCGAAGCGGACAGGGAAAGGTTTATAACCTTATCAACAGGAGGAGGTTTCAGCAGATGGATGTCCTGGAAGGACTTAATGTCCTTGTCACCATTTCAGGTAAGATTTATTGCAGGAATGGTACTAATAACGTTTTTCTTTAGAAATGTTTCACATACCTAACATACCTTAAAAAGTGCACTTAAATATAAGCAGAAATGTCTGCTCTGTGGTGTTTGCTATGCACTGCTGAGAGCTGGAATAAATGCTGTTGATTTTGCTTTTATTCCATATGTATTGACACGATGAAGCCGTGTTATCAAATAAAAGGCAGATTTTCTACCTCCTCTCATCAACAGTTGCCAATTTTACAGTAACAAAATCAGCAAGAACCCTCCCTATTCACCTTCCTGTCTTTTGTGCGTTTCCTGTGGCAAGGGAAGCATGGTGCTTAAAAGAGCTTGGGCCTACCTGCCATTGTGGCTTTCCAGAGTGAGTTCTCTCTCTCTGTCTGAAGCTCCTCAGTTGTTGCAGCGTGGCTTGCCTTGGGCAGAGCCTTAGTGACCAGGCTGTGCATTATGATCTTGGAGTTCATTTTAGTGGTTCAGCATCCATTTGCAGGCACTTCAGCGTGCGTGTCTATGACATTATTTTGATTTCCGCAATTGCAAGAGTGCCTCCTCCTCTCTTTACTATAAAGGCAATGGAGGTTTGGTAAGTTACGGTTCCTGGCAAAAGGTTCCTGGCAAAACTGGAAGTGATGTCATGCCGAGTGGGTAAGCAGTTTCTTTAGCTTCTGGCTTCTATACTGCTTTTTCTTTACTGGCTTGATTTTTATTGGGTTTTTTTCCTCCAGAGTCTCATTCTTGGTTACCCTGCTTATTGACTTGCATTTTGCTGCCTGTGTACTACATACTGTAGATCTCTATTCTGTATAGTATTGTATATATTTTGTTATATACCTTTGCTGCCATCTTGTGTCTGTTTAGTATATCTACTTATCTGTTTTTTAAGATAAAATTTTGGCTATGAAACCTGCCTCAGTGAGCAAAGATCACTCTCAAAAAGGAATTAGGTAAGCCCCAGGTAGGTTTCTTAACAGATGATTAAATATATTCAAAATTATTAGGTTTCTTTTTATCTTTACTTTCAGTGCTTCTGCCAAATCATCAAAGCACTCGAACCATTCAAGAAGGATACAAAATCGAAATTGCAGAAATGCCAAGATGGCATTATCTTTTTTTGGCAAAATTTCCACACAAAAAAACAAGAGAAAGTGGTTATTTCTCAATACAAAGATCACCTATTTATGTTAAAAGCGATACAAGAAGTGCCAGTAGAACAACAAGGGAAAGGATTTTATTCTCTGTTGTTCCTCGTTCCAAAAGCTACATGAGGCTGTAGGCCGCTGTTGGATCTCAGGAGTCTTAACAAGTTTCAGGTTAAGAAAATTCAAAATGGAATCTCTACAGTCCATAGTTCAGGCGATTCATAAGAACGCTTGGATGGAAAGCATAGCTCTCTAGGACAAATATTTTTTTATGTTCCAATGCACAAAGCATATTGGAAATTCCTGAGATTTATGTCATTAGGTTTACATCTCCAGTTCGTTTGCCTCCTATTTAGATTAAATTAGTCCCTGAGATATAGCTTTGGTGACTGAAATAAGAAAAAAACAATCCAAATTTTTTAACAATCTAGACGATATTCTTATCTTGGCAGAATCAAAAGAGAAAGCAGTATTCCGTACAATCACAGCAACACAACAGATTATGGATGGGTGATAAACGAGAAAAAAAAGTCATCTAGTCCCATCTCAGGAAATGATCCTAGGAGCCTTAATTTTACCAGCACAAAACAGCAAGAAGGGAAAACTCAAAGCTATGAGTTTAAAGTTTAAAACCCACAGTAAAACCTTACAAAAAAGTTTAAATTGTCACCAAGGGTCGAGTGTTCCCTAAGAAGGTGGACAAGGGTACAAAAAATCTATGTCAAGGAAGACAAATAGAAGAGCCAGTGAAGATAGCTACAGACACGTCAGTAGCAGGCTGGAGCACCCATTTTCAAGGGAAGTTGGAAGTTCAAGGTAAAGGTAACATCAAATGTTTCAGAATTAAGAGCCGTATGGAAGGCATCACAGCACTTTGCACATCAAATAGAAGAAAGACACATTAAGATTCTTTTAGACAATGCTACAACATATTTAAAAAACGCAAGGAAAAACCAGAAACAGATCATTATGGAAGTGACTCCCATCTAAAATTGGGCAGAAACAAAAATTAAAAATTATAACTGCGACAACAATGGCAATAGGGCGATCATCTCCTTGGATGCAAAAGGCATTTGATTCCCTAGAGTGGACCTTACTATGGGAAAGCTTGAAAGCATTTGGCTTTGGAGAACAATATATTGAACTGGTACAACTATTATATAAGCAGCCACTTAATGGAATGACGTCAGAGCTGTTTGCCCTAAATAGGAGTACACGTCAGGGCTGTCCACTTTCGCCTTATTTATTTGCGTTAGCTATCGAGGGGCTGGCCCAAAAAATAAGAAGACAACCACTGATTCAAGGACTTCGTCTTGGCCCATACACAGAACTGCTCGGTCTATATGCTGACGATGTAATCTTATTTTTAGACGCTAACCCAATATCTCTTAACGCAGCAATAGAAACGGTAATAAACTTTGGACCGTACTCCGGACTATATATTAATTGGGCTAAATCTACAATATACCCATTAGATGAAAACCAAAACTACAGTGAACAAATCCCTCACCCCATCCCCACTCATTTGAATATTTAGGCGTTATTATTACTAAGGATCTAAAAACCTTTTATAACCTAAACCTGCATCCACTACTAGAATGGGTCAAAAACAATACTGGTCTCTGGAAGAACCTTCCATTTAACTTAACTGGAAGAATCAATATGGTCAAATATTTCTGCTACCAAGACTACTATACACACTACAGCATGCTTCAAGTTATGTACCAAATACATATTTCAAAACACTGAACAGTCTCATGACTAGCAACACACTAATGAAGGGAAAGACCTAAATCAGAGCCCCCATAAATAGCACTCTAACCCTTGAAATCCCAATTAGAACATAACCATCAGTCACATCATCCCTGTGTTGGAAAGTAGTGGGAATAAACGGATCCATATTTACCAAAATATAAAAAACACCTTTATTATTACATAAATACTCTTATTTGAATATACCATGACATAAAAATTGGGCATCCCGATATGTGGCTAGATTAACAACCCATTGAGATGCTGGATACCGGATCCAAAATATAAAGTCTTGTATATTTTGTAAGACCAACTTTAGTGTTCCTATATATAATTCCTATATATAATTCAGGCATATACGGAGGAATAATATCCAATTTCAGATGTAACCATCCAGATTGAAAAAAACACATACATGTATTCAATGATTTACAGTATCGTAGGGGCTTCTACTGTGTAGACCCAAGGTAAGTCAGTTCATATGTCTAACCGACCCGAGACAGTCCAATGCCTTATTAGAAAATATTCACAGAGGCTTAAACCGGCCATATGTAAATAATCACATCATAATTGGTCGCATATAAAGTCGTAAATACACTTATCCGACTTTCCAGACTACTGTGATATAACTTGCGGAGTGATACACATCAGGACTTATCCTGGCAATAAATAAACAGTTTTATCGCAATGTTTCATATATATGGGCACCACGTGTAGCTGATATACTTGCCGCTCAGCCGACCCGATCTACTGTTGTATTGCCTCTTCACCCGGATTCAACTGCTATTAACCGTGAGTCTCCCTGTGTTGTTAGGTAATTGGCCACAGCACCCCACAATTTGGGGTATTCCCAGACCCACAAGACTATATGGAGTAGGCATCTTGACGTCATATATATTATATAGTCTCATGACTAGCTTCCTGGGGGGCTCTGGAAGGCGAAGAGTTAGACTTACACAACTAAAACTACACTAAGAGAGAGCTGGACTAGCACTTCCGGACTTTAAACTATATTATTTAGCAAGCCAAGATAAACTACTATGATGCTGGGTTAACACAGTGGAAAAGCCCAACCAATCAGATCTTATGCTAGCATTATACCTAAAGGGCCCGTTTCTGGTATATCTATTTAACCTTGAAATACATATAATTGGAGCAGGAACGGAAATACATACCCAAACTATAAAAACATGGAGGGATATCGATAAAATAATACAACCACAGGGCCTACCAAGTATCACCCCGATATGGAACAACAAAACATACCCACAATTGGCTGCCTTCCCAGTAGCACAAGATTGGATCCGAGCTGGAATCACCACCCTAGGACAAATAATCTATAACAACCAGATTAAAGACTACGAAACACTAGCCAGAGAATATAAACTCCCCCCGAAATTCAGATATCTGCAAATTAAGCACTGTGTGAGGACAGAGTTTCCAGAAGATATCTTGACAATAAACCCGCACACCAATTGTGAGGGTTTTACAGGAAAAAACGCAACGAAAACTAACCTCAAAAATATATCAACGCCTGCTAAATGCATCAACCGGGAAAGAGACAGATATACTAATCACTAAATGGCAACGATACATCCCCACAATAACACCAGAACAAATCCTCGATGCAGCAGAATCTCCAAAACTTGCTTCCCCAGCTGCAAACAATAAATTCATTCAGTCCTACATTCTGCACCAAGCCTATTTATCACCAGTACAACTAGCGCATATAAGACCACAAACTCACTATGCCCTAAATGCAAATGCCCAATAATCACAAACTACTGGAATAAAATACTTACATATTTAACAAATAAACTTTATATAACTATACTGCATAGGGCAGAAGAATGTATCCTGGGGCTTCTAGATGAAGAGGAATGGCCAAATCATAAGAGGAGCCCTACAACTACTTTTCTATGCACAGAAAGCTATTGTTCTGAAGTGGATGTCGCCTGACCTACTGAGACGTAGTCACTGGATATGGTTAGTGAATAACGATCTGGCCTACCACAAAATTCTATTCATACACAGAGGGTGCCTGAGCAAATATGACAAGATCTGGAAAATATGGATAGAATTGGCCAATAACTAAAATAAACAAATCTGTGGTGGGTGACTAGACCTCGGGATGGTCTCTCACTTATTCCCTCTTCTTATCTAAATCCTCCCCCCCTCTTTCCCCCTTTTCTTTGATACTATTCTTATCTGTAATGCAAGAGAAAATCTACTTTTTTCTTAATATGCTCCTTTATAATATAAAGTGATATATACAATATATCATATGACTATACGAAATGTACAATAACCAATGACAACCAAACATACTGTAGATGTAATATATGTTATAAATAAAGCAAATTAAATTAAAAAAAGCATAACTGCCCTACACATTCCAGGATCCCAAAATATACTCGTAGATTACCTAAGCAGAAACTCAGTTTGCTCAGGAGCGTGGAGTTTGCACGAGAATATGTTTCAGGAAATCTGTCTAAAATGATGCTAAACATTGATCTCATGGCATCACCAAACAACACGAAGTGTCAAAGATTTTACTCAAGAACTCTAAATCTACAAGCAATAAGTACAGGTGCACTAGCTCACGACTGGTCGACAAATCTCTTATATATATTTCCATCATTTCCAATGATTTGGAAAGTTCTCAAGAAAATATAGACCGAAAGCATCAGTTCTAGCTATAATTCTATTTTGGCCAAGGAGGCTATGGTTCCCATTACTGAAATCCTTATCAGTGGCACAACCATGGAAGATACCAACCTTCCCAGGATGGCTGATGCAAGGTCCAGTTTGTTATCAGGAGAATAACAACTTAAATCTGATGGCCTGATGAGCTATCCTCCTTGGGTTCAGAGTGTAAGCTTACTTCTGTGCTCCAGAAACCCTTTACTTCAAAGCAATATTTCATAGTAGGATCTCATTTTGTAAATTTTTCTAAAGAACTCAGATAAGATCCTCTTTTGACAGATACAACACTTACTGTAAAGTTTTTCTTTGCAGGCTATCTAATGGGTCTGAGTAATAGTTCGCTAAGAGATTAAATATCAGCTCCTTCAGCCCTTTAAAATTGTTCTTGGAACAATTTTTTAATGCCCTGGTTAGCCATAAGGCCAACAGTAAAAAGAGCCAAAAGTGACCTTAAAAAATATTTGTGAGGCAGCAAATTAGACATCTTTGAAAACCTTCATAAGGCATTACTTCTTAGATGTAGCCTCAACAGACAAAACAAAATTTGGTTGGAGAGTACTCGAGACTGTTCTTCAACAGAAATGATTGTATATAATAAACAGTGCATTCAGCATTTTAGTTGTCCCTCCCTCTTTTTTTGCGTGGGTAAATCCCAGTCTGGTGAATGCCTGCCACTGGGGTGACAGAGAAAACAGGAAATTGTACAAAAATATTGTAATTTCTGTTTCTTGTGACCTACCATGGCAGCATTCACCAGAAGTTGTCCTACCTTCTCTACACATGTTTCTTTTACAGCTTTAAAACAAAGACAGGAAGGTGAATGGGGGGAGGGTTTTTTTATACCGCGCCTTTTTCTGATTGGCCCAGGGATGTCCCAGTCTGGTGAATGCTGCTATGGAAGGTGACAAGAAACAGAAATGATGGTATGTTTGTACAATTTCCTGTTTGTTTGTTTTTAAATGATTAAAGGGCATGTTCACCCCCCAAACTAAAAATTCACCAACTACTGGCCCCACTGTACAATTGAAAGAATCCTTACCTTACATCCCTGCTCCTTATGGTTATTCTGTAATGCCTCTTCCAAGAAACTGTAAGATAGGAGCTTTCTTCCTGTCCAAAAGGTCTCTGCCTCTGTTGTGTCCTCTGAATTGCTTCTAGCATGCGCATTGAGGTTTGTATGTATAGTTTATTTATAAAGCGCCACTTGTGGAAGCAGCGCTGTACAGTAACAAAATAAAGTCAATAAAGTCATACAAGGGGGATAAATAAATAAATAATGCAGATCTTTTGCGGCACTGTGTAAAACTCCCTGTTGGTGTTTTGCAACTGTAATAACAGTCCAGTTATGTAACACTAATTCAATCCAAATAATAATCTCCAGTAATAATATTTATATATACTGTATGCAAACCCATATAGCCCTATACCCCTCTCACACAAATCCAAACGTTTCTGCCTACACATAAATATCTCAAGTAATGGTGAGGCCACACTAGCACGTTATTCGCGCCTTTGTGCATGTGTTTTGCGCTCGCGATTGCGCCCGCTATTTTTGCTAAAATGGAATTCGCTGGAACACGAAAATTCCCACGATTTCCGATGCACATGTGATTGCACATCCGTTCGCATTTTGGTAACGCATGGGTTCACCATTTTTTGGCATGCGTTCCCATAACGCAAAAAGGCAAAAACGCATACGCAAAAAGCACAAGAATTGCGCACACAATCGCGTGCGATAACACACGCAATTTTGTGTGCGATTCCTGTGCGTTGCAGTGTGGCCTCAGCCTTATGGTGTTTTATAATGTCCCATACACTGCTCACATTTGCAATAACCCCCACACATACACTTACAAAGTTCATTACTCATATGTAGACTATAAACATTTGTGACTTCATTTACCATTGAGCGTTGTTTTAAAATTAGCAGTTAAAGTTGTGCTAACCACTATTAAATAGGTGATTATGAGTTTAAAAGATATCCGAGCAGCCACTGCAAGGTATTCAGTAACAGCATTTGTGCTAATAGCTGGTTAAATACCAGAACGAACATTTACCCAGAGCAATTGCGGCTCTGCGTAAATGAGGCCCTTTATGAGTAACTGTAATAAAATAATCAGTTCAGTAATACAAACACAACCCCAAATAAGAATGTCCAGTAATAATCTTTATGAAGACTGTACACATACACATATAAATAGTCCCATACCCCCTCACATAAGTCCAAATGTCTCTGCCCATACTTAAATATCTTTGGTAATGATGTAATATAATGTCCCATATGTTACAGAGGGACCTCAACTATAATAATTGTGTTTTGCAACATAATGTTGTGCAACTATAACAAGATAACATCAGTAATTTAAATAACTATATTCAGGGTTCCAAACAGCAGTACAGCCAGCTGTCCTATTACACAAGTTCCTTACATCCATAGCTATTACACTATTGACCTAGGGAAGGATTATTTAGGTCACTTTAGCCAGTAGGAGTCATGAATCTTACCAAACTTTCCCTCCCTTTCCTATTGCATCTACCTGCCAGCTAGAATTCAGGGGGTCTAAGTGTAATAACCCTGCAGGTCTGAGAATAGATCCAGACAATCTTGCCACAATGTGCAGTTCAAACTAAACAGCACCATTTGGCAACCTGTGAGTCGAAACAGGATCCAGATTAACATGCTAGGTTCACACTTACTAGTAATTACCACAGCAAGTTCCAGATTTACAGTTGCTATTGGGTTAGGACTTGGGAGCACAGGATACTGATTAACTTCATAGCTTAAGTTGAAGTGGGGTTAAAGGAGCTAAAAGCTCCCCACAGAGTATAATATGAAATAGAGCCTTTTTATAACAGAAGGTACCTCACAGCCTCATGTTATTATAATAGCATTGCCCTAATAATCTAACCTATAAACAAATATTATCCTTTATATCCTCTTTCATACAGATCTAGTTGAAAACCTTGCTTCAGAGCACTGTTTAATAACTGATAACTGCTTTATATTTCAGTATTAAATCCTTGGTATTCCTGCCTGGTTTTACCACTAAGCAAAAGGCTAAGGACTTGCAAGTGAGCACCTTCATCTCAACTATTTATAGTGGCTGCCAAATAGTTCTAGTCAATCAGTCCACTCCCTAGTTACCTCATCAAATGGATCAGGGTTAAAAATTAGGTTTGGCATTTGGGCCTGGCAGAGCTACTGAGTCTAATTAGGGCATTTCATCTGCAGGTAGGACAGGAGGATTTAAATCAATACTTTCAGTAGCAGCCTCCATAGCTTAATACAGGGAACAAATATACAGGGAAAACAGGGAGAATAGAATAAATGGTATTACCAGCACCGCTGCCACCAATTTGTACCAGATCCACTGCTTTATGGAATGATTATGGGTAGCATGGCACAGTGCATTATTCTGGTCTGGCACAAAGCAGAAAGCAGTGCACTTACTTTCTTTAAACAAGATAAACCAGGTTTAATTACATTTAATAGTAAGTATTGCAATGATTTAATAACAAAACATAAACAGTTTCCCCACATAACATATGCAGTAATGGGGAAGTCCCTGCCAATGGTGCACCACTTTCAATATTGATCACTCCTGTATATTGTGTGTCCTTGTAAGTTGGTGTACACTTATCTGTTGCCTCGGAATTTGTACCCAATAAGGTAAATTGTCTGTCCAATAATCTGTCCTCCCAACAAGTGGTAACAGGATCTTATACACAGGATCTTGTGTTGCTTTGAATCAAGGGATCATACCAAACAGATCAGTCCCATCAGAAGCACACACACCACATACTTCTAGCTACTTTTACTTTTTCTTCTCCTAGCCATAGAGAGCAGGGATGTATTGTCTTTTATTACTCACTGATACCACCTGCAGGCTGGAGGTGGTCTATAAGGAGCCTTGGTGTATATGTCCATTGCAATACACATCATATCTTGTGTAGCATACAGAAACATTTTTGGATTAGCTATGACTGACATGTTTATAAAACAGCACATCATTGGATGTTATACTGACATTACTACTTCCTTTCAGTATTCACATGGAGACCCCTTAGCAGTCACGGGGGTGTATTTTAAGCTCCCATTTTGACTATCCCATATTAAAATAGGAATCTCAGCTCTGTAAGTAAGTTTGTGTAAGTTGTATATTTTGTCTTGTGCCTAATATAAGTCAGTGCTATACTTTATATACATTTATTGATGTTCATTCAAATTGTAATAATGAGATAGTACACGCATACACCTTTCCTATATGTAATATCATATACCCCCGCCTCATTGGTAGCTCCTAAAAACTCAATGCAAGTTCCTATGAAGGAGCGGCCGTGGAAAAAACGTGGGCATGGTCAAGTGGGTGGGTGTGGTCAGGTGGGCGGGGTGTGGGAGGAGTATAATTACAGCATAATAGCAAAAGATTGCTTTTAGTATCATGGTCAGATTATGTGAAAAATGTGTTTCTTTTTAAATTTGTTTCAATCTAAAGTATTATTTAAGTTGCTTTGGGTGCCACTCGTGTATTATAAGGGATAATGTACCCCTTACTGTAAATTATAAGGATATTAGAAGCCACTGAGGAGTTCAGTGTCCATATAAAGATACAAGGACACAGACCGAGTTATACAGGGAACTCTGGGTACCACTCATGTATTGTAAGGGATAATCTATCCCCTACTGTAAATTATAAGGATATTAGAAGCCACTGAGGAGTTCAGTGTCCATATAAAGGTACAAGGACACAGACCGAGTTATACAGGGAACTCTGGGTACCATTCATGTATTATAAGGGATAATGTGTACCCTACTGTAATTTATAAGGATATTAGAAGTCACTGAGGAGTTCTGTGTCCATATAAAGGTACAAGGACACAGACTGAGTTGTACAGGACAGGGAACTCTGGGTACCACTCCAGCAGAGGTGGTAATGGCAAGTTCATTGAATAACTTTAAAAAAGGCCTGGATAAGTTTCTAAAACTAAAAAATATTGAGAATTACTGGTATTAATGCATATAGATCTGGTTGATCCAGGGATACTTTCCGATTGCCGTTTGGAGTCAGGAAGGAATTTTTCCCCCCCTTTTTTAGCTGGGTTTTTTTGCCTTCCTCTGGATCAACTGTTAGGTAGGGTTAAAAAAAAAAAAAAAAAGGGAATAGGTTGGACTTGATGGACGAATGTCTTTATTCAACCTTAATTACTATGTTACTATGTTACTATGTATTGTAAGGGATAATGTGTACCCTACTGTAATTTATAAGGATATTAGAAGTCACTGAGGAGTTCAGTGTCCATATAAAGGTACAAGGACACAGACCGAGCTATACAGGGAACTCTGGGTACCACTCATGTATTATAAGGGATAATTTATCCCCTTATGTAAAATATAAGGATATTACAAAGTCACTGAGGAGTTCTGTGTCCATATAAAGGTACAAGGACACAGACTGTGTTATACAGGGAACTCTGGGTATCACTCATGTAATATAAGGGATAATGTATCCCTTACTGTAAATGATAAGGATATTAGAAGTCACTGAGGAGTTCTGTGTCCATATGACATATGAAGGTACGAGGACACAGGCTGAGTTATACAGGGAACTCTGGGTACCACTCATGTATTATAAGGGATAATGCCTACTGTAAATTATAAGGATATTAGAAGTTACTGAGGAGTTCTGTGTCCATACAAAGCTACAAGGACACAGGCTGAGTTATACAGGGAACTCTGGGTAACACTCATGTATAATAAAGTATAATGTATCCCCTACTGTAAATTATGCGCATGTGCAATCTGGTGCCCAGTGGGATGTGCACATTGCAAGCCTGTAGACAAACTGGCGCATGTGGTGCCAAGCGGGGCAGAGGGATGCAGATTAGGGTTTTATTAAATTAGATGGGAGTATACACTGCTAATAACTTGGGTCTACTAGTTCCAGAACTTTTCTACGACCCAGTAGTTGGGAGGTATGCACAGTCCATTCCCATTTTTAAGATGAAACCTCCCATGCTGATCCCACTTGCCCTTTAACTCACACTTTGTCAAAAAAAAATCACTGAAAAAAGTAACCAGGACTTAGTGACCAGCAAACAAGGCAGAGCATGAGAGTGATTTATACGACACTGACCTCTCTGCTTTCAGTGGTTGCTAGTTGTCTCCCAATCTGCACTGAGACAGTGTCAGACAGTCAGGTTCTCCTGTTACAGGTGCAGTGAAAATGTTACCAGGCAACAAGAAAGCAGAGCGAGCATGTGTGAGTTATTGTGACAGACAGTGACCTCTCTGCGTCCAGCAGTTAGTGTCTTTCTGTCTCCCTGTACCATACTGTGGCTGTGCAGTCAGGAAGATGATGTTCCCTAAGAGAACTCTGAGAGAGGCTCTGCATAACTTTCTGCCAGGACCAGAAAGGCTTACATGATGATTCATGATTGGTTGAAAACATCCAGAGGTCCTGCCCTAATCTACTTCCGTTTTGTTTGTTTTTTGCTCTATTGTAACCGGGACTGTGCAGGGTTTTTTTATATGTGCCGGGACAGCGTGAAAATCACCCGAAAATGGGGCGGTTGGGAGCTATGATAAAGATGGTAGACACTGGCACTCTCTCCTTCGACACAACTGCCAGGTTGCTTCTGAGGGATCCAATAATACAGTTAAGATAAAATATCAGAGCACTCCATCATGGACTTGCAAACAAGTGGGTCTATAGGCTTGACAAAGGTCACAAGACCAGGGACCGAAACATTGCCACTTGAGTGATGTAATTAAACCCATGGACTTGTTTGCAAGTCCATGGAGTGCTCTGATATTTTATCAAAATGGTGCTAATTTTGCCCCAACCATTCTGATGTTAGCTTTCAAATGTTAAAAAAGATCTGATTGGTTGGAGCAAAATTAGCACCATTTTTAAGAATAAGAACTTTTATTGAATCTTTAAAAAAGCATACAAAGGTCTAAATTGTGCAAAAATGTTTGTTGCAAACCAGTATTCACTTGGTAACTTTGCTATTCCCCTAGGAAAAAAGAACAAATTAAGAGTGTATTACCTCTCCTGGCTACGGAATCGGATTTTGCATAATGACCCTGAAGTAGAGAAGAAACAGGGCTGGATCACTGTGGGGGACTTGGAAGGCTGTGTGCATTATAAAGTTGGTGAGCTGCAATTAATTCATAATTAATTCATTTGCTACAATATACAGTCACTTTTCAGAAATGAACTAGCTATATAGTCTAAACCTTAAGGTGGCCTACACTTCAAGACAGAAGCTAAAAAGCATGGTTTAAATCTGCTTTATCTGGGGTAACAAAATCTGGCTTTTCTGATTGATTTAAAGCAATTTGAATTTGGGCTATGCTGCTCTGCTGCTGTGAAAAATCATGTGTGCAAAATATGAACATACGTGAGAAAATGAACAGATTAACATAACTGCAAGTAGAAACGAGCAGGAAGAAATGGTGGGGAACAATCAAAATATAGTGTGGAAATTAGATAAGTTGTAAATAGGGGACAGATTGAATGGTGGAGGGCAGTTTTGATTGCACAGAAGATTGAATAGATAAAAAGGGACAGATATGGAGGGGGGTTCAATTAGAAGAAGAAAAGGCATGAATATTAATGGGGGAAGGAAAATACTAAAGAAAGGGCAACAGATTTAAGTTTGAAATGGGGTGGCCCATCTACATAATGTTAGGAGCTGCACTGCCTATGAATCTGCCTTTAACAACCCCACCCCCTGTCTGTCCAATTCTGCCCCCAGTCTGCCCATAACCCTGTCTGCATGGATAAGAAATGCTAACTGGAAAAGGATGAATGAAAATTAAATGAAAAACCTGACAAATTATTTATCCGCTAATATATTTAGTAAGCTGATGATTGCTTTCTTATTTAGTTATGTTTTCTTATCCTGTATTAGTCAGTTAACAGTGTCCTATAGTTAGTCTATGTTAATTATTTGGCATTTTGACATGTATTTGTGTTATATAGTGAAATATGAAAGAATCAAGTTCCTGGTGATTGCTTTGAAAAATTCTGTAGAGATTTATGCCTGGGCTCCCAAGCCATATCATAAATTTATGGCTTTCAAGGTAAGTAGAAAACACCTTTCATTAGACACAATGATAAGTTGTATTAAAGTACCGTATATGTTCATTAGGGTATGTAAATGACCACATGATAGATACGAAACCAGAGCTTAAAGGAAAGCTATAGTGCATAAAAAGAGGAGCGACAGCACAAAGAAAACTGCTTCTGCCAGGCTTCCTTCTGGCTTAAGCACTGTCTTTACTACTGGAAGGCCCAGCCTGGGCCACCCAGGACACTAAGTAAGCAAATGAAAACTGTACATGCTGCTTCTCCTCAACAAAACAATATTGGGAGGTATGATTAATCAATCCTACCTCCCTGCACCAACTACTGGTCATTTTTACTTAGAAAAAAAAAAGTTGGCTTTTCTCTAGCTCCCTAAAGGTGGCCGACTACCCTATAGTGAGACTACCGCTGCCAAGAGAAATTTTGAGTCTTTCCCAAACTGTGCGGCCGCATGCTCTTCCAGGAAAGAAGATACACCCACTGCCAATAAGGCCCCGATACCATCGGATCCAACGGTATTGGGGCTTTATCGCTGGTGTGTGTACCTAGCTTAAGTGGTCTGGTATTCAAATGACCTGTCCTAAACAAAGGTAAATAAAGAGCAGTGTAATGATGCCTTATCATGTAATTTCCCAACTGAACTCTATTCTATAGAACTCTATTCTATAAGAACTTGTTTCTATTTTTTTTTCCTATCAACTCTAGACTTTGTAAACTACTTCAACTCTGTAATACAGTCACACAAATTCCTATATATAAAGCAGTGGTAAATACACTTCAGTGGGCTATACTAAGCAATATGATTTTAAGCTGTTGTAGTTTTACTAGTATTATAATTTAATAATACTAAGTCTACATTTCTAATTATAAATCATTGTCATGGCTATCATTGTCATGGCTATGTACAGACCATCAGCCAGGTACTGTCACTTTAAATAGCAGGGGAAGCCTTTATTTACATTGCACAAACAGAATGCAGCTACGATTCCTTCCCCTCCCCAAAATGAGTTTTAGAACACAGCTGTAATTCCTCCCCCCTGCACACATTTCCTTTCCTTTGCTTGTTCCTGGCTGTTTGGGGGGGTCGTGGAGCTGTGTTTATTGCTGTGGAGAGAGACAGATCCATTCCCCATAGTAAGTTCCCAGTCCCACACATTGTTGTACAATGTGATTTACACTGAGGGAGCTTTCAATTACCCAAATGGCAAAGCAGCCACTAGCGAGGTTAGTGTGTGGGGAAGGTTAATTAGTGCTGGAGATGATGATGGGACACAGACCACAAGGTGTTAACTTTTATGCCACCACTGGGCATCATTTACCAGTCACTGTGGAAATTTAATACAAACAGGGGCCCCATAGCAAAATTTTGTATGGGACCCCTCAAACCACATTTTTTTTTACTACCTTACATTGCCATTCATGGTGTCTACACCTGCTTTCTGTGTCAGACTGGGACTCACCAGGGAACTCACACTCTCTTTTAGACATACAGGCGTATACACACTCTCTCTCCCCAAGACACACATACTCTTGTAGACATACCAGCACGTCCACACTCTCTCCCACAGTCAAACACACTCATACTTTCCCAGACATGCAGGTACTCCCACAGTTGCCTCAGTGCCAGCTAAAGTGAAAAATTACCTCTACACCATACCTGGCTGACAGCAGTCTGTCTCCTGAACTTTTTGATCTTGTCTGGTTTCAGCTTCCTCCTCCCACAAGGGTCCACACACAGGGCTAAATTTGATTCAGGGCGAAGACTACCTATCAGGCACTCTATTCATACATGCAGACAGACACACACTCAGTCATGCAGACACTCGTACTTACAGAAACACTCAGTCAGTCACGCAGACACACACTTAGTCACGCAGACACACACTTAGTCACGATTGAATCTCCCTGTATGTACCTAACAGGAGATCTGAGTAACAGAGCCATTGATGTATTTCAACACCTGCTTCTAATATTTCAGCAGAAACAACCTCCACTGATAGAGCATAGGGAATATAATATATTTTTAACTAACAAAAAAGCAGTTATATTGCAAATATAACCTGAAATATAAAATCTAACAAAAAAGCAGTTATATTGCAAATATAACCTGAAATATAAAATGAAATATTTAATAAAAATCTGTATGTGAAGTTACACAGATAAACTGATTCAATCTAATATCAACATGCTACTTGCACACAACAATATCAGATCATGTAGTTCTAATGTCTATAGAAGTAGGGAATGGGTTAATATAAAATCCCAGAATCCCAGGTGGCACTTGCAAATCAGTTGCTCAGATTCTGCATGTTTAATTAATAAATGGAGAAAGGGCTATTTTAACCATTATGCAAAACCCTTCTGATGCTACTTGCACACAACAATATCAGATCATGTAGTTCTAATGTCTATAGAAGTAGGGAATGGGTTAATATAAAATCCCAGAATCCCAGGTGGCACTTGCAAATCAGTTGCTCAGATTCTGCATGTTTAATTAATAAATGGAGAAAGGGCTATTTTAACCATTATGCAAAACCCTTCTGATTGGTGGACATATCTCCATAGACTACAAGCACACTGTCCACTATAGGAGGAGTGAAATCAATGGCAGTCCCCATAACTGGACATCCACTATAGGAGGAGTGAAATCAATGGCAGTCCCCATAACTGGACATCTGGATTACTTTAAGTCATGTTGGCACTGTAGATGTCCGTTAACTTTATTTTTGTAGAGTGCCTAACTCTAAGGCTTAGTTCATATTTCCTAGCGTTCGGTTACATAGCAGATAATGGTAACACCTATTCAATGTGATGTAGAGCATTGTTTCCAACTCACTGCATTCAACAGTTTGGTTTGGTTCAGCATTGTGGAGCCATGCAAAACAATGAAACAACATGGCAAATAGGGATGGCCGGTTCGCGGATCCGAACCCGGATCCGCCGCGGATTTATCCCGTTCGCGAACGGCAGATTTTTCCGGTACAGCCTTATGGATCAGTAAACTATAATCGTCACCAAAGGCCCAATTTTGGGATATCCCCCTGGAGTAGGAAGAGGATCGGCCACACTCGCTGGGATTAGAACCAGGGACGTAATGGCCAAGTTGGAAGTACACTCACCTGAATTCCTAAAGTGGCAAAGCTGTGCTGATCCCCAAAGAGACTTTTCTGGCTGGGAACTTTGCACTTATGTACATTACAACATATCGGTCAATGGACATCACTGCCAATAAAAATATTTCTGGCATAGTAAAAAAAAAAAAATAACAATTAAGATTTTGAGTTAATGTAATCCTGTATAGAAACGAACCTTTTTTGTGTGTTTGAAAGTCTATATCAGAGAGCACTAACCTGACAATATGTTTGTTTTTCCATCTCACTAATATATTGTTTATTAAATATAATAGAATAACAAGAAATAACACTTAGTAAAAGAGATTTTCACCACAGAAAGTGAAAATTAATGCATTTCCTATTAAAGGGTCTGTACAATGTAAAAAATTAACTTCAACTTACTGGTCACTGTGTCTCTTTCCCATGTCGCGTGCGCTACAAATGACTTTACCTTGCCATACCCAGAACGATTGAGAGGGGTCTCATGGGGCAGAGCTCAACATGCCATAAGTTTCATAATAGGAGGAAGCAGCAACACAAAGTCAAGAGAGTTACAGGTAGGCTGGATGGAGGAGGGGGAAGTAGAAGAGCAGAAAGAGAATTGAGGGACGCTTTTAGTTTTAAAGCCCAGCCATCCAAGTGTACCTTGTTAATTTTTATTACAGTGTACATGGCCCTTTAATGACTTTCCTTTTGACCGCTACCAATGTTGTTTGGTGAACCATTAACTTTGAGTACGAGCTGTTCACAATGGGTATGGGAAGGTCTGTAAAATGTCAACAACAATATATGCTTTAAATAATTGATTAATCAAATATCTAGGAATCAGGGGTGGTGCCCCACCCCCAACATGCCCATTTGTGGCAACACCGACATGCCCCATATCCTGCCTCTTGTCACACCCAGGCCCACCAGGTCCCCGTGGGGCCATAAAAGTGGGTAGGTCCACAGAGTGGGCCCATTATTACTGATAACCAAAAATAGGTAGGTTGTTATGTCTCCTATCGTATTTTTAACATACCCCTGTCTAATAAAGTTGGAAGGGTGGAAGCACTAAGTTGAAACACAATTAAGGAATATACTACTAGTACCCAGTTTCATTGCATTACATTTCATTAAAACTACAGATGAAGGTTTCAGGTTTCCATCGTTGAAAGACGTTCGAATTTTGCTAATTTTGAAGGTTGGATGTGCAGTTTCCTGTGTATGAGAAAAAAAACTGCCACTCACCTATGCAGATGGGATAAAATTATATTTCATATAGGTACCCCTATGCATATTAACGAGTCAATGGGTGCAAGATCGAACCAACCTACCCCAAAGGTTAATAAAGTCCAACATCAGTTAAAAATTATGGGGGTCACACACTGTATAAAGACGGTGAAGAACTTTTAATTCATGAAAAACCAATCATATGTAGTTCAACAACTGTTTTGGAGTGGTCCTCCCCCTTAGTCAAATCGAAAATTTGCACCAAACGGACATAAGTTGACCACACTTTAAATACAACACAGTGCCTAATAGACCTACCATCTGGGAGGACGCCACTTTGTAGTATGTTTTAAAAATTCCGTTATTCCTCCTGTATCAAGTCTAGTGATCAAGTCACAAACCATCACTCCTTAATCTATCAATAAAATGTGAAAATTTTAAATATCAAGGTACATATAACACAACTGGTTTAAAAATGGTAGTGAAATACATAATACATACGTTACTGTAGTCTTGTTTCATTATACTGTATATCTAGCTATTGCCGTTAGTTTGTTAGTTCGGTTTGTGTGGGGGAGTGGCGTGTTTCTTTGGTTATGCAAGTGGGTTTTTGGATTGTGTTTGCTTTTGTAATAACGGTTCACTAGTATTCGTTTCTGGCTGCACTGTTCCATACCTTTCCTTCCCCCCAGTGAGCATTCAGGATCATATTTAGCATTCGTCGGTGGGGAGGAAAGGCATAAGGAGTTGATTGACACACAACTTAATAGCAGAATGTATTGTACTCCCGTCTTCTATCTAATTTATAACTCAGAAAAAGGAGAGCACATGATGTTAAAAGTAGAAAAAAATCGCCCATAAATGCCCTTTAACACCCTTATTATATTATCCCATCCTCAATACCTAGTTTAATATCTCCCTCCAACCCTCTACCATCTTCTTTCCCAAAACAGCTGAACCTCTTTGTTGATGTGCAGCCACATATAGGTAAATACAGCCCGGGAGAGGGGGAAAGTGTTCGCCATCTCGTGGGATGTATCCTTAATAAAAAAAAAATGATACTACCTAAGCATCCTCTAGGAGTAGCGTGTGGGCAGAACCTCCCTTGGTTATATGCCATTAGTGTTTTAAGATGTGAAATCTTTGCACGACAATGAGGTTCTCGCCTTCTGTTTAGCTAAAGGTAGACAGATAAACAAATGATTATAGGGAGAGGGCCACAGCTGTGTCCAAGTAGTTCGTGTTATGCGATGGAGTGGGGGACCCGTTCAAGTTTTCACGAAAAAAAATTTTTGTGTTCACATAACCTGTGGCTTGTTGTTGGGGTGTGACACACACCCGGGTTGAGCTACTGAACTGTGAGGGCGTTGACTTCTCGGACCCTATAACATTGTTCATATGTGTACTAGATAAGGCGAACGTGGATTGGAAAGTCGGTCCCGTGTTTCAACTTTCGAGACTAATGTGTCAAAGTGTCAAAAGATTTCGAAAGTTCGAAAACGGACCCATTAAAGTCTAATAGGGAGGCAAATGATTTCTAACAAGTTCGAAGTCAAATACAACTAAAATAAAATTAATGGTAACATAAATTAAAATGGCTGTGGGACCTGGGAAATGGTCTGGTAGGAGTTACCAATATCCAGGACTGTTACGTAAAATCGATGTTTAGCTGCGCCACGAAGCACGCACTTTTCGAGCTTGGGTGCTAACGTGGGTCCGAGGTAGGACATAAGGACATTTACTCATCAGAGATTCAGAGGCTCCGTATAGGTTGTTAATTGAGAGATTACTCGCAGCATTCGATTCGCGGAGAAGAAAAAGGGAAGGTCGCTAAATCATACCATGTACAATTTTACTCGCGGAAGATGACGTAATGTCGCACGATTCGCCGAGGGGAAAAGAAAAGGAAACCTTCTATGAAACCATAACGAAAGGGTCACCGGGAAATATCGAAAGTCCGCGTCCGAGAATAGTTGGAGAAGAAAGTCCGGGTCCTTCAAACTCGAACATGTTCGGCTCTAACTCGGGTTCGAGTCTGAGTTCTATGCATCCCTAATTTGTAACTATTAAAGGAGAGAAATAACTGGTAGACTAGCTTGAAAGAAGCAAACCCATACTCTTTTCTTAAGTTCCATCCTCTACTTCCTCTGGTAGCCCATTAGCAGAAACTACCTTTCTGCACACATAAGAATTCCCATTTCCTCTAGTTTACTAGCCCCTGCCAGTACCTTGCTCCCCCCCCGGTTGGTGAACAGAAACCTGCAATGCTGCAATTGTCCCCCTTGTAGATTCTGGAAAATAGCAATGTGGGATAAATCGAATGTACTGATAATGTTGACAAACTTAAGAATAATCAGCATTTTTTATAATGGTTCAGGCATTGTATAATTCATTCTAACCATTCAGACATTCATTTATATGTTTTCACATAGTCAGAGTGGTAAGATTTCCATTCATACAAAATAATATTTTATTTGAAGACATTTTTATTTTTCAGAATATTCAAATCACGCAAAGCTTTGTTTTAAGTGATTTTTCAGCCATTATCTCATTTCCTAGACTTAGATTAGAGGATTGACTAGGGTGTTTAATACCGTTAAACATTACAGAGTCACTTTGTCCACTGCAGAAATTAATTTTTGCAATTGGGTGAAAGTAGCTAAAGAAAGCAGTTCGCATAAATATAGGAAGACAGGACAGTCAGATGGGAGGAACAGGTGGTAGAAGAAAGCCTTAGATCTCCTGGCTTTAGAACTTATGCAGTCTTGCATAATAGTGTTCAGTAAATTCCAATATATGGGCAAAATTTGAGGGAAAGAATACCAACTCCATCCAAAGACTATTGTCATAGATACGATGAGTAATACATTAATGAATGTGTCACTACAATAGAAACCAGAATCGAACTGGACATATCACAGAAGGAAGTGCTTGTTGTAAAGGTTTTGAGATGCAAATTCAATTAATTAGTAAAAAAAGAAACAGGATAACCAGGGATAGGGGGGAAAGAAATACACACTAATAACTCAACATGCCTAATACCAGGTAGAATAGAGCAAAGTTTTCCAATGCTTATCAAATGTGTGTAGTGGGACGAGGGCGACGCTATTGGCAACATCTCGGGGGGGGGGGTCATAAGGGACCAGATCGCACCATGCCAGTAAGAATAATCTGATATTACAAAAAAACAAAGAAGTATATTTGAATTATACAGCTTGTATAGAAGTAACTTTTTGTGTGTGAAATCAAAGAGCACGTGGGATAGTGCCTGATGAATAATCCACATATCGGGACCCGACCTGCCAGGGTTTTCCGAGGGGCGGGAAGAAGTTGACAAATGGGGTTTGGATATGGTAAACAGACCTGGTACAGATCAGAAGGACAATGAGAGATTCCCTTCAGAGTCATCATATAGAACCAACAGAACCCAAGGAACAGAGGAAGTTGGAGACTTTGCAGGTCAGATAATCCAGAGAGAACCAACATGAACAAACATGTCTGTTTTCCATCCTACAGTAGTTTGGGTTTAGGCTATATAATGCCTAATGGTTTTGACCTTTCTGTCCAGAGTAATGATCTAGTAATTATTTTACTGTTTACTGTTTAAATAAAATTTAAGTATTAAGATGATCATCACAATACACAATTTGTTAGCAGCATCAACAATGCAATACTAATAGCAAAACTGACCCCCCAACGCTATATTTAAATTCCAAAGTAGTCTGCTAAGGTACGTCAGAACTGTTCCCGTTCCCTTCCTCATGGATCAGCAAAATGGACTAGTCTCAGCCCAGTAACAAATGCCTGCCATGTCCAGCCCCTTTTGTGATCAATGCTGAGAGCCAGCCATAAAGGCCTTATACCATTAGGGCCCGATTTTTAACATTGCTAGATCTAGGTTTGGGGGGTTTTCCTACCTTTACTGGAACTTTTGTTTTTGGGGGGGTGAAGATACCATTTAAAGGTGACGTACACTAGCAAGACATTTCATAGTTATGAGATTCATCCATATAATGAACACTAATCTATTCTAAAGACCACATTTTACAAGTAGCAGCATTTACAAGTTAGCCCATTAGCTAAAATACTAATGTGTGTGGAGGCTTCCATGCCTATTTTCCTCTATCTTTCTGATCTTTACATACGGGGGAAGCGTAACCACCATCTGTAGTGGAATAGTTTTAGACCAAATCAAATTACAACTACACAGCTAAGGAAGTCTAGAATTATTTTTGACACCATTCATAAAATTGGCATTTGAAAATCGTTCCTAGAATAGCTGCTTGTACCACAGATGGCAAAGATAAACAAAAAACGCAAGTCGCGAGAGCGTTGCAGTCCATAAAGAAAAGATCCCAGACATACAGTAACAAGGCATAGCAAGGCAACGGGAATACAAGATTACTCAGGTTAATTCACCTAAGTAGCCAACATTAGGAAATGTTGGGGAAATTTATTAGCCTTGTCACATACAGAGTAAACATAGTAATTGAGGTAATAAAGACATATTTCCATCAGTCCAACCTTTACCCTCATCCTTTTTACCCTACAGATTATCCAGAAAGGCAAAAGGACAAAAAAACAGCTAAGAAGTTGGTAGGTGTGGGAGGGTAGGGGGTGATTTGGCTAATAATGAAAAAAAGGGCTTTCCTTTTAATGACATTACACATATAACATTTAAAAAGAAAAGTTTGTAGGACTCATTTATGTGGTAAGGATGTATTCAAAATCCTGATGGAAACACCTGAAACATGGTCAAATTTAATGGCAAACAATTTTACCTGTGTGCCCAATCTCTTCCTATTTTATAAACAATTCTTGGGACATTATACAGTTACTACCACAAACCTACAACCTCCTGACATAATTACAAGCTAACATTCAATTACCAACCAGGTCTCTCCCAATGGCTGGAACCGCCGAGATTATCAGCAGCTCCATGTGAAATTCTTATCCTATGATGGTTCCTGTTAACCCCTTTTATTTGAATTGATTCCTGCCTTAATCTTACTTGTAGTACTGTATATGATGGATATATACAACCAACCTTGTCCGTAATATTACAGGGGGAAAATTGTATATTAACAGGAGATTTCATAAAAGTTCTTAATCGTTACAATGGTGCTAATTTTGCCCCAACCAATCAATTATTAATTTAACATTTTGAAAAAGCTAACATCTGATGGGGGGGGGGCAAAATTAGCACCATTTTTACGATAAAAATTTGTGTTGACATATACCATCATTTAATCATAAAATTGACAAAAGGATCTATTATAAATTTATGGCATCTACTATTACAGAGGATGCGATGGTGGAAAATTTTTCCCCTACTTATAGCCCAACCTGTACTTTCTTTGTTGGGAGGAGGCATACATATTCTGTATACACGGAGAGTGAATTCAATTCAACTAATACAAATATACGCAATTTGTAAGTTACGTCGTCTCCTGTATCACAGAAAATCCTGTTTCCTGACTGTTAAAATTATAGATGGGAGGTCATACATACTTCTTTAGGGCAATCCCTTCTGGCAAAATTAGACTGCAAGAAAATGTAAGGTAGTAGAAACATTTTATCGAACGATAACCCTTTAACCTTTAGAATTGAACATCAGAGTTGCTGTCAGTTGATACTGTCAGGAGCACCACCTACACCCATTTACGTTTTATTTTTTATTTTATACACTCACTTTTAGGACATTAGTGAAAATAATTCAAAAAAACAATCATTTTTTTTTATCGTCTGTATGACGTTTGACTGCAAATCCCGCCACCGCAAGAATCACTTTTGGCAATTATACTGCTAAAAAACACCAAACCAACTACCTCAGAGTTTAGACCTTAAGCTACTAGAGATCCCTTACCCACTGGAGTGATACCGCACTATAAACATGGTCCATCCATTATCAGTCCCATGTCAACACACTCCGATGCTAGGATTCACCTTCCCTGCTAGGCCACTAACCTTACCTGGCAGATAAACTGTACATTCTGACATCCTCAATATTGGGGGTAGGAGTAAGTTTTCTTACTTTCCCTTGTGTTCAAAACTGTTCTATGTTTTATTTTGGTCTAGTTGCAGTTTTAAGAGAAGCAATCATAGATTGTGAATGATTGAATCCAAAATATGATGAAATAAGTATAGTATATTAGTATAAGTATTTAAGGGTTGAATAAAGACATACGTACACCAGTCCAACCAATTACAATTATCCTCAATTTCCTGCCTACTTTTGATACCAGAGGAAGGCAAACAAAACCCACCAAATTATGAAAGGGAAATAATGGCAATCCGAACATAATCCATCCCTGATCACTCAACTTTGTTATCAATCCCAGTACATGCAACATTCCTTTGTGGTGTTTTTTTTTTTGCAAAATGGAATACTAAATAATATTGATTTTTCTGTCTGGTGCCATTTCATAAAACATATAAGAAACAACACATTTTCTCACTCATTGATGATGTGAGGTGGCACATCACATAAGGACCAAGAGCTGGCAAAAATTACCTCTACTTCCTGTTAATCGAAGTTAGTTTGAATTGAAGGTAGGCATTGGGATGATAAGGCTTCTTGCTACTAGAGTTTTGATAAGGAAAGACCTAACAACTCATCTGTCCAGGGCGTGCACAACAGTCCTGGGGTCTTCAATCCAACTGAAGTTTGAGGTGGAAATTTAAGGTTCTTATTTTAATTCATTTTGAAGATTAAAATTAAGATTTGCAAAATTTGCCCTGGGCAATTGATATGTAGTCAACCATCCGCATTCAGCGAGCGCTCAATCGTTCCCACGTGTGTACCCTATCAGAGCTAGCGTGGATATATCCGTCTCCCCCGTTTTTTTGCCAACTATCTCAGTATTAAGACTGACTGATCGTTCCGTGACTCTGAACTCTTTGACAATACAGCGCGACTATATCACCGGGATCTACAGACTGTGTGAGGGAAGAGGTAACCAGCTATATACATATACACATACTTGATTTATATGTTTTTTGATAGACTATTAGGACCCTTCTTTTGTTTTGTAAATATATTTTTTATTGTTTTTTTAACAGGGAGGGTTTTTGGGTTCTATGTGTCTCGTAATGATAAAATAAACGGATTTTACTACATTAATTAGAGTGTTCAGACCATTTTTACAGGGATCCTGTTGTTTTTCATTATATCTTAGTAAATTATTATCCCTGATCGAGCTATCACCTCCCCTAAAATGTTCCAGGCTTGGAAAGAGTTAACTTTAATTACTTAATCTTTTTTTTGTTTTAATTTATACTAGTGCCCTATCTTTAAATAGGTCCTTTTTGTAGCAACCAATCAGGCGTCACTTTTTACCTGGTCTCTGCTGTTGAAAACATGCTTCATCTAATTGGAGGCTGCATTTTAAAAAAACCACAAGAAAATGTTTTGACCTTATGACCTTTAATGATCCTTGGTCATTGGTGTAACCTTGTTGTAAGTGGTCAGGATAAAGAGGAATATTGTAAGGAAGGTAGTTAAAGGGTGAATGAAAACGCCACGTAGTTTCTTCACATTTTTCAGGAAGACAATCACACCACATGAGCTCACTAAAACTCCACCCCTTTACCATAAAAAAAAAGAGGTAGGGGATAAGAATAAAATGTTACTATGCATAGAAATACCTGGTGAATCTAATCATACTCAGAGCTCAACCAGAGTTTTTGACGGTCAATAAATATCACAAACGAAACACCTGGGTGAACCACCATCCAATTTGAACACCTAAAGTAAAAAAAACCAGAAAAAAAACATAAAATTTAAGGATACTGAGGAAAAGGAACAGATAAAGATGCAGTTATTTACACCGATTTTGAGAGAGTACCAAAAAAAAATAGTATAATATTTAATACGAGAACCCTAATAGCTTTCATAGATGGGCCACTGAGTCCAAATTTCTGTGGGTAGACACCGACCACCTCCCTGAGGTCCGGTCCTGAAGCAGAACGTAACCTTTATGATTGATTGCACGCAACTTTAGGCTTTTAGGAATGAGGTCTAGTCTGCCTGGTTCCCCCTGCACCCTATAACAGCTCATTTTTCCTATAGTTCCTCATTCCAAGCTCTTTCTGGCCTAAAGTTCCATTGCCTGAGACTGTAAAGCTCATAACAGAATGTCACTGTGATTCCATATTTATTTACACATGTGGAGGATGCATGTTACATACGTACAAAGACGTATTCTAAGGGCCACAGAACAAAGGTCTTATACTAAGGAAAATTACTGGAAGTATTAGCTAAACTCCTTTCAAAGCATCAAGGGAATACATTTGACTCGATGATGCTATAGAAATAAAATCAGTTCTTAAACATTTAATTCAGAGGTTTTCAATACTGGAGAGGGGCCGCAGCAGTACATTGGTTCCATCTGTACCTGACATGAATTCCTAACTTGAATCACACCTTTTTCATTTATTTTGTGTAGAAAATCTTCCTAATAGCACCAAAATCTACTGTCCAGAATTCTGTCACGTGAGTATGATGAAATGACACCATTTTAGTCTTAACGTGTAAGTCCCCATATTTTGTTGGGGTTATTTCTGAGATAGGGGGTATACGTTTGGGGGGGGAAAACGTTAGGAAAGGTTAGACAAATATCGTTTTTGTTCCACAAAATAAACGCATGCATGCTGTAATAACGATATTTATTCAGGAGAGGTTAGGCTTTTATATTTGTGTTGTAGTTTTCAAAGTTTCTCTACTACAGATTTTCAGTGAATTCCCTTTCACTTTCTATGTTATTTTTTGTTTTATGTTATTTTTTTATTGGTGGGGGGTGGTGGTTAGGGGGGTGGGTGGGGTTGGTTTGTTTGAATAAGGGGAGGGATAAATGTGGAAAGCCGAAAATGAGCCAGTAGTGATGAATCCTGAGTTCCCACACACTAATTCAAATGTTAGCTAACTAACAGACTTTCTAGGAATACTATAAAAAAATCCAAAGTTTTCTGCCAAAAATTTAAATATGTTATAGAAAATTCTAAAAATGTAATTTCAATTAAATTTTCCAAACTTCAACAGGTTTGCCAGTTTAACAGTTTCTCTAGGTAAGTCCAGAATAATCTATTAGTTCATAACAATACTTCACATCACATAAAAAACCCGAGGGTAATAGTTTCTACACATGTCCTTTAGTGTGATGTGGTTAATTATTCTGTGGTGTAACTGTCCAGAAGGTGTTATAATTTTAAATTGGCTTTTCCATGTTCATATTTTGTTTTTTAATTTTTCCTCAAAGTCAGAGCATATACACTTATTGGCCATGTCCCCTCACCCGGGGAGGCTTGGTTCCCTGTCTCTATGTCAGGTAGTTATTAATGGGTCCACTGATAAGACTTTGAAAGCTTCTTGTTACACCTGATGGTTTAATTCGCCAACACTGATTTGAGAGAACTACTCACGGAACAATAAAAAGAGATGGCTGATTTTATGCCATTTTTTATAATTATTTTTGCTTTAATTCTAGCTAAAAATAGTCTCACTATACCCTGTGTTTTCTTATGGTATTAGCTCTGGTACACAGTGTGTTAACACATCCTGCACTTTTAGTCAACATACAGACATAGGGGTAACAGATTCAATTCCCCACGACCTTAAATTATGAAATGTTTTTTTTTCCCCGTTTTGACACCTATGGAGGTGATATGCATAGTTTAAGCTGGTTTTCTACATTCTGTGTCTGAGAGTGGTCAGGTCTCGTCTGCTATAAATTATAGGCACATTCGTCTGTATCTATAGGGGGCAGGCTGCAGCTTTTCGTGTATTGATCTGCAGTGCACTATGGATAATATGTTGAAGGTGACATTATAGGAAGTTAGTGAGGTGCTCCCTATCATAGTAACATAGTAATGAGGTTGAATAAATACTACTATACATCTAAAGTCCAACTTACATCCCCTAACCGCATAAGGGGTCTTCTACCAGTTACATAGTCACATAGTATTGAGGTTAGAATACTAACAACATACATATGTCTAGTACGAGTTCACCCTTTATACCCCTACAACATAAAAACCGGGCATAACGAAATCGGTATAACAGTTACAGTCATAACACATAATAATTGGAGCGTTTGTATAACAAGACAAAGAGTCCAGCTAGTCCAACTTTATACCCTCCCCATAATTCATGTAGCACAATTACAAATCATAACGATAGTATATATGGAAAGGTTGTATGGGAAGGGGAAAAGTACATACGTCGAACTACAGATCACCGAACCTTAATACATACCCGTAAGCCCATCAAGGTCTGTGTAATCAGTTACAACACAGAGTAACACATAGTAATGAGATGTATAAAAGACCATACTTCATCTAAGATCCACCCATTTATACCCGACCATAATGTCCCTGTGTAACAATTACAGTTAAAAATAGTATTGGAGGTTTATAAAAGACATACGTTCCATAGAAGGCTAATCCAAACATTAAAAATCAGCCCTACCCAATAGGGATGTCTCGTATAACAGTACATAGTAAAACAAATCAAGTATTGGTTGCGGGATATAGTATAAAGTCATACATCCAATCTAGTCCCTACCTTTATAAACCCTAACCAAAATGATCTTTAACATACTTACAGTCGTAACATAGTAGGGTAGGTTATCTAAAAGACATACCTCCAACTAGGTCACAGCCTTTATACACCCTCACCCCTAATGTCTGTATAAAACAATACAATAGTAACAGTAGTATTGGAGGTTGTATAACCGGACATACGGTCATTAGTCCAAACCTTATACCTACCCATCATGTCTGTGTAAGCAGTTATAATCAGAAAAAAAGAAGTACAAAATAGTTATTTGGAGTGTAGCAAAGAGCAGTAAAAGGGAGCTCCATCTATTCCAACCTTATACCTACCCATAATGTCTGTGTACCATACATAGTGTACTCGTATAAGGAGGGTGTATAAGACACATACGATCCAATGAGCAGATCTAGTAGGTCTGTATTTATTCCAGGATTAGGATCACGCTGTACGCATTGACCCTGAATAGTTGCATTGAAAAGACGTTTCGCTAGTCCATCCGACTGGCTTTCCTCAATTCAGATGACTTGTACAAGAATCTGTGGCAATTAGATTACCCTGGAAAATCCCAATAGCATTCAAGCCGTGGTTTAAGGGTGTGGATTAGATAGTGCCTAAGAGGTGTTTAAGGAACGCCAGAGTAGGTGGTTAAAACATCATTGTACAATGGCAATCTGATCCAACATTTATCCCCTAGCCCATAATGTCGGTATAACAGTTACATAGTAACATAGTATTGGAGTGTATAACGTCATACAACATCCATGCAGTCCAAACCTTTATACCTACCATAATGTCTGTATAACAGTTCATAGTACCATGTATTCGGAGGGTTGTATAAAGACATACGCCATCTAATCAACCTTAGAACAAAGTTTTACATAAGTTCCATTGCGAACGTTCCATAAGTTCGAATGGTTCGAAAAATGGACTGAACTTTCAACGATTCTGCCATCTCTATTGGAGTTGATAAAGACATATGTTTATCTAGTCCCACCCCTTTATACCCTACCCATTATGTCTGTATAACATTTACATAGTACATAGTATTGAGGTTGTATAAAGACATACGTCCTCTATTCCAACCTTTATATCCTACCCTCATGTCTGTCCTAACAGTTACATCTCCATAGTATTGGAGGTTGTATAAAGACCTATGTCCAATCTAGTCCACCTTTATACCTATACTTACATAAATGGCCTCCTAACACCTCTCTTGAACCCTGTCCTTTATTCACAAAGGTTGGAAATAAAAAAAGTGTCTTAAAAAGAGTTATCTAAGCCTAAAACATGGCTGTGGTATTAATAAAGTTGGCCTGTTTGCCTTTTATCTCATTGAGCCTATTATTTTCGCACTGTCATGTCTTTTATTTAATACTTACTGTCATCATTGGATGGGTGTATATTGGGAGGAAACTTCTTGCCAATCTCTACGTCCCAGGACTTTTAGTCACAACGTGGGTATCTATATTCAATAAGAAACGGAATTTGTTTATTAAACTTTGTCTAATTTATCACATTAACTATTATGCCCCTCATATCTCACATCTTACATAGCCTTGGTGTAATGTACCATAGTACCCAATTTTTTTTAAAGGTTTAAATACAATATGGCTCCTGGAAGAAAGAGTTGCAATATGTACATAACAAATTACATGTTGTGAATTGTGCTAATGAGAGGTATCTTTTTAAACCCACTTGCATGGGCCATATGTCTCTAACACCGTGTTAAGAAAACCTCTGATACTGCGGGTTATCGCTAATGTACCATCTGGGGTCGACATTTACGTCCACTTGGCTGTACATACCATGGGAAGTAAATGACAGCAATGGTATTGTATAGTCGATCGTACAATCACAATTGTAAATTTAATACTAAATCATACATGTTGATTGTGATCTAATGATGTTAAAGTCACATGATGGTATCGCACAATCCTTTGTAAATACGTCCCTTTAATGGGAAACTGCAGCCCCAAACTCACACTCTCTTCCAATTAACTGAGGTGGGGTCCTAAAATGCTAAGGCATCACCTGTATTATTAGATCACCTTGAATACACATGAAGTAAACTCCCGTGTTGGCTCTGGGACCATTCCCTCCCATTGGATGGGGACAGATTGATTTGTCACCTAATGGATTGTCCCACTGCTAAAACAAGTGGGTGTGACCAGAGTGTGCTGGAAAGTATTTTTTGGAAAATTAATATACTGCAAGGGGGGAAATGTTTTGGCATTTAGGACCCTACATTGTCAGGGGGGTAAATCCAGGGCAGCAGACTCGGTACCGCAGAGGGCCATGAATAGGGTTTGCCATCTTCTTACTTTCCCTAGGATAAACCCGCCTCCCCCCTCATAAAACCACTGTCAAGAGGAAGGTGGCTATCCATAGTTTTATGGGTGGTCCAGTGACTTTTTTCTCCACTGAATACATCCCCATGGCAGCCAATCCACACTTTTGACTACTAGACATCACCCAATGATTGGCTTGCTATTTCCTCACTGCAGCTTGCCTCTGCCCTGCTCAAGCTTATAAAAAGCTCATTAAAGCAGAGGGAGAAAGGCAATGAATTTGCCAGAAAGCAATAGACCTTCTCATAATTTATTGTTAGCAAATACATTGTAATAAACTGTAAAATATGGGCAGTTGGGGTTGGGCAAATAACTGACAAGTTACTAGTTTTTTGTTTTAAGGGTGGACTGCCGCCATCAGTAATTAATTACAAAATGTGTTACAAAGGGATCATTTTAGTACTGGGTTTGTGTTTTAACAGTAAATATAATTTCACTGCCCTTTTAAATGTACAATGGCCCAACATGTACTTTTAGAACTGCTTTATATTAAGGTTTTATATCTATATCCATATAATATTTTTCTGTTAATGACCCAGTGCGACTGTGCATTTTGGTCAGTTAAAGGGCAAATGTCCAACCCCCAAAACTAAAATTTAACCTACTACTCTGTACTACTGCCTCACTGTGCAGTGTTCAAAATCCTCACTTTCCCCTGCCCAAACGTTCTCCTGAAATGTTCTGTTCAAATCAGAAATTAAAGAAGTAAGGAGCCATTTCGGGTGTAGTTTTGTTTCCTCCCCGCCTCTAACTATTCCTTTGTAGAGGTTTCTATGAGGGCAAGGCATGCTCAGTAATTACTATGAGTCAGCATTGAAAGAGGGAATTTTCCCATCATGCAATTCACATGGTTTGCAGAACACACTGTCTCCATTCTAGTTATAGCAAAACTGGACCTAGCGAGAAGATATTTCAGATTGGATATCTAAAGATAACTATTGTTCGTATAGATGTCCTTTTTACCGTTACCATTCGGACACCTTAAAGGAAATGTGCAGAAGTGCTTGCAAAAACTTTCATTTTTGTTCAACTTTGAAAGGTCCTTTTTACTTATGTGACGCCCTGCACGTGAATGGCGGCAACTAAAGGTTACAATGTTACGTACCATATCATCATAACATATACCTACATAACATATCATACATACATAGTAAGCGCTTTAGTTGCCGCCATTCCCATGGATTTAACCCAACCATTCCAACTTTCTGTATAATGAGTGTGTGTCCAAGTTGGGTTTTCCTTGCTATGCAGTGTCGGGGCAATAGAGAACTAATTTCCCCTGCTCAACACAGGAATAAAACTGTGATTTTGCATTTGGTAGCATATTTTTTTATTTTAGAATAAGCTTATACAGTACACTTAGACTCAACAAATTCAGAGGATTAAATATGGAAAACTTGAACCCTAGAACCCACAGGTTTATTTCATGATCAACCAACCCACTCAGCAAAGGGAGAGGGTAGGACACAGCTTTTTGGATCTTTGTGAATGTGCTCTGTCTATTGGACAATATCTCTGGTATTGTTAGTCCCCTTTAAATACTCGTTTGTTAATGATATTTTCATTTTCTCATTTCTCAGACTGTATATTAGAGATTGATAAGGGTGTTAATACAGTATAAATTACAGAGGATACTGTTGTCCACTCTGCAGAATTAGTCCTTTGCATTTTGGGTGAAAGTAGCTAATAAACCAGTTCCATAAACTATAAGACAAACAGTCAGATGGGAGGACAGGTTGAGAGTCCTTAGATCTCATGGCTTTAGACTGCATCTTCATAATAGTGTTTCAGTATAATTATATATGGCAAAATTGAGGGCAAAATACCTCCAGCAACAATATTAACTAGAATGATTTATACATTAATGAATAGTGGTCACTACAAAGAGACCAGAAGCAACTGGGGCAGATCACAGAAGAAGCTTTGGTAAAAGGGTGTAACCTGCAAAATGTTAATTTAAGTAATAATAGACATGTACCAGATATAACATACTAACCATCACATCCTAATACCAGTAGACACAAGCTTTCCAATGCATTAATCTGTGTGTAGATGAAGAGGGTGACATAGGGCAACATATCGGTCATAGGACAATCACTGCCAAGTAAGGATATTCTTAAGTTTGCAAAACAGAAAGAAGAGATTTTGAGTTTATACACAGTCCTGTATAGAAATTTACCTTTTTTGTGTGTAAGAAATCAAACAGAGCATCCTTGGGATATGACTGAGGAATAGCCCATTTTAAAAATCCAACATGCCGGTTCCAATTAAGAAGTACCTGGGGGTTTGGACGATGTGAATCTGTACAGATTAGAAGGGACCATGAGAAATTACCCCGTCAGAGTCATCAGATAGACCACAGAACACACCAGGACAGAGGAAGTTGGAGACTTGAAGATCATTAATCCAGAGAACCAATGTAATTGTAAAGTATTTTGTTTCCTTTACTTTAATGCAAATTCCCTTTTAAATTTTAGAAAGACCAAATTAAATATAATAAATGCATTTATAATTATTATATGGCTGTCATATTAATACAACTATCATAATGCATTACTATTGGGCTCTGGTCCACCTTCTTAGTCGGTCATCTAGGCTGTGCTAGACTAAATGAGGTATGTTTTCAGCAGCAGAAAGACCAACAGAAACCCCAGGAACAGAGGAAGTTGAGACTATGGAAATCGGCATAATCAGAGAGAACCGAATGAATAGTATTAGTTTTGTTTTCCCATCTAACTCTGATTATTATTAAAATAAAAATAAAAAGTTGACACTCTATATATGGCCACAGTGGGGTGTCTATATAACTAATCCAGCAATATTCTACTAAATGGAAGGAGTAATAATATTGATACCGTCTCAAGATATCTAAAAAAATTGGGGCAGACCTCAAAAGATGCTGGCAATGTTCTAAGCTCTGATTAGTGTTATAAATAAAGAAAGGATGTAATGAATATACTATCTGCCTAATCATAAAACTTAGTCCTGTGGCACTAATCATACCTGTTAAAGACTGTCCATATATCTTTTGTTTTCTATGTGTGCTAAAGGAAACACAGGCCATTTATATCTCTCTACCAAATCTCCTGAGATTAATTACAATTAAGATGTCCGAACTTTCGCAACAATCCGGTCCGCTCGAGACCGCGAATTTTTGGGAAAATTCGAAAATCCTCGAGCGGGACCCGTTAACAAAAATACCCTTGAATACGAGATTTTTCGTATTTCGAAAAGATTTGCGAAATTACTAGTTTTCACGTATTTTCGGAATTTTCGAAAGTACTAGTTTTCATGTATTTCCGAAAATATGTATTTTCGAAAATACAAGTGAAAATTCGCCGTTAAGTTCGAATATTTTTCGAAAATACGTATGTAAGAATTAAGAGAAATCCTTGTATTTTCGAAATACATGTTTTCCCCTTATTTTCGGGAATTTTTCGAAATACGTTAACACTCGTAATTACGAAAATTTTCCGAAAATCGACAATCCGCGAATCGGAAGTCGGAGGTGGAAAATCCAAAAAAAATCCTGAAAATCCGCCGTTCGCGGAACGGGATAATCCGCAGCGGATCCGGGTCGGATCCGCCGAACCGGCCCATCCCTAATTACACTCAACAATATCCCAGTCTCTCGCAATGACCTTAACCTACTGAGATTTACCAACTTCGCGGTGTGATCTCTTCTAAGTGAGATTGTTGGCTCTAACCCTCCTCATATGCACTGTCTTGCTTTAAAGCAGAAATTCATGCAAATACAATGCAAACATTCAACGCTTTCAAGAAAAGGCAGAATTTTCACATTCCACGTGGATCCAGTGGATCTGCTCATCCATCATTGTCCCTTTGTACCAAATAAAATGCTTCCCAAATACTGACAATACTACTGCCCCTCATGAACATAATGTTCTTGTCTCCAGCCTCAAGTTGTCCTCAGCCCATGGTTTGATTTAGTTGCTCCGTAGAAGTCTGAGCATATTTGACCCAATAAACAGCCTATCAGAGAAATACTGTTAGGAACATTCAAAGGTAGTGGTGCTCCGGAGAGAAGAAGGACTGTTCAGAACCTGAAATGTCTCCCAACCTAATCACAACAAGCATAGCAAAGTGATGAATAGATTTTTCAAAAAAGAAGAGCATGTAAATGGATAGGTATGTGCAATATAAGCTAAGGATAAGGATATAACTAATGGATCTAAACATATTCAAAATTCTGTTATACGCTAAATATAATTAATATAAACCTTACAGAACATGCCTGACTTTTTTCTTGTGTATTTTATGTGTCTATACGTATATATATATTTTAATTGGGATATAGTATAGATTTAGTATCCAACCTATACTGTATATTTTATATTACCTATAGTGCAATATAAAGTTTAAACAACAAACCAACAACAGTTTGAAATGAAATCAGATGAGGGGCCAAGGGTGGTAGGACTGGCAATTCCGACCCCCCATCCCAATATTGGTTTCTGTGAGAGCACCAGCACTGCTTCTACTGGGCTCCTTGCTTCAGCAATACTATTTTTACAGGGCATGTCGCACCCCAAAACTAAAGTTATACACTACTGGCCCCACTCTGTAGTTTAATTAAAATACCTTACCTTAACATCCCCCTCCCAAATGGTTCTCCTGTAAAACCCCCTCCCCCCCCCAATCCCCAAAACTAACTGGCCCACAGCAAGAGCTAGCAGAGGCCATATAGGACTCTGCTCCTGTCTCCCCTCCAGGAGAAGTTTGGCATGTGCACGGTCAAGCCCTTCTCCCCCTCCCTCTCCCCCCTCCCGTTTGGCGATCCCTCCCCCTACTCCATAAAAACCCTTTGCCCATATATTAGTATACTTCCCTCCCCCTGCCCAACCACTATAATATATTTTTTAAGAAAGTCCCCCGAACTCTACTTACATCACCTCTCTCCCCCCCGGCGTTCTGAGGCAGCCAGAAGGCCGGGCAGTGCGGTTGAGGAAAGAGGTAAGGTAAGTAACTATCAGGGGACTTTCTTGAAAAAATCTTTGATAGCGCTGGGGCTGGGGAAGGATCTACCATATGTAAATTTTTTTTTATAAGGGTGACAGATGCCCTTTAATAACCAGGAATTGCCCATGTCTTTCGCCTGGCATAAATGTAAAACTATACTATGTTGGCGTCTACTCAACCAAATGAATATTGAGCAGTTGCAAGACCAACGAGACAAACCATCATGGCACTCAAATCAAATCAAATCAAAGATATGGCCTTTTAATTCTTATAAGAATCTGCCATTTAATAAAGTGTCCCAGTGAGAAACAAAGTTACACAACGTAACTTTAAAAACACACAGATTGTAGAACCACACCCTAGCCTCTATTTCATCCTTCATAAATATATAGGTTTAGAATATGTATAATTGTAAAACACCAGTATAAATACAGGTAAATAAACATATATTTTCAACAGATTAAGATGGATAAATATAGAAAAATGAATAGAGAGTCAATATGCGAATAGATTCATGATACACTTCTAAGTCTAAAAAACCCAAAAAGGGGGGGAGGTCATATAACCTCAGAAACCTCTATCTTCCCCACTCATAACTAATATGTACACAACACCCAGTATGCCACACAGAGTGCGACAACAATAGTTAATTATAATAACAAAACTAAGAATACCAGAACATATGAAGTCAACTGTAGGCACCATACAGCAGCAATATATAACAAGAAGTTACTTAGGGAGCCAGAACGCAACGTATGTAGCCGTTGGTCTACATCATGCAAGAGCTGAACGCGTTTCGCCCCAACTCAACACACCTGGGCTTCCCCCCACAGCTATAAAAATGTGTGTGAATCCAAACCTTAAAAAGGGGCATGTCCCCCCCAAAACTAAAATTTAACCTCCTACTATCTGTCCCCACTGTGCAGGTGTTTAAAACCCTTACCTTACTGCTCGCTCTTTATGGTTCTCTTGCAATGGCTGTTGAAAGTCCTAGAATTAAAGAGTAGGAGCCCTTTCTAGTAATTTGTTTCTTCTGTCTCCTTTCTTCTGCCTGTACTGTTCCCATCAAGGTTTCTCTGAGGGCAAGCATGCTCAGTAATCACTAAGAGGCAGCAATGGAAAATGGAATTTTTCCATCATGCACTTCACTGTGATTTGGCATGCACATTCTAGTATAGCAAATCGGCACACAGCAGAGGATAGTTTCGGATTGGATATCTAAAATAACATTTTTTCCATATAGATGTCCTTTTATACCTGTAACTTGTGCAAAAGTGCTTGCAAATAAACTTGATTTTTGTTGCCGCATTTGAAGGTTTACATATGTCCTTGCCTGCTACGGGAATGGTGCAACTAAAGAGTTTACCTAACTTATGATAAATTAAACAAGTAACTCTTTAGTTGCCACCATTCATTTTCTCCTATAATGAGGTGTACCAAGTTGGTTTTGTCCGGCTATGTGGTTGGGGGCACTGGGGCAATAGAGAAACACATGCATTTGTTTTAGCATATTTTCTTGAATAATAAGCTTATATTGTAAGTGGATCTATCTTTAGTTATTAGATCGCTCATGTTTGGGGGATGCTTATAGTAAATTTAAGTTGGCAGGCTTCAATTCATTACACAACCTGGTTGTATTGACCCTGCATGTTTCAATATACATTCCCTATCGCCCTTTGCTGTTTGAGATGCTTGTCAGGGAATGGTGAAACTAGTAATGCAACTGCATAGGCACTTTGGGTTAGTCTCTATTTTGCTAAAAAAGAAACTAAATTTCATACCTGTAATCCAAACACTTATTTTCATTTATCTGTTAAACACATTTTGTGCTTTATAGACTCCTATACAACCCATATGTAGGAAACCCGGCACTAAAAAAAATATTCATGGGCATTCTAGAACCAGAACCAAGCCTCTACTTGCAAGTCTCTAACCTAAATACCGGCAAGACCTGCTTAGTTTTGACTGCTGATTAGAAACTGAGCTTCTCTGAAGATTCATGCTGTTTATAGTGTTCTCATCAACACACCCCTTGATTGTGGTCTAGATCATCTTAAATCTTGATTGGTCTTGGATCTTGGACCAATCAATTATTGGGGGTGGGTTTTTAGAAATCCCTACAAATAGTGAATGTTCAGTACGGAGAGCTAGTTTCAGTTTTGCATTGCATCTGAGATGTATAGCTTTGGTTTCTAGGCATGTACTGGGATATAAGCTTATGGAGTGATTCTAGCTGGGTAGCTTGAATGGGTCAGCCCTTAGCTCAGATGGCTCTCAATTTAGTTCCAGTATTTGGCCTTTCTGTATCTCATATAAAAATAATTCCAGTAAAAGTTTTGGTTTGCGTGTTTTAACAAATATTGAACAGGAATCTGGTAACATAGCTATGGTGTATTGGAATATCTGGTTCCACCGATCTACAATTTCACCAGAAAATAATCTCCCAGTAATAGAACCGAGGGAGATGATGTAAACGCAGTCTAGAGAGCACATGGCAATCAAATGGATATCAAGAAACCAGCAGCAAAGCTGGATTGTGAATAAGTACAGTGTAAAAGCACAAGCAGTCTGACTAAATGGCAGCTCTGCTTGTAACAACTGTTGTGTCTTACTAAAGAGCAAACAGCAGTCGATAGCACTCCATTCTCCAGCAAGGAAATGGCCTGGGTGCCATTCAAAAGTTTCAGACCTGTGAGTGCCTTCGTATTTTCTGTGTGTGTGATATATATATATATATATACCATTGATAAACTGATTCAATCTGACATCAACATTCTACTACTGCACACAACAATTATCAGATCATGTAGTTCTAATGACTATAGAATAGGGAATGGGTTAATGTAAACATCCCAAATACCAGGGGGGCCACTGCAATCAGTTGCTCAGATTCCTGCAGTTTAATTAAATAAAATGTAGAAATGCTATTTTAAACCATTATGCAAAACCCTTCTGATGGTGACATAAATCCGCATAGACTACAAGCACAACGCCCCTATAGGATGAGTGAAGTCAATGGCTACCCCATAAAAACACAAAATGAAAATAACTTGATAACTGTTCCAAAAACAAATAATAAAGTAGATGGCAAAAGTACACGGATAGCGCTCCCTAACACTACAGCAAACATTAGTTTTGGGGTGGTGGAACACGCCCTTAATATATCCTGATTGGTTAAGGGGGGGGCAAAATTGAAGCACCATTTTAAACATAAGAAAACTTTTATTAATCTCCCTGTATGTACCTAACAGGAGATCTGATTAACAGAGCTATTGATGTATTCACACCCTGCTTCTAGATTTCGCAGAAACAACCTCCACTGATAGGCATAGGGAATAGTAATATATTTTTACCTTAACAAAAAAGCAGTTTATGGCAAATATAACTGAAATATAAAATGAAATCTTTAATAAAATCTGTATGTTGAAGTTACACAATAAACTGCTCAATCTAATCTCAACAATGCTACTTGCACACAACAATATCAGATCCTGTAGTTCTAATGGTCTATATAAAGTAGGGAATGGGTTAATATAAAATCCCCGAATCCAGGGCACTTGCAATCAGCAGTTGCTCAGATTCTGGCATGTTTTAATTATAATGGAAGAAAAGGGGCTATTTTAACCAATTATGCAAACCCTTTCTGATTGGTGGACATATCTCCATATACTACAAGCCCCTGTCCACTATAGAGGAGTGAAATCAATGGAAGGTCCCCATAACTGGACATCTGGATTACGTTTAAGTCATGTTGGCACTGTAGATGTCCGTTAACTTTATTTTTGTAGAGTGCCTAACCTAAGGCTTAGTTTTCATATTTCCTAGCGTTCGGATTACAATAGCAAGATAAGGGGACACCTAGTCATGTGATAGTAGAGCATTGTTTCCAACTCACTGCATTCCACAGTTTGGTTTGGTTCAGCCATTGTGAAGCCATGCAAAACAATGAAACAACCATTGCAAATAGGGATGGCCGGTTCGCATCCGAACCACGATCCGCCGCGGATTATCCCGTTCGCGAACGCAGATTTTTTTCCGGACTTTTCTGGATTTTCCAAACCTTCCGCACCGCGGACTTTCACGTAATTTATAAAATTTTCAAATACGAGAAACTCGTACTTTCGAAATTAACGGGATTTCTCGTATTTTTCGAAAATACATATTTTCGAAAATTTTCGAAATTTTGAGGATTCTTTGTATTTTCGAAAATACATATTTTCGAAAATTTTCGAAATTTTGAGGATTCTTTGTATTTTCGAAAATACGTATTTTCAAAAATTTCTGAAATTAGAGGATTCTCGATTTTTGAGTTTTTTTTAATTTTAAAATGGTCCGCTGGCGGATTTATAATTTTCAAAAATATTTTTTCGAAAATTCCGCGGGTAATCGTCGAGCGAAGGACCGGATTTTTGGCGGAGGTTCTGCCATCTCTAGGTTGCACCCAGGTTACATGTCGGTACACACTGCAAAATTCAAAGTCGATGTTTGTACGGAAGAAAGAAAGGGGCTTTTATATTATAATTATATCACTAAATAGGGGCCAAGTTGTGGCACAAGAGTTAATACTGGAAATTTCAAACAGGTACCCAGGTTGGAAAACCCAATGTTAATATTACGAATATTGCAACGGCCCACATTTGACTTTAAAGAAAGGGGGATTAATAGCGGGTCACACAGAAAAAGAAAAAGGGGTCTAAACGCAACTCGCGGGGGGGATGGCTGCGGTGCGCCACAAAGGGGGGTGAGCGGTGTGGAAAAAAGAAAAGACAAGAGGAAAGAAACAAGAAAAAGCGAAATCGGAAAGATGACCCACAGTGGTCTTGCTAAAGAACTTGAACTAAGCTCTTTCGTTTAAATCCTATAAAATCCTAGCGATGCAAATCCCTCATGTCCTGGCGTCTCTCCCGACTCCGGCGTCCTCTGTTGGATCTCAGCCCTAGGCTCTTCTGTGTGTTCACAGCTTGTACAGGCGTGACTTATACTTATTGGATATCATTTCTTTAAACATATAGTCGGCTTGCTCCTAACTCGATTCGCTCCCTCTCCATTAAGCTTCGCCCCCCCTTCATCTGAGATAAGCCCAATAGGAAGACGCACTCTTTTAGAAGTGTGTCTTCCTATTGGACGCATCATGGAAGCAGGCTGATGTCATGAGAAAGCGCCATGGGAACAATTACAGACGTGGCTGACGTCACAAGAAAGCGCCATGGGAACGAAGGGCTGTAAATAAGGTTACAAAGATATTTATTGTGATTTTCAATAAATCCTGCATTTTTGCGCTGTGTGCCATAGTGTCTGGGCAGGGGGTCTCTATCACACACTAAAAGGAGATTTAATGCTGGGACAGGTGGGAAAAGGATGGATCCAGATGGTGGAGGGGGTGGCACCCAAGGGGAGGCTGGAGAGGAAACGGAACAGGATACGTCAGAGAGTCTTGGATTTCAAGTGGCTGCTCATGGTCTGCAAAAAGCCTGTTGGAAAATCATGGCCAATAACAGAAAATTTCAGTTTTGGGGTGGATTTTCCCTTTAAGTTATTATTTAGGAATTATGTTTATGGTTTGACTATTTTAAATGAAACAGAACTTGGCAAATTATAAACTGTGGAATTTCTTCATTCCAAAATCATGTCCCACCCCCCAAAACTTCTAAACCCCCCCACTAATGGTCCAATTATAGTAGTGGTAATAAAATCCTACTCAACACCCACCTATATGGTTCTTCTGTAGCCCCCCCCCCCAAAAGTCCCAAAAGCTGCCGCACAGGAGGATAGCCGAGTCTCATATAGGACTCTTCCTCCCTGTCTCGCCTCCGGAGAATATTGGCATGTGCCCATCAGCCCTTCTCCCCCTCCCTCTCCTCCCATTTTGCAATCCCTCCCCTACCATAAAACTCCTTGCCCATATAAAGTAATATCTTCCCCAGCCCAACCACAAAAACATATTTTAAGAAAGACCACCCGAACTCTACTTACCTTCCCTCTCTCCCCCCCGGCATTCTGAGAAGCCGGCAGCCCAGCCGCGTCTGTGATTGTGCTGCCTCTCACCAATCACAGGTTGGTCTCTTGTCCCCTCCCCCTGCCTGCAGTGTCTTGGCAAGCGAAGGCCAGGCGTCGGAGTAGAGAGGGAAGGTAAGTAACATCGGGCACTTTCTTAAATTTATTTTTATATCGGTTTGGGGCTGTGGGAATTATATACTACGATATGCCAAAGTTTATTATAAGGGTGGACATGCCCTTACTCAATAATGTTAATGACTGTTGTACAGAAATGTGTAATATATTGTGTAGTTCTAAATAAAATGTATTGTGGTACATTTAAAAATATTATATAAACAAGAAATAAAAAATTTAACGCTGACATTATTATTTTTTTACTTTCCCCCTAAGTTTCACTCATTTATATTCATATTTGTGGAAGAAAACACATTCATTTTTCAATTTCCAGTTCAATTTTCTTGATCCTCCCACCCTTAACTGACTACTCCCGTTTGACTTGACTTTCTGTGGGTATTAAACACACAACAGAACAAAGGGGGAGCCCCCTAAATATTAACAGGCCTTTATTATAACATGGGTTATTAGCATAAAGTCACTTAAAATGCTAGTAACCCATGTTATAATAAAGGTCTTTAAAACTGTATATAGAGTGTGCTTAGTAAATTTTTTGCAGTCTGTAATATATTTTATTACTATTAAGCACCTCCCCTGATCTGAGGCTTATTTTGCTAGTGCTTGGTATAAAATAGTATATAAATATTAACAGGGACAATTTAATTGCAACATCATTGCATTGTATTTACTATCAAGCAATGAGAAAGAAATAAAACAATTGAAAAAAAATCTGAGGAATTGAACCTGTAGGAATGGAATGAAACAAAAACTCAAAAGATGAATATATAAGAGGAAATATATATATATATATATATAGATATATATTATATATAGTACTATAATAAAATTGTTTGAAAATATGCTGGTGTATTACAAAATTATATTTTTGGATACATTTATCAGATTCCATTAATTCTTCAGGTGGCACATTATATATTCATATTAGTGGGGGAACATCTGTATTCAAAATATGAGAATGAATACATTTATTAGTGGGGTTAAGGAGTGTGGCCAATTAGTGTAAAGATCAAAGTGCTTTGATCTTTAAGGACTACATGGGCTGTTAGTTGTACTGGCAACAAAATGGAAGCCTTCTTAGTATCTTACAATGTAGAGGTGTTCTGGGGAGTAAAGGTTTTACATTAGGATTAAAAAATGTTCTCCATTTGGTATGTCCATTAACGGTGCCAGGCACCAGATGCAATACTGAAAACATAAAATTTTACGTAAGTTATTGCATCTCCGTGTCAGTAAGGTTCAAACTCGGATTATATGGCATCTTTAAATTGATTCCCTAACACACTGTATTTTTCTACATTATATTTTTATAAGTCTGCATACAGCTTTTTTAAATGATATTTTTATTTCCTTGTTCCTCAGACTGTATATTAGAGGATTGACTAAGGGTGCCAATACAGTATAAACTACAGACACCACTTTGTCCACTGCAGAATGATTCTTTGCATTTGAGTGGATGTAGCTAAAGAAAAGAGTTCCATAAAATATAAAGACAACTGTCAGATGGGAGGAACAGGTGAAGAAGGCCTTAGATCTCATGGCTTTAGACTGCATCTTCATAATAGTGTTCAGTATAATTATATATGGGCAAAATGTCAGGGCAAAAATAGTTACTCCAAACAAACATCCAAGGAGAAAAATAAGCAATACATTAATGAATGTGTCACTACAAGAGACCAGAAGCAACTGGGGCAGATCACAAAAGAAGCTTTGTAAAGGGTTTAACCTGCAAAACGTTAGTTTAAGTAATAAAAGAACATGTACCAAGGTATATAACATACTAAAGGTTAGCAATACCAACACCAACAGAAAACAAGTTCTCCAATGCATTATCTGTGTGTAGTGAAGAGGGAGACATATTGCAACATATCGGTCATAGGACATCACTGCTAATAATAACATTTCTGACGATGCACAAACCACAATTAAAAATACTTGAGTTATACAATCCTGTATAGAAATTAACCTTTTTTGTGTGTGAAAATCAAAGAGCATCCGTGGGGTAGTAACTGAGGAATAGACCATATCCAGACATGCCAGGGTTCCAAGGAAGAAGTACATGGGGGTTCCATATCCAGACATGCCAGGGTTCCAAGGAAGAAGTACATGGGGGTTTGGAGATGGGAATCTGTACAGATCAGAAGGACAATGAGAAGATTCCCAGTCAGAGTCATCAGATAGACCAACAGAAACACCAGGAACAGAGGAAGTTGGAGACTTGGAAGGTCAGATAGTCCAGAGCAGCCACTGAGATCCTATAAATATTGGTAAGATACTAAGGGGCTGGTCAGGGGTGTCTCTAGGGATTTTGCCACCTGAGGCAAACCCAGATTGCCGCCTATGTGCGGCGCGTGCAGCCGCACATGTGGCCTGTTTGTGGGTGTGGCCTGTTTGTGGGTGTGGTTTGTGTGTGGGTGTGGTTTGTGTGTGGGCGTGGCTTTGACGGTGGGAGTGCGGCTAGCCATTTTTACAGTGAGAACAGACAGTAAAGGTCCCATACTGTGAGATCAGACTGTAAAGGTCCCATACAGTGAGAACAGATGGTAAAGGTCCCATACAGTGAGAACAGACAGTAAAGGTCCCATACAGTGAGAACAGACAGTAAAGGTCCCATACAGTGAGAACAGACAGTAAAGGTCCCATACAGTGAGAACAGACAGTAAAGGTCCCATACAGTGAGAACAGATGGTAAAGGTCCCATACAGTGAGAACAGACTGTAAAGGTCCCATACAGTGAGAAAAGATGGTAAAGGTCCCATACAGTGAGAACAGATGGTAAAGGTCCCGTACAGTGAGAAAGATGGTAAAGGTCCCGTACAGTGAGAACAGACGGTAACGGTCCCATACAGTGAGAGCAGACAGTAAAGGTCCCGTACAGTGAGAACAGACGGTAACGGTCCCATACAGTGAGAGCAGACAGTAATGGTCCCGTACAGTGAGAACAGATGGTAACGGCCCATACAGTGAGAACAGACAGTAAAGGTCCCATACAGTGAGAACCGACCAGTAACGGTCCCATACAGTGAGAACAGACAGTAAAGGTCCTATACATTGAGAACAGACAGTAAAGGTCCTATACATTGAGAACAGACAGTAAAGGCCTATATAGTGAGAACAGACAGTAAAGGTCCTGTACAGTGAGAACAGACAGTAAAGGTCCCATACAGTGAGAACAGACAGTAAAGGACCCATACAGTGAGAACAGACAGTAAAGGTCCTATATAGTGAGAACAGACAGTAAAGGTCCTGTACAGTGAGAACAGACAGTAAAGGTCCCATACAGTGAGAACAGACAGTAAAGGTCCTGTACAGTGAGAACAGACAGTAAAGGTCCCATACAGTGAAAACAGACAGTAAAGGACCCATACAGTGAGAACGACAGTAAAGGTCCCATATAGGGAGAACAGACAGTAAAGGTCCCATACAGTGAGAACAGACAGTAAAGGTCCCATACAGTGAGAACAGACAGTAAAGGTCCCATACAGTGAGAAGAGACAGTAAAGGTCCCATACAGTGAGAAGAGACAGTAATGGTCCCATACAGTGAGAACAGACAGTAAAGGTCCCATACAGTGAGAACAGACAGTAATGGTCCCATACAGTGAGAACAGACAGTAATGGTCCCATACATTGAAAACAGACAGTAAAAGTCCCATACAGTGAAAACAGACAGTAATGGTCCCATTCAGTGAGAACAGACAGATGGTCCCATACAGGGAGAACAGACAGTAATGGTCCCCATACAGTGAGAACAGACAGTAAAGGTCCCATACAGTGAGAACAGACAGTAAGGGTCCCATACAGTGAGAACAGACAGTAAGGGTCCCATACAGTGAGAACAGACAGTAAAGGTCCCATACAGTGAGAACAGACAGTAAAGGTCCCATACAGTGAGATCAGACAGTAATGGTCCCATACAGTGAGAACAGACAGTAATGGTCCCATACAGTGAGAATAGACAGCAATGGCCCCATACAGTGAGAACAGACAGTAATGGTCCCATACAGTGAGAACCCATGGTAAAGGTCCCATACAGTGAGAACAGACAGTAAGAACACTACAGTGAGAACTGATGGTAAAGGTCTCTCAAATTATTCTTCTCCTGCATTCTATATCCTCTATCTCTCATACTCTCCTGCAGCTTCTTACTCCATCTCCCACACATTTCTCTCTCCTACAGTCTCCTTCTCTCTCTCTCTTCTGCAGACTCCATCCTCTATCTCTCACACGCACGCTTTTTCTGCTTGTGAAGGTTCTCATTCATCCAGGTCATGGTATATCTTGTGTATTCAATTAGATCAACTGGACTTGAAGTTTAGTTGTGAAGACGTTTCGCTAGTCATCCGACTGGCTCTCAATTCAGAATGACTTGTACAAGAATCTGTGGCAATTATGTACCCTGGAAAATCCCAATTAGCATATCACAGCCAGGTGTTAAGGTGTGTGATTAGATAGTGGCTAAGAGGTGTTATAGGAACGCCCAGAGTAAGGTGTTAAAACAGCATTGTACATGGCAGACAGTTGGTGTCGAACCCCCCCAACCTCTTTAGGCTTGGTTTCTTTATTTCACATAAGGCCTCCTAAAAACCTTATCTGTGAAACAGTCACGTTCCTTCGCCAGTATGTTAACATTACAATGTACATGTAACTCATGCTGATCACCAGGTGAGGACATTACTGGCAGACAGAGCGGACTCCTACCTGTGCTGGTTCCCTGTCAGTGGGTGAGGCTGGTGCTGTCGGGTCTGGGACACACATTTGCGGAAGTGCTAATTGTGGTGCTGCCCGGCAAGTTGTCATGAGTTTGGGTGCGCCAAAATGACATTTCAGTAGGATGCAGGAGCAATGGGGTGTCTGACCTGCTAGAAGTTATGTGAAGTGTTGCAATTAGAAGGTAGTTTACTCTATATATCTAATCTCTCTTTATCTCTATGTCTATCTCCATCCAAGTGCCCTCCTGCTCTTCTGCATTCTAATACATAATTGCCACAGATTCTTGTACACGTCATTCTGAATTGAGAAAGCCAGTCGGATGACTAGCGAAACGTCTTCAAGAACTAAACTCCAAGTCCAGTTGATCTAATCGAATACAACAGATATTTTCTGCAGTCTCTATCCTTTACCACTCACATGCGCTCTCTCTCTTTTGCAATCTCTATTCTCTATCTCTCACGTCCTCTTGTTTTAGCAATCTCTATCCTCTCGTGTAGTCTCTGTCTCTCTCACATTCTCTCTCTCCTGCAGTCTCTATCCTTTATCACATTCTCGCTCATCCTCTCTTCTGTAGTTTATATGCTATATCTCTCACATTCTCTCTCTCCTGCAGTTTCTATTCTTTCTCTGACTTTCTCTTTCTTCTGCAGTCCCTATTTTTTACCTTTTATCTGTTACATTCTCTCTGCCACAGTGAGTTTGACTGGTTCATACAAGTTTGCCTACCGTGTGCATGGTACATACCAGGAGGGCACTTAGAATATAAAAGGGAGCAGGAGGGCACTTGAAATGTGCAAGGGAGTAGAAGGAGGGAATTTGGGATGTGGAAGGCAGCAGGAGGGCACTTGGATTATAAAAGATAGCAGGAGGGCACTTAGAAAATGAAAGGTAGCAGCAGGAGGGCACTTAGAATGTAGAAGAAAGCAGCAGGGGGCACTTGGAATAGAAATGGAAGCAGTAGGGTTCTTGGAAAATATAAAAGGGATCAGAATGGTACTCGGAATGTAGAAGGGAGCGGCAGGAGGGCATTTGGAATGTGGAAGGGAACAGGAGGCCCTTCGGAATATAAAAAGGAAGCAGTAGGGTTCTTGGTAAATATAAAAGGGATCAGTAGGGTACTTGGAGTATAGAAGGGAGCGGCAGGAGGGCATTTGGAATGTGGAAGGCAGCTGCAGGGCACTTGTAATATACAAGTTAGCAGGAGGGCACTTAGAATGTAGAAGAGAGCAGCAGAGGGGCACTTGGAAAAAAAAGGAGCCGAAGGGCACTTGGAATGTGGAAGGGAAACGCAGGAGAGAATTTGGAATGTGGAAGGCAGCAGGAGGGCACTTGGAATATAAAAGGGAGCAGGGGGGCATTTAGAATGCAGAAGAGCAGGAGGGCACTTGGATGGAGATAGACATAGAGATAAAGAGAGATTAGATATATAGAGTAAACTACCTTCTAATTGCAACACTTCACATAACTTCTAGCAGGTCAGACACCCCATTGCTCCTGCATCCTACTGAAATGTCATTTTGCCGCACCCACACTCGTGACAACTTGCCGGGCAGCACCGCAATTAGCACTTCTGCAAATGTGTGTCCCAGACCCGACAGCACCAGCCTCACCCACTGACAGGGAACCAGCACAGGTAGGAGTCCGCTCTGTCTGCCAGTAATGTCCTCACCTGGTGATCAGCATGAGTTACTGGTCAATCAGCATTTCAACCGGTCAAACATGTGACCTTTCTTACAGTCCCAATGGTCAAGGTTCTTACCTGCTGCCAAAGGTTCTGGATAATGAAGGATGGAGAGGTGGCAGTGTGGGGCTGGCGAGGAGTGTCCTGGTGGCTCTCTGACACTCAAAATGGGAGGGAGATTAGGATGGGACAAGGCGAACGACTCCCACACGCGCATCATGTGTGAATAGACTTAATGGGCACTTCTTGCGCTCGTGCGCAATATCCTCCTTCTCCACTGACCAGAGCGCGCTGCGCCGGTAAGCACCGTAAGCAGAAGCTAAAAAAAAATTAATTCTTCTTTGCCGCCTTCTTTGAGCCTGAGACATGATGCCGCTCTGCATCATTGTCTCAATTTGGCTCATTAGCAAGACGTCCCTGTATACGGTTAAATATAGTGATTATGTGCATTATATTGCCCCTGTGTGGTATCGTCCATTGTACAGCTGAAGGACAGTTTTAAAACAACAACTTTCAGGGATAGTTTAACTATCTTTCTAAACCTTCTTACTGGAGACATAAGAGATATCATAACTGCATCTTTCAGGGTGTGGAGACCAGTGTTAGTTTATAGACCTCGACCTGTTCTGTCTAAAACACATTTATTTCTGCTTCTCTGTACACTTTGATGTCATAACCAGAAAAGGTGATTTTTTTGTAATTTATTTCTTATTATTATGAAACCAAGTTAGAGGGTTTAGGTACTGATTTTACAAGTCGTGAGCCTATTATTCAGGTCTGTCTGCTGGACCGGGTGGATGATGTGGATGAGCGATCCATTTCTGGAAGGGAGTGATTATGGGTAATATAACAGTTTTATTGCCCTTTTAAAGAATGTTACTTACTATCCCAAGAAACAATATATTGTATTAAAATCACATACCAGTTATCTAATCTCTTACATGGACATGGCGATGTTAATAGACTGAATCATCATAGGGTCCTTACAATATAATTTAATTTAAATTGTAAATCTTCTAGAAGCTTGTCAGAAGTGTGGATCCTGGTGTTGTAACAAGATGGAGATTTTACACTTACATTAATTCCATGTACAGAGAATTGTGTTAAATACACCAAACTAGTGATAGTATAAAAGATACAATATAATTCCACTTACTTTATACATTCTAGTTTTGTATATGGATCATTGGTCATATTATTCTCATTTATATCTGTATGCCCAGACATTATCCCTCCAATGATAATGTCTCCTTCCTGGATATATTCATATTCCCATACAGGTCTAATAATTCGGAGGTGACAGGCAGGTTTGACATTCTGAATCCCATATCTGAAGGGTCCCATAGACAGGATGGTCAAGTAAATTAGAAGTTTGAAATTCATAGTTATTGTCCTAATTTCCATCCAAACAAATAGTAGAATTTGACTATGACACAATATCAGTCCATCTCTATAACAGTCAGTAATACAGATAGACACAGGGGACGGAGGATTCAGCTTCATCTGTAGATCAGTGTAAGGAACTGGATAATCCTACCATCATTATATAGAGACCAGAGACAGGATCTGTACATTGTACTGAATATAGACACACACCTGCGATCACTGGTCTATTTTAAAAGATACTTAATTGGTAGTTATTATATCTAGTCTGTACGGGTTGCCGTCATACAAGTACTATTCCTATAAAAACATTTTAGAATTGTCATCTACATTCAATGGACTGAGAAATCTTTGGGAAATATTTGTTTTTAAAATTTTTATACTGTACAGTTAAGAACGGTAAAAGGCAGGACAACATGGATACTTCTTACGTATTTTAAACACATTATAGTAAAAAGATAACATAAAATACAACTGTAATGCTCCAGAATTCCCAAGTATCCCTTTAGCACAGATACTCCAATCTAAAACCACTAGCTTCACCTTAACACAAGACCTCGTTTACTGGGGAAGCTACACACACCTACCCGGGCATAAATGCCCCAGGACTTAGAGTACAAGGTATCTGTGCTTAGGCCAGGGATACTTGAGAAGACTGAAGCACAACCCAGCACTTTAGCAGTGCGCCACCACTGCAGATGCAATAGATGCAAGTACATTTCAGTACATGTCAGTAAAATCAGTTTACTATTTTGTATTGTTCCAGGAAGGCTGTAAGCAATTCACGGTAAATAAATAACTAAGCTGCTATATATATAAGTTGTACATATGTAGAAACTTTATATTTTTCTAGGAACATGATGAAAACAATTAAACAAACAAAATATATTGTTTCATAAGTAAACTCAGGGATTTGAACTTGTGACTTTTCGGGCTGGGTGTTCCTAAAAACATGGCATTTACATGGTGCGCAAATCAACAATGGATACAGGTACATTTAGAAACTTTATTGTTCACTAGAAACAGAACAGAATGTGCATTAAGACTGAATCCTGGGGTCAGTTTTGCAACTTGTCTCCATTTTTTTGTCTGTGGTAGGAAAATTTGTCAAAAAAAATAGAAATAGAAAAAAGAGAAATAATACTGTATATCCCTAAACAAAATAACAGACTTTTGCAACTTTTCTGAAGACCTGACCACATTTTTGAGGTGAACTGTTTAAAAATAAAAAACCTGTAAAATTTGCTAAATTTTTGTTTTTTTAAGCATTTTATTCGTTAAAATAAAACAATTTTTAAGTTTACACACAAAAATCTTATTGTTTCTAAAACTTCTGAGCACAACAATAAAACACATGGATAGGTAAGTACTTCCTGTCCAGAAGAACCCCAAGACTAAAACAGCACTTTTGATTTTACAATAAATTGAAATGTATTAGACCTTCTAACAGTCCATGTAGAATAACAACCAAATAAACTAAAACAAGTGAGAGGATTTTAGAATATATTTACCCTGAGGTTTTTCTAAGTAGTTTTGTTTTTGATCAAAATGCTGATAATTGCAGATAATTTAAGACAGCTGTTCATCAAATTAGAAGTTTTTTACTGATATTTGCAAATGCAAAAAAAGAATAAAAAAGTCAAACGTGAATTTCTCAAAAAAACTGTAGCAGAAATTTCAAAACCAACAGAAATATAAAAGCCTAAACCCTCTTGAATAAAAAGGTATGCTAATTAACAAAAAAAGAGAGTGTGAAGCACAAGCCAGCTAATTGACTGGCTCAAGAAGGGTAAATGGGGATAAGTAAACATAGGGGGCTAAAGGGGCTTGTTCCTCATTGATAATGAATTTTTAATCTTTTGATTCTCTTGGCATCCGATCCCTGTACCTTGTTCTGGATTGCCTGATCCTCCTCATGGTGTTTGCTCTGAGGGGGACGTAATACAGGCAAACCATATACTTAGCCCATTATTGGCTTTAGAGACCTCCATACTAGAGGTCTCCCTATTGATGCTGGGAATCGGAGTGCTTCTTCTTCTTTTTTCTTCATATGGGAACCTACATTGCCAGTAAAGGGACCCAATGTTAAGGTGTTCCCTTTTTTCTTGACTAGTAATTACGCTTAATACGCCGGAGACTCTAGGCTTAGGTCTCTCTATCCATCACTGTACGTGGGAATAGAATACCTTGTCTAATTTTCCCACTGATACTTTATTGGTTTCTGGTTGGTTCCTATCTTTTTGTCTAGTTTTTATTATATGTCTATATTTTAATGCATATTCAATAAAGATGATTTCTTTTAACCTTAAGTCACTGTACTAATTGTTGCATTTCGAGTTAGGGTAATTGATAAGGGGGATTCTTTTGCTTCTTCGCTTTACGTTCTCTAAAAAGGTATGCTGTCAAGGGTAAGCATTTACCTGCTTCATGCTTCCGCGATGGGTCCGCAGGCTGACTTTGTGAATCCTCGGCTATCTCCGTCACGGCTTATATCATCGCGATCGCTCTCTTACTCCACTAAGTACTCTTCTGGTGCCTCACGGACATGCGCAGGCACCTCTTCTTAGCTCCTCTGCTCCTACAGCTCAAACTACCCTATCCCTGCATCTGACTCAGTCATTCCATTCCCCATTGGTCCCTCTGCACTATTTAGGTCCCCTCTACACCATTTACCCTTGCCTGTTATAGTATTAGGTGTCCAGTGCTTGGCTCCCTAGCTCCTTGCTATTATATTGTTGTTATCTTGCTCTAGTATTTTCGTTATTATGTCTTTTCTTTGTTCTTGTCTCTTTCTTATCTTTCAGTTCCTGTGCAGACCTTGGTGTCCTGGTATTCTGGAGAATACTCTGCCTCAGCACCTATACCTTGCGTGCTAGATCGGGGTATAGGTGCTGATGGTATACTCTGGGACGCCAAGCATCACATATGCTACATGAAAAGCATGTTTTAAAATTGGAAAACCATACATACCCCCCCCACCCCCCCCCCCCAAATATCAAAATATCAATCTCCCAACTGTCCTGAATCAAACGGTAGGCTACATACATGGGTGCACACCGAGACATGACCACCAACTAGTCATGCAGGAAACAAACACATAAGGGCAATTACTAATTCAATCAGTTCAACACTGTATAGTATTTGAATAAAGACATATGTCCATCCAGTCCAACCCATCTAGCAATATCCTCATTTCCTGCCTAACTGTTGATCGAGAGGAAGGCAAAAAAAAAATAATGAAGGGGAGAAAATTCCTTCCTGACTACAATCGGCAATGGGAAATTTCCCTGGATCAACTCTACTTTATGTATCAATCCCAGTAACTTGTAACATTCCTTGTTTGTAGAAACTCATCCAGCTTTTTATTAAACTGACCAATGAACCTGCCATAACAACGTCCACTGGAAGACAGTTCCATAGCTTTACCGTTCTCACAGTGACTGGAAACTTACAAGTTTGCCCACAGTGTGACCAGTACATGCTAATTTGCCCACAGTGTGACTGGTACATACAAGTTTGCCTACCGTGTGAACCCTGAAGTTCAATCCCAAATCTCTAAATGTCTGCTCTCTATCTCTTCCTGGATGGCGCACCGCCGCCTTAAACTCAATCTATCCAAAACGGAATTAATAATTTCCCCCCTAAACTGGGACCTAGTCCACCCTTCTCCATCTCTATGGACAATATGGGCATTAACCAGTTGAATCAGCATGCTGCCTTGGAGTGATCTTTGACTCCTCTCTTTCCTTCCATCATCATATTAACAATGTCACTAGGACCTGTCGTTTTCTCCTTCGCAATATTGCCAAGATCCTCCTTTTCTCTCTTTCTCAACTACTAAAATGCTTTTCCATGCCCTTATAAACTCCTGTCTCGACTACTGTAACATTCTACTGCTTGGACTCCCGGCCTCTCATCTCTCTCCTCTCCAGTCTATCTTAAACTTGGCAGCTTGGATCATCTCGCTCTCTTTCAAAAGAGAACCCCGATACTTCAGTCCATAGGGTGGCTTCCCACCAAACAAAGAATCATATTCAGTATCCTGCTTTTAATCTTTAAATCCCTTCGCTCTACTGCACCTCCCTACTTATCTTGGTCCCTTATGTTCCAGGCCGTGCCCTTCGCTACTTGCAAGGAAATCTTCTCCACAGATCCCCAACCAACACTGCTGCCTTCCGCATTAAACCATTCTCTCTTGCTGCTCCCTACCTTTGGAAATCTCTCCCTCTCTCGCTTCGCCTGGTGACATCCTTTAATACTTTCCCATCTAGACTGTTATCCTACCTTTATAACTCTCTCCCTCTCTCGCTTCGCCTGGTGACATCCATTAATGCTTTCAAATCTAGACTGTCCTCCTACCTTTCTGAGCATCAGCACAACAAATTATTATTAGCCCTTTTAAGCACTTTGTACCCATCCCCCCACTTGTATCTGTGTGTTGTCTCCCCACTTAGATTGTAAGCTCTTCAGGGCATCGATATCATTCCTAATGTGTCGAGGCTTGTTGCACTTATATCCATTTATACATCATTTATATATATGCTTTCTTAACCGATGTATGAAATTGTACTTAATTGAATTTTTATCTATCTGTATAATAGCTTGCACTTATCCCCTTGTTTGTATGCTCTGTATTTTACAATGTACAGCGCTGCGTACCCAAGTGGTGCTTTATAAATAAACTTATAAATACAATACATACATACAAAACCAATCGTTTTGCCCCAAACCTGTTTGAGGAAAGCTACTACATCTACTACATCCCCATCGGATACATTTTGTGCAACGCCTTATATATTTTATAAAGTATCCTGGTTGATAAAGTTTCTTAGAGCTATAAAATGAATCCTTATGTAATAAATCAGCTGTAAACTGTGTTCAATTAATAACACTGGGGATCAAATACAGGATTAAAAAATTATATTTTGTAGTTATATAAAATGATATATCTAATATTTACAATGTACATATTAAAAGTCAGGTTCCAAAGCAGGGGAAAGTATTTGAATGTCATTTAGACACAGTTATATGATGAAGAAAGGCAGAGAAAAATGGGATAGTTGCTTGGAATTTGCTATAGAAATATCTCCCATAACTTTAACTTTGTAAATAAAAGCTCAATGAGTGAAATCAAGAGAGACTTTCTATCAATACGATATTATCTATATTTGTTCAATTAGACTATGGCTTGTGTGAAAGCTAGAGTAACAAGGTACATTTTGTCAAGAAATAATTTAATAGCATGAAAAATAGCAAGGATAATTTTATAAAATGTTGGGGAATTTATAGTCCTTTGTGGGAAAATCCTTGTCCAATGCAGTGGTACAAATCTTACCTGTAATGTCCAGACATGGTCTGTGATCATTAAAGGAAATATACGCCTTTTTATCCTTTCTACCAAACCTTTCAGACCTCCTGAGATTAATTACAATCTAACAATATCCCAGGTCCCTCACAATGGGCCTGTAACTTGCTGAGATTTTTAAACTCTCTTGTGTAAATTCTTATGAACCTGTTAACAGCTTTTGTTTGCATTTATTTTTGATTTAATCTTCTACTACATTATGGAGCTTTAGAAAATTATATGTCCTGTCAATATTTTATTATTCTGCAAGGACAATGTCTCAACAGTAAGATGCTTGTCCTGTCCAGGCAATAATCAATGAAATGAGAATAGAATGCGACATGCAGAGGTCTCAGTACACCACACACATGTAGTTGTGAAATAGTGCTCTTTATTGAAGCGAAACACATGACTTGTTTCAGACTGAGCAGTCCTTTATCACTACTCAGTTCGAACCATATTGTGTGTTTCGCTATTGTGGGAGTGCCACAGGGCTTTTTTCTTTTTTTTCTCTCTCTACACTATTTCCTTGGGAGATGTAATTAGCTAATTTGGCTTCAAGTATCATTTATATGCAGATGATACACAAATCTACTTGTCCATCCCTATGCTAACTTCTGACATCCAATCGCGTGTTTCTGAATGTCTCATTGCCATCTCCTTGATTAAATCTCAAATTAAATCTTTCTAAAACTAAACTAATCATTTTTCCACCTAAACCTGGTCCTGTCCCATTTTTCTCTATTTCTGTTGACAATACACCCATTTTCCCTATCCAATCGGCACGCTGCCTAGGTGTGATTACTGACTCCTCTCCCTCCTTTTCTGACCACATTAAAGGGCATGTCCACCTCAAAAATTTAAATTTAACCCTATACTTGTACCACTGTATAGAATTCAAAAACCCTTACCTTACTGTGAGGTGAAAAGGAGTAGATTTTAACCTCAGAGTTCTATGCCCTGTATATGGTCGCAAAACTCCTTGGTGACTTATAATATCCCTATAATTTATTGTAGGTGGTGCATTATTTACTATATTAATGTACATACAGCTTTTTGAAAGGATATTTTCATTATCTCATTTCTCAGACTGTATATTAGAGGATTGACTAAGGGTGTTAATATAGTATAAAATACAGACACTACTTTGTCCACTGCAGAATGGTCCTTTGCATTTGGGTGAAAGTAGCTAAAGAAAGATGTCCCATAAAATATAAAGACAACAGTCAGATGGGAGGAACAGGTGGAGAAGGCCTTAGATCTCATGGCTTTAGACTGCATCTTCATAATAGTGTTCAGTATAATTATATAAGGGGAAAATGTAAGGGTAAAAATAATTACTCCGAATGATACCCCAAGGATAAGAATGAGTAATACATTAATGAATGTGTCACTACAAGAGACCAGAAGCAACTGGGGCAGATCACAAAAGAAGCTTTGTAAGGGGGTTAAACTGCAAAATGTTAATTTAAGTAAAAAAAGAACATGTACCAAGGAATATACAACACAAAACATCAATACTCCTAATACCAGTAGAAGACAAGTTTTCCAATGCATTATCTGTGTGTAGTGAAGAGGGCGACATATTGCAACATATCGATCATAGGACATCACTGCCAGTAAGAATATTTCTGATGATGCAAAAAACACAAAGAAGTATATTTGAGTTATACAAGCCTGTATAGAAATTAACCTTTTTTGTGTGTGAAAATCAAAGAGCATCCGTGGGGTAGTGACTGAGGAATAGCCCATATCCAGACATGCCAGGGTTCCAAGGAAGAAGTACATGGGGGTTTGGAGATGGGAATCTGTACAGATTAGAAGGACAATGAGAAGATTCCCAGTTAGAGTCATCAGATAGACCAACAGAAACACCAGGAACAGAGGAAGTTGGAGACTTGGAAGATCAGATAATCCAGAGAGAACCAACATGTTCAAGATGGTTTGGTTTTCCATTTCACTTTTATTAATATTTATTAATGCTACATGAAATAAAAATAAGATTTAATAAGATTACAAGAAAAGAAAACATTAAGAAATAAACAGGGTTATTCAATAAAAGTTCTTATCGTTTAAAATGTTGCTAATTTTACCCCAACCAATAAGATCTTATTTAACATTTGCAATCTTATATCTGATTGGTAGAGATGTCCGAACTTCGAAAAATCAAGTCCGCGCGAGGATCCGCGGATTTTCGAAAAAATCCGAAAATTCGAAAATCCGCGAGCGGACCCGTTAAAACGTATTAAAATGAAAGTTCGGCAAAATCCGCATTAAAAGTGGTCTAAATAGCCTTGGTAACGTACACTTAACCACTCAGGGACCTGGGTAATGGCCTTAGAAGCACGTATAAATGCCAACAATACCTAAAAAGTACAGTCCGCTAGCGTGACTTTAAAAAAACGGTATTTTTCGAAAATACGAGGATTCCCGTAAAAACGAAGATTTCCGTAAAAAAACGAGGCTTTCTGTAACTATGATAGCTGCCATTGGCTAATTTGGATCATGTGGCTTGCTCCGTCTTGCAAATTTACACGAATTACTCGTTTTTACGAGTATTCTCGTAATTACGAGAATCCTCGTAATTACGAGGATCTTCGGTTTTTCCGGATCCCATAAGTACCGTAGATCCTCGTAATTACGGAGATACTCGTATTTTCTAAAATGTTCGTAAAAAAAAAAAATCCGCAGTTCGGAAGTTCGGAAGTCCGGAAAGTCCGGAATAATCCGCCGTTCGCGGACGGGAGAAATCCGCGGCGGATCCGGGTTCGGGTCCGCGAACCGGCCATCTCTACTGATTGGTTGGGGCAAAATTAGCACCATTTAGAACTTTTATTGAATAACCCTGAAAGTTTGGTGAAAATATTGTCATTTAATAAGCAAAATGAAAAACAACAACAGCATTACTGCATTACTGTCTGCTTGTGCTGCGATCCCCGCCATCGGGGTACAGGCAATCCACAAAAATGGTGATTGCATGCACTCTTAAAATCAGATTGCAGTGGATCTAGTGTGACCAGATCAATTGGGCAACATTAGTGTACGCTCTTGAACATGCGATTGGATGGCATGTTAAAATGCTGTAGTGTGGCCCAGCCCTAATTAACAACCTTCCAGGAACAAAAAAATTGTCCCCTGATTTTGCTGCCATTTTATTTTATTGTTTTGCTTCTGTTCCTAGCATAATATAAAGTTTCTAAATGTAGTTTTATTGTCTCTAGTAGTTAAGCAGACAAATGTTTCATTTTTAGAAACACACAACCCATTTGGTTTCAGGTTTAAATCCCCAGAAAAAGCTTGATAGGAAATGTACTGCAAACATTACTTTTCACATTGCATTTGTTAGCATATTTTTTATTTGATAATAAGCTTATATTGTAAGTGGATATATGTTTAGTTATCAGATCATCTCATTATTTGGGGGATGCTTATAGTAAATGTAAGTAGCAGGGCTGCATTCATTACAATCTGGTTGTATTTACACTGCATGTTTTCAATATACATTCCTATCTGCCCTTTGCTGTTTGAGAGTGCTTGTCAGGGAATGGTGAAACTAGTAATGCAACTGCATAGGCACTTGGGTTAGTCACTATTTTGCTAAAGGAAAGTAATTTCAGACTCTGTAATCCAAACACTTATTTTCATTTATCTGTTATAACAACATTTATGTGCATTTATAGACTCCTATACAACACCATAGGTATGAAACCCAGGCACTAAAAAATAATATTCATTTGGGTAGTCTAGCTATAGAACCAGCCATCTAGTTGCAAGTCTCTAACCTAAATACAAAGGCAAGACCTGCTAGTTTGACTGCTGATTAGAAACTGAGCTTCTCTGAAGATTTCATGCTGTTTTATAGTGTCTCATAAACACACACCCAAAATCTGATTGGTCTAGATACAATCTTAAATCTGATTGGATCTTGGATCTTGGACCAATCAGATATTGGGGGTGGGTTTAGGAGTCACTACAAATAGTGAATGCTACACCCATAAGAAACACAAAAATGAAAATAACTTGATAACTGTTTAAAAAAAATAATGAAAGTATATGGCAAAAGTACACAGGATAGCGATCCCTACACTACAGCAAAACATATTTTTGGGGGTGGACATGCCCTTTAATATTCTGTCAGCACCGGTACCAAGAAAACAATTTTTGACAGACTTTCTCAGTTCTTCATCTTACAGCAATACCCAGGACACTAACCTGGCAGATAAAACTTGTACATGTACTGTAAGTGCTCCTCAACATAATTATTAGTGATGGCCCAGTTCGCTGGATCCGAACCCGGATCCGCGGTGGATTTACCTCGTTCGCGAATGGCGGATATCACGGATTTTCCGGTTTTCCACCTTCCGAAGTTTTCCGAATCGCGTTTTTGAAAATTTTCTAAATTACGAGGATTTCTCGTATTTTCAAGTATTTTACGTTTTAATGGGTTTCAATGGGTCCGCTCGCGGATTTTGATAGTATTTGATAGTAAATAAAAATTGGTTAGATACGTCACAATTCACACCAAATCCAATCCTTCTCTAAACAACCCAAATCCAATTCTGTACCCGTGCAAAATTGCTTGCATTGGTAGGCTGATTTTCCCTTGAAATCCCTTGAGTTCTCTTGAATGTTTGTAACATTGTATATTTTTGTGCATGTATTTTAGTTTGTTTGCCATTTGCAATGATGCTTATAAGGTCATCACTGGGAAAGATATATATATATATTTTTATTTTTTGTGGGACAGATCAATCATTTGATGATCTCCTAGTATAGGTCAAGCTTCCATATTTTTCTTTGCTTACTACAGAAGCTCCAGTATATTTGTAAATTCATCTCTCTGAACCAATCACATATACTATAGTAAGCATTCAGTGATTGGTATCTTGTATAGTCATTAGTAAACTGTGATCTACCACCAGCAAAGGCTTTAAAGTCCTGACATCAAGGGTAAATGGATTTCCTTTTCATAGTGTCTGCACATTTCAATGTAACCAACAGCCCCTGTATGGCCATGGTAGTTGAGGGGTTAAAGCTTCCCTGCTTTTAGGGGATCAGGACGGCACTTAGAAATCTATCTATCTATCTATCTATCTATCTCTATATATCTACACTGTAAATATGCTGTGATGGTTGTCACTCACACCATAAAAAATTACTCTGATTGAAATACATAATAATCCAAAAATTGTTCACTGCACTAATGATTTTTTGTATAAATAATCAGATGAACTGAGAGGGTTAATAAAGGCCAATATTTAAAACATAAATCTTATTATATTATATATATTCCGCTTTAAAGGGCATGTCCACCCCCAAAACTAAAATGTACTACTGGCCCCACTGTGTTGTTTAAAAAATCCTTTCCTTACTCCTCAGCTCCTTATGGTTCTCCTGCAGTAACTGTCCAAAGTTCAGGAAACTAAAGAGTAGGGGCTGTCTTCCTCTGTTTCTCCCTCCTCTTTTGCCTCTGGCAGTTAGTGTGACATGAGCAGGGGAGTCCCCCCTCACTCCCACCCTATGGATCCTTCCCTGCCTTCCCATCCACCTTGCTTAAATTCCTTTTTACATATTGCAGCTCACCCCTGCCCACCCCCAAACACTGAGTTAGATCTTTTAAATAAAGCATCAGAATCATACTTACAGCCCTTCACTCCTGCATCTATATTCATAGCCCGCAGCCACATCTGTGATTGGCTGCCTCTCAGCCAATTACAGACACGGCTGCCAGTCCGGCCCCTGTTGGCAAGTTCTGGCAAGCAGGGAGCTGGATCAGAGCACCATGGGAGCAAAGGGATGTAAGATTGATTCTGATGCTTTTTTAAATATCTAACTCAGTGGTTCAGGGTGGGCAGGGGTGAGCTACAATATGTAAAACGTTTTTATTTAGGGTGGACATACCCTTTAGTGCATCCATATGAAGGTTATGAGAAAACTATGTATAAATACAGCACAGTTCTTGATAGTTAAGTGTTAAACCCACACTAACTTGATATAACGGTACACTGGGTAGCATGGTTTTACACACTTATCTAGACAACATGTGACCTCTGTCACACCACCCATTACTACATTATGCCCTTTGCATTTACTATTGAAATATCTCCCATGTTTTTTACCTCATATAAAAACTCCGTAAATGCATTTTGAAAGGTCTGGACTATTTATACTTAAAGTCAAGTAAAAGAGAGATTTCTAATATTAGAACTATCAGGGAGATTCAATAAAAGTTCTTATTGATAAAAATGTGTGCTAATTTTGCCCCAACCAATCTGATGTTAGATTTTAAATGGTAAATAAAACCTGATTGGTTGGGGCACAATTAGCATAATTTTTAACAATAAGAACTTTTATTGAATGACCCTGTATATTTCTCAAATTAAAATGTGAGTCCCTGTGTAAATTCAAAGAAAGATTTGTTTTGAATTTGGGGGGGGGGGGGATTTAAGAGCAACATTGAACATAGTGCAAATAATTATTCCTTTATATTATATTGAGGATCCCATCTGTCCATGGAATACATATCTCTAGGACACAAAAATGAAAAAGTTATTAATCAAAAGCTTGGGGAAAAGAAAAAAGTGAAAATTAGTCTTGCACCTCCTTGTACCTTAAAGGAGAGAACATATATAACTTGAAAGTGAGGTAAAAATACAGCAAGTGAGGTTACATTAGAAAATATAAACCAACCAATTTTATAAACATTTAACATTTTTTTTTTACAATTATAATGTACAGTATGCAGCACTTTATCAATGTATACAAACAGAAATATGCACATGGAATATATACTACCAGTGTATGTTAAAAAAAGCAAAACAAACATTATTTTTCTTGGAGTGGAGATTCATAATAATATGTTTTGTTTTACAAATTATTTCAAAGTATTTAAATGAAACATTTCAAATTGTAGCCAACAGTCCTAAACATCTGAACATATTCTTGTTGAACACACGAAGGGAATTTTCAATTTTGATAGGAAACATTAAAAATCTAATGGGTACACAGTGTATATATCTTACCTGTAATATCCAGACACTATCTGTGATTAAAAAGGAAATGTTTCCCATTTATACTTTTCCTACCAACCCTTCTGAGTTTAATTAAAATCTTAATATCCCTCACAAAGGGCCTGTAACCTAATTCAAAATCTACTGAGTGATTGTTAATTGTTATATTTATAGTAATTATAGTAATGTGTTGCTTGTTAACCCATTTCATATAACTGTTTCTTGCATTAATCTTCTGTTATTCTATGGTGCCACGGAAAATGTTTTTACAATGTCTTGTATGTTATACAGTATTTTATTATCTTATAAGAACAATGTCTCAATAGTAAGATAATGGATAGTATATGGAAATGTAACAATAGGGATAAGCATTTCTTTTGATTACTGTTGAAGAAACATTGCCACCTTTCACAATAAGTCACGTATAAAAATAAGGTGACCAACTCGCAGGTCTGTGCTTAAAATTAAATAAAAATTAACGAAAACATAGGGTTTTCAATACTGTTACATTTTGAAGATAATTTCTGAGAATAGTAATTTTTTTCAGAGATGAGTATTTAATTCAGGGGTACAGTTCATGTACTACATCGATAAACAACAAAATCCCTAAGCGGAAACCATAAGGTTGAATTGTGGTAGTTGTTTAGTCTAAAATTTTCTATCAGCTCCTGGACTAGAAACTACCTAAAATAAAATACACTTTGGCCGAGGCCACACTAGAGCACATCCAATCACTCCAGAAACGTGGTTTGTGGTGCGCTTATGTGTGTAGAGTTGCATGCACTCCAATTAATGGATCGCACTTAGTGTGCCCACAACAATTGGGCCACAATAATTTTTAACACACGAACGGATTGCGATCATATGTGCTGGTGTGGCCTAGCCCTTAAAGAGTAAAAGAAACTGAGCAGATAGACATTTAACTAAAACAAAAAGAAATAAATTGTTTTTGGGTATTGTATGTGGAAAGGTGGGTCTTTCAATGCTGCCAGCAGAGTTCATCAGGTCCATACAGCAAGCATAAACATATTCTGATGCACAATAACAGGATGCTGATATTAAGTAAGTTATTTTACTTTGCAAAGTTTCCAGGGGAGGACTGGGACCTTTTGGCCTGGGGGCAAATATAACCAAGTGGCCCCTTGTACTCACTGTAAATCAGTTTTGAAGTTATATCTGTTTTTAAGACCACATTCCCATTTTACATTGTTGTCTGCAATCCTAATGTGAAAGCCTTTTCTCCTTAGAACACCTGTACATTGTAAGATTCTTCTGTAGTACATTGCATTTAGTACATGTAAGAAATAGATTCTGTAACAAAGAAGGCTTCCATGTTGTTGCCAGTACAACCCCCAGCCCATGTAGAGCCATGCCCCCTGACCCTAGTATTCACTGTCTCCATGCAGAGTATTTTCTATACAGGTGTATACACACCAATATGGAAGAATTTGAAAGCTGTTTGTTGCCCTGCAGTTTATTAACCAGTCAGCTTGAAAAATGGCAAGTTCATTGAATAGCTTTAAAAATAGCCTAGATAAGTTTCTAAAACATATATTTATAAAAAATATTAAGAATTACTGGTACTAATACATATAGATCTGGTTGATCCAGGGATACTTTCCGATTGCCGTTTGGAGTCAGGAAGAAATTATTTCCTCCTTTTTTGCTGTTTTTTTTTTTGCCTTCCTCTGGATCAACTGTTAGGTAGGGTTAAAAAAAAAAAGAGGGTGAATAGGTTGGACTTGATAGACGAATGTCTTTATTCAACCTCAATTACTATGTTACTATGTTACTATGTAACAAGGAGCTTTCAAAGTCTTTTTCAGGGACCTCAATATTGGTGAGGAGACATCTGTATAACAATTTTTTAAATTGTTATTCTGTTCCTAGCGAAAGATTAAGCTTTAAAGGGAATATTCACCCCTTAGAATTTTTTTTTTTAAAATTTAAAAATATATTATGTTAGGCATAACCCCCCAAAACTTATAATCTGTTTTGTTAAATATGCCCCCAGCAAGAGAAATCATGCTTATAATTTTCCTCCTTCTCCACTGCTGCTGCTCCATTCTTTTTCCATTCCTGAGCAGCAGCGGAGGCTCATCCAGAAATGCCAGTCAGCCATTGGCTGTGACATCACTGTAAGGGCGGAGACTGACTGCCTTACGCAGAAGAGCCAGTGAGCCACAGTGGTGGATCGAGGAACTTGTAAGTAGATTAATCCTCAGATCCTAAGACTTTCCTTCCTTTTTTTTTTTTTTTTAACTTTTAATGTACCTGTATTCTCTGCTTATTCAGTGTTGGCACACCTGGTATAAGGCACTAGTTTTAGAAATATATAGTTCAGAAGGTCACAAGTTCAAATCCCAGACTTACCTTTTTTGTATTCATTATGTTCCTAGTAAAAGATAAAGATTGTATAAGTACTATTGATCTGTATAGTGTCTTTATTAGCCTAGAGGTAAGATATTTGCTTTTACTAAGATTGAGTAAATGTACAAGTTGCAGGTTCAATTCCCTAGACTTACTTTAATTTTATTATTTTAATATTTATTATTATTCTGTTTCTTACATCTATGATATCTATTAAATATACTGCAAATATGACCTCTCTTTTTGAATGAAATGTAAAGAATCATATCATTGTTAGGCAGGAGCATTAAATGTGTTTGAAAACAAAAAACTGAAATCCCTGTTCTGTGTCAGGGAGAGGGAGGATATCTGTGCTGTAATGTGATTGGCTGTCAGCTTCTAGGAAGCAAGGCTGCAACTTCCTTGTTTAGATCTGTTGAGCACTACAGAGCATGTGCCAGACACTTAGCTGAAGGTTTGCCCAGCTAAGGGGGATTATGGGAGCTGACCCCTAGTACCCACAGATTAATTTCTCTAATCACCCAACAGCCACAGCAAAGGGAGAAGTGAGACGCAGCTTGTTGTATGTTAGTAAATGTGACCTGTTTATTGGGACAATGTTGTCTGGAGACTTTGGTGCTCCTTTAATCACTGCAAAAGGTTTATTAACGTTTTGGTGCTGCACAGTGCACCTTCATCAGATGTTACTATATAAAAGTTTCACACAGATTAAGATGGAGTGCTTAAAATTAATTTTGTTCTGTCTTTATATTGGTATACTGTTAAAGCCTGAAGCAAAGTTGTGCGGTTGGCTGTGTAGCCTCTATATTGAGCTTATTCTATTATTATTCTACATTATAGAGATTCAGTAATCTTATTTATTATGTTTCTCTTAATCAAGAGTGTAGGATTTTTCAGTGCATAGAAAATATATTTTATTTAAAGACATTTTTTTCTTTTAGAATATTCAAATCACATAAAGCTTTTTTTAATGATATTTTCATTATCTCATTTCTCAGACTGTATGTTAGGGGATTGACTAAGGGTGTTAATACAGCATAAAATACAGATGTCACTTTGTCCACTGCAGAAGGATCCTTTGTTTTTTGATGAAAGTAACTAAAGAAACAGGTTCCATAAAATATAAAGACAACAGTCAGATGGGAGGAACAGGTGGAGAAGGCCTTAGATCTCATAGCTTTAGACTGCATCTTCATTATAGTGTTCAGTATAATTATATATGGGCAAAATGTAAGGGCAAAAATACCTCCTCCAAATAATATTGCAAAGATTAGAATGAGTAATACATTAATGAATGTGTCACTACAAGAGACCAGAAGCAACTGGGGCAAATCACAAAAGAAGCTTTGTAAAGGGGTTAATCTGCAAAATGTTAGTGTAAGTAATAAAAGAACATGTACCACGGGATATAACATACTAAATATCAACGTTCCTAATATCAAGCGAACACAAGTTTTCCAATGCATTATCTGTGTGTAGTGAAGAGGGTGACATATTGCAACATATCGGTCATAGGACATCACTGCCAGTAAGGATATTTCTGACACTGCAAAAAACACAAAGAAGAATATTTGCGTTATACAAGCCTGTATAGAAATTAACCTTTTTTGTGTGTGAAAATCAAAGAGCATCCGTGGGGTAGTGACTGAGGAATAGCCCATATCCAGACATGCCAGGGTTCCAAGGAAGAAGTACATGGGGGTTTGGAGATGGGAATCTGTACAGATCAGAAGGACAATGAGAAGATTCCCAGTTAGAGTCATCAGATAGACCAACAGAAACACCAGGAACAGAGGAAGTTGAAGACTTGGAAGATCAGATAATCCAGAGAGAACCAAATTATACACCATTGTTTGGTTTTCCATCTTGGAAAATATGGTGTAGGCTTATTCTAAACACAGATGAGATTTTTTGTTTCTGGTTGTCTGAATAACTTCTTGCAGAAGGAAGTGCTGTTGTCTTATCAGCTCAACAGTAGACATGGACTAGAACTCAAACTCAATCTGTCTATGAATTAAAATAGCAATGGTTACTTACTCTACATGGCTCTGGGACCTGGGGAATGTCCTGGAGAACATATACTAACATCCAGAACTTGGAAAAAGTCAATTCACACGTGGGCTACTTTCATTCGACATTCGATAATTATTCTGGATATTCTAGAATCTGTCTCTAAAACTCTTTAAAGGGGTTGTTCATTATTATACAAGTCGTATCATGCCCTGCATGGAGTGCCAACGCTTCCTTGTTGCATTCCTCAAAAAGGGATAAAAAAAAAATCCGTGGAAAATATCATTATTTTTAAAATTCCTGCAGGGAGATTCAATAAAAGTTCTTATCGTTTAAACTGGTGCTATTTTTGCCCCAACCAATCAAATCTTGAAACACTTGTTTGAAAGGAAAAAGACTCCTCTATATAGAGTACCCCCATTCAAGGCACGCAGCAATAAAGCACCCTATCAATAGAAACCCACACTGCACCCATTAAGGATACTAATGAATAGAATATTTATATAAATCCAGTGTACCTGAGGCCTCATTGGACAATGAAATCATCCTATATTGAAAATCAGGCATTTAATAGTCATATACAAAATACACACAAACCCACATTATACATATACACATACACATACAAAATACATGATATAATCCCTTACCCACCCCCCTTTTTAAAAAAAAAAACCTTAGAAAAGTGCTCCATAATTAAATAGTCCCATTAATAGAAATGGGCCGAGACTGGAACTAAATGCAATCCACTGTAGTGTGGCCACAAAACACAGTATACCGATTCTCCTGATATATCACCGGACACATGGAACAATGTCTCTGCGGTAGCACCCACTAAATTATATCCATCCCAAACTCAAGTGTCCAGATAACAGAGTCTCTTGGGTGTATGCCACAGTCCAGGGACACACCCCGTTGGGGGTGTAAAGTGCAAGTCAGAACTCGTGACCTTAGTAAACTGTTAATAGTTACAGTAACATCCAGGACTAGACCTCGTTGGGGGTATCCAAGTCAGGAAGGCTGTGAGTATCTAACCTTTAATCAGAAAAAACAAAGTGCTGTTGTGCAGTGCCAGTCGTCCCCGGCAAGAACATCAAGGTATTATACTCACAGCCCCTTAGGCAATAGTCCTCTAGCTCGAGAATAGATGACCTCCGCATCGCTTATGGGTCCACGTGGTCTAGTCCCTCAAAGATGATGTGGATGCAGACTCACGTCCAGGTTGAGGTACCTTTTGTCTTAGTAAGTTCAAACAATCAAGTGTATAAAATAAGGTTTCAAATCTGTTTCGAGTAAAGCAGTCTCAATACTGTGTATGCCTTTCTCTTGTAGTATTGAATTATACAAACTTTGTATATCAATAGAGACAAAATTTATCTCTATATCAGGTAAAACCAAAGTGTCTATATTCTTGACGATAGGATGAAGATAAAAGTCTACCATTTTTGAAAGGGACTCTGATATAGTGTTAGCCCCTCAGACTATTGATCTCCCTGGGGGATCCACCAGTGATTTGTGCACTTTAGGGAGATAATATATCATAGGTGTCTGTTGTGTGTCATTAGTTAAAAAGTCTCCCATTTCTACTTTCACAGTTCCATTAAGATTTGCCTGTGTTTTTAACATTTCAATTCATTTTTTAACCTCAGGGGTAGGATCAGCTTTAACACATTTATAATGATCCGGTGATCTAATGATCACCAGATCATTATAAATGTGTTAAAGTTGATCCTACCCCTGAGGTTAAAAAAAAAAAAATTGCTTCCGCGTTATATTTTTCCCTGATCCATTATGACAATACCCCCTCCCTTGTCAGCTTGTCGAATTTCTTTGCCTATATTGTTCTTAAAGGGAATGCCCACCCCCAAAACTAAAATTTAACCTACTACTGGCCTCACTGTGTAGTGTTCAAAAATACTCACCTTACCCCTCTGCTCCAAACGGTTCTCCTTTAATGTCTGTTCACCAGATTAAAGAGTAGGAGCCATTTCTGGTGTAATTTGTTTCCACCTCTAACTATTCCTTGTAGAGGTTTCTATGAGGGCAATCATGCTCAGTAATCACTATGAGGCAGCATTGAAAGCATGAATGCGTGAACACTGTCTTCATTCTAGTTCTAGCAAAACTGCACCTAGTAGAAGATATTTCAGACTGGATATCTAAAGATAACTATTGTTTCAGTATAGATGTCCTTTTATACCTGTTACCTTTAAGAGAATGTACAGAAAGTGCTTGCAATAAACTTTCATTTGTGTTGTAACATTTGAAAGGTCTTTTTACTTATGTGCGTCCTGCCACGGGAATGGTGGCAACTAAAGAGTTACTATGTTACATATCATATATAACATAGTAACTCACATAACATATCATACATAACATATCATACATAACATAGTAACTACATAACACATCATACATAACATAGTAACTACATAACATATCATACATAACATAGTAACTACATAACATATCATACATAACATAGTAACTACATAACATATCATACATAACATAGTAACTACATAACATATCATACATAACATAGTAACTACATAACATACCATACATAACATAGTAACTCTTTAGTTGTCGCCATTCCAGTGGATTACCCAACCATTCACTTTCTGTGTAATGAGGTGTCCAGGTTGGTTTTCCTGGCTATGCAGTGCTCTGGGGCAATAGAGAAATAATTTCCCTGCTCAACACAGGAATAAACTGTGATTTTGCATTTGTTAGCATATTTTTATTTTATAATAAGCTTATATTGTAAGTGGATTTATGTTTTTGTACCAAGGCATGTACTGGGCTATAAGCTTATTGAGTGAGTCTGGCTGGGTAGCTTGAATGGGCAGCCCTTAGGTCAGATGGCTCTCAATTTAGTTCTCAGTATTTGGCTTTCTGTATCTAAGATAAAAATAATTCCAGTAAAAGTTTGGTTTGCTGTTCTAACTAAATATTGAACAGGAGATCTGAGTAACAGAGCTATTGATGTATTGGAATATCTGGTTCCACAATTTCACCAGAAACAATCTCCAGTAATAGAACAGAGGGAGATGATTGCAAACCGGTCTAGAGAGCAACATGGCAATCAAAGGGATATCAGAAACACATGCAGCAAAGCTGAATGTGAATAATTGCAGTGTAAAAGCAACCAGTCTGTAATAAATGCAGCTCTGCTTGTAGCAACTGTTGTGTCTTACTATAGAGCAAACAGCAGTGATCAGCACTCCATTCCAAGCAAGGAAATGCCTGGGTGCCAATCAAAAGTTTCAGACCTGTGAGTGCCTTTGTATATGTGTGTGTGTGTATATAAGCCAACTTCATAGCCCTTCTTACTAAAACAAACAAACTATTCAAAGAATGGAATCCATTGATGCTGAACTGGATAGAAAAAATGAACTTAATAAAAATAACATTGCTGCCCAAATGGCTATATCTATTCGAAACACTTTTAGTCCCCATCGCATGGTCATTCCTAGACTCGCTACAAAAAACTTTAATGAAATATGTTTGGAAACAAAAAACTCACAGACTAAAAATACCTTATTGGCCAATAGGACATCAAAGAGGATTGGCAGTACCAGAAAAATAGAAATACTATGAAGCAACTCAACTACACCAAGCACTACACCAATCTGCAGTATACACTGGCTCCCAATCTCACCAGCCACCAGTAGTTAAGGAGTGGATTTTCCTCGTTCGTGAACAGCGGATATTGAGGATTTTCCAGATTTCCGCCTTCTGAACTTTTCCGAACTGCGTTTTCGAAAATTTTCTAAATTACGAGGATTTCTCGTATTTTTGAAAATACGGGAAAATACGAGAAATCCTTGTAAATTTGAAATTTAGTGGATTTTTCACATTTTTGGACAGAGCAAGCCACATTTTCGGGTCCGTATTTCCGAAGAATCCTCGTAATTTTGAAGAATCCTTGCATTTTCGAAGAATCCTCGTATTTTCGAAGAATCCTCGTATTTTCGAAGAATCCTCGTATTTTCAAATGCGGATTTTGCCGTACTTTGATTTTAATGGGTCCGGTCCCGGATTTTCGAATTTTCGAATATTTTTCAAAAATTTGTGGATCCTCGAGCGGACCGGATTTTGCGAAGTTCGGACATCTCTAGCCACCAGATGGGAACAGAACTTAGTAAACCCAATTCACCTAGCAACCTCCCTACTAGACTACTAGAACCCTTAAAATCTTGAAACCAACAAACAATCCATTGATTGGGAGCTATCCAAACTACATTAACTAACTGGCACAAATGTGAAACATCCATCATGCCTAGCCCCCTAATTCAAAACCCTCTTTACCAATAAGTCTAAATATATATATATATTGGACTAATACAATATACCAGTAACAATTATTTATTAAAAAATGAGAAAGCAAGAGAGGGAAAATATTTCATTTTTAATTGCTTTAAGCATATAACATTAAATATCTGTTGTATTCAGTTAGATCAACTGGACTTAAGTTTGATTCTTGGAGTTGTTTCGCTAGTCATCTGGCTGGATCTCTCCATTCAAAATGACTTGTACAAGAATCTGTTGGTAATAAATACCCTGGAAAATCCCAATTAGCATATCACAGCCAGGTGTTAGGGACCTTCTGATGCAAAGTGTGACTACATTGAGTTTAAGAGTAGAGATGTAATGTGGGTTCAAATAGAACCAAGTTTCTAATTGAATCTGAGGTTTCGAAGTCCCGATGAAACTTTTGGAACTCGCGGATTTCATGGAACCCAGATTTTTTTAATTTTTTAATTTTTAACGAAAATTGAAAGTAGACGATTAGCGAAAATCGAAAGTAAACGATAAGCGAAAATCAAAAATCAAAAGTAGGCGATTATCAAAAATCGAAAGTAGATGATTATCGTAAATCGAAAATCAAAAGTAGATAATTATCAAAAATCAAAAGTCGACGATTATCAAAAATAGAACCCTCGAAAGTAGAGCTCAATTTCAGTAACCATCGAAAATAGAATGTGGAAGCTCAAAAACAGCCTGATCATGAGGAAAGATAGTTTTGGTTCTATTTACAGGTTCCCCAGACCATTCCCCGGGTCTCTGTATCATTTACAGTAACTTACTATTACTATTTATCTCTCAAAATGGACAGAAACTTTTACAATTTGTATGGGTCCATTTTTGAATCTTCCGGAAATTTGAAAAAGGAACAAAACTCAACAGTTTCGAACATTTCTATTTAAGAGGGTAAGATATCAAAACAGCATTGTACATGGCAGACAGTCGGTGTCAAACCTGCCCCACCTCTATTCAGGCTTGGTTCATTTTCACATAAATGGCCTCCTTGAAAATAAATGCATTGCATCCACACCTTGCATTCAGAAGGTCCCTAACGCCTGGCTGTGATATGCTAATTGTGACTTTCCATGGTACACAATTGCCAACACATTCTTCTACAAGTCATGCCGAATTGAAAAAGGAAGTTGGATGACTTCAAGAACTAAACTTTAAGACCAGTTGATCTAACTTAATAGGGTCAAATTATATGTGTTTAGTGTAAGGAGGGAATTCTAAACTCTGGTGGGAAGAATGTAATGGCACAAATCTTACCTCTAGTGTCCCACCATCTTCTGTGATCATAAAGAAATTATTGGACATTTATACATTTACTACCATTCTGCTAAACCACTAGAGATTAATTACAATATAACAATATCCCAGGTCTCTCACAATGGGCCTGAAACCTACTGAGATTATCAAACTCCCCTGTGAAATAACAATGGTTGTTTGTTAATCCCTTTCATATGAATCAGTTCTTGCTTTAACCTTCAATGTGTGTGTATATACTTTATATTATATAAATATATCTATATCATCATATGAGATTGCATTGGGATTTTTAGGAGCTACCAATGAGGTGGGGGGTACAGGATATTACATATAGGAAAGGTGTATACGTATGTGTGTAATATCCCACTATTACCATTTAAATGACCATCAATAAATGTCTATAAAGTATAGCACTGACTTATATTAGGTACAAGACAAAATATACAACTTATTTAAACTTACTTACAGAGCTGAGATCCCTATTTTATTTTTGGGATAGTCAAAATGGGAGCTTAAACCACACCCGTCTGCTAAGGGGTCTCCATGTGGATACTGAAAGGAAGTCGTAATGTCAGTATAGCATCCAATGTTGTGGCAATCATTGCCAATCCCCAAAAAATGTCTGTCTGCTACACAGGACATGATGTGTTTTGTAATGGCTCCTTATATGCCACCTCCAGCCTGCAAATGGTATCACTGAGTAATAAAAGACAAGACATCCCTGCTTCATATGAAAAGGTGAAAGTAAATAAAAGTGTGTGGTGTGTGCTCCTGATGGGACTGATCTGTTTGGAGTGATCCCTTACACAGTGTGATGATTGATTGCAACATAAGATCCTGTTACCACCTGTTGGGAAGACAGATTATTGAACAGACAAATTACTCTGTATTGGATACAAACTCTGAGGCAACAGATGAGTGTACACCAACTTACAACACACAATATAGAGGCTTGGTCAATATTTAAAGTGGTGCACCATAGGCAGGGACTACTCCCTTACTGCACATGCTATGTGGGGAAACTTTATGTTTTGTTATTAAATCATTGCAATACTTACTGGTAAATGTAACTAAAACTGGTTTAGCTTGTTTAAAGAAAGTAAGTGCCCTGTCTGCTTTGTGCCAGAGCACCAGAGTAACCCACTGTGTGCCATGCTACACATAATCATTCCATAAAGCAGTGATCTGGTACTAATTGGTGGCAGCAGGTGGCAGCAGAGCTGGTGATACCATTTATTCTCCCAGTTTTCTCTGTATATTTGTTCTCTGTATTAAGCTATGGAGGCTGCTACTGATAGTATTGATTTAAATCCTCCTGTCCTTGTACCTGCATTTGAAATGCCCCAATTAGACTAAGAAGTTCTACCAGGCCCAATTGCGAAACTTATTTTTAAACCTGATCCATTTAAAGGGGGCAGCCACTATTAATGATTGCGATGAAGGTACTTGCTTGAAAGTCCCCAGCATGTTGCTTAGTAGTAAAGCCAGGTAGGTATACCAAGGATTTAATACTGAAATAAAAAGCAATTATCAGTTATTAGAAAGTTATTAGAAAGTTATTCTTCTAATTTAAAGAGTTTTTCAATTAGATCTGTATGAAAGAGGATATAAAGGATGATACTTTGCATGTCCCAGCCCATTTCTCTGGGAGTGAGAAATATGTTTTTATTTGTTAGATTATTAGGGCAATGTTATTATAATAACATGAGGCTGTGAGGTATCTTCTGGTGTAAGAAGGCTCTATTTCATTTTATACTTTGTGAGGAGCTTTTAGCTCCTTTAATGCCCTCACCTTAACCTAGAAAGCTAATCAGTATCCTGTGCTCCCATGTCCAAACCCCATAAACAACTGTAAATCTGGAACTTGCTGTGGTAAATATGAACTAATCATGTTAATCTGGATTGTGGCAAAGTTGTCTGGGTCTATTCTCAGACCTGCAGGTTTATTATTCTGAGACCCCCTGGATTCTAGCTAGCAGGTAGATGCAATAGGAAAGGGAGGGCAAGTTTGGTACGGTTCATGACTCTTACTGCCTGAAGTGACCTAAATAATCCTTCCCTAGGCCAATGATGTAATAGCTATGGATGTAAGGAAAGGGCAGATGGATCACTTGCATATTCGAGTCCTTGGGTAGGATTCGCTAAAGCATGGAAAATTGCTTTAATCTAAGATATATGCAAACAAAATTTTCCATCATTCTGTGCAGCTAGAGAATGGCAGGAGTTGTAGTTTTTAAATATGTGAAAGTTCAACACCCACCCAATTCTTTTAGTGCATTAAGAAAAGTTGGGGCACCAAGTATACTCCGATATGACTACTATGCCCCGCCTATATTGAATAAGGTATCACTGTATAAGTGTTGTTAGCGCAATCTTTATAATAAGTATTAATTAGAAAAATTACTAATTGGTTCCACTCTTTAGACCTGCCCTCACCTCTCCCCTTTTCCTAATCCTTGTGTTATATAATTAACCTGTTAAGAGGTTCTACTGACCAGGTAAAGCACTAAGTTGGTTGGTTTAAGTAATATGGTTTTCTAATATGGGGTAAAATACTAGTTGTTTTTTGAACTTGTACCTTAAAGGACTTGTAGCAAATAATAATGTAGACCCTGCACATCAGTCTTACAAGCCCATGTATTTTATTGTGTCATACATGGGTACACAAAGGTGTAACGTTTCGGTACGCTGCGGTACCTTCTTCAGAAAATCAGTTTTTCTGAAGAAGGTACGCAGCGTACCGAAACGTTACACCTTTGTGTACCCATGTATGACACAATAAAATAATGGGCTTGTAAGACTGATGTGCATGGTCTACATTATTATTTGCTATTATCTACCACTTACCATGGTTTGCCATTGCACTCAGCCATTCCTTTTACTTACCTACTTTCACTAGGCGTGTGCAGGATCATCTCTTAGTTTGCTTAAAGGACTTGTAGGTGGACCAGTATAAAAAAGGGCTTGCCTTCTTAGCACCACATGACCCTGATGAAGCCTGTGGCAACGATGATGCTTGGAGTGCTTAAGCACAAGACACCCCTTGGGTGGATTACACATTCCAAAAAGGCTTGGTCAAACCCCTATTGAAACACACAGTATAAACTGTATATATAAAGGTAGGATAGTTTACATTTTAAAGTGAAGCTACGAACCAATTTAAAATAAAATACATATAAAATAGAAGCCTAGTGCGCAATTAAATAGCCTAACTTTTAACCCTTTAACCTTATTAACTTTTCAGGAGACATGTTTCTCAAATGTTTTTCTTCCATCAGTACATGCCTTTTAGGAGATTTAAATCCCTGCTGCTCTTTTGCTTGCTGTCTTGGGACTAACTAAGAATATTGTGAGACAACCCATGTGTGGGGGTGATTCTTATCCTAGGGAGTGTGCTCACTCACAATTCTACCCAAGAACACTGCTAGGAATAAAGTATGGAATCTATACCAAGAATCCAGATGGTGAGGATCTGTAGGGTGCCTTTTATTTATAGATCATTTTTTAAACAAAGAGCATATTTGGTGACAAAAAATACATTTAGTTGACCAAATGAAATACTGTGGTACTGTAACAGAACATAAATTTAGTCAACAAAATATATAGGTTTGTGTATTCCTATTTATATATTTGAGTGGTATTACAGTTACAGAAAATTATTGTAGTGCCATATTAGTCCAATATCTAGATATTAAAAAATAAGAGTACTGTAAAACTTTTTTGAAGGAGTAACAGTTTATTTTGTTGTCAAGTTTTCGAGGGCTATACCCTCTTCATCAGGTCAGAACAGTAAACGTGTACTGCTCTGACCCGATGAAGAAGATATAGCCCTAAAAAGGTCAACTAAATAAACTATTAGTCCTTAGAAAAAGTATCACAGTACTCTTATTTTTTAATATGTATTACAGTTAACAACTGAATTTTGATTAAGAAATAATACAAATCAGTTGATTGGTTAAATGAGCCAGTAGATTTTACAACTGATAAGATGAACCTAGCACATGCAATAATTGGTTTAAGAACAACACAGGAAACAGAAATGGATATATGAGGGCAAACCTTTGAGAACAATTTTATTGAAAATATCCATTATTAATAAATATGTTGTGTGGATAGCCCTAGAGGCATCTACATCTAGTGAACAGACAAAAATATTAAAAACACATACCCCTTATACATGGCTAAGTGCATATAACATAGATACATAAATAATAGATCAATAGATATACCGGTATATCATCATCCATACACACATGCACACTCACAGATATTATAGTCTGCTTAAAGGGCATGTATACCCCCAAAACTAAAATTTAACCCCTTACTGGCCACATTAAGTAGTTTAAAACAAGCCGTACCTTACATTTCTGCTCAAAATGGTTCCCCTGCTGTGCCCCTCCAAAGTCCAGGAAACTGCTGTGTAGAAGCAGTGTGTGACTTATGTTGTGCCTGAGTCTACCTCAACCTCGTCAAGGTTTGAGGCATGCTCAGTGCAGCCCTCCCCCCCTCCCTCTCCCTCCCTCTCTCTCCCCCTAACATTAAAACCTTTGGGTATGCAGTAGGGCATGCTCCCCCAGCCCCAACCACATTCATATTATTGTTAGAAAGTCCCCCAATCTTTACTTACCTTCTCTCTTTCCTCCAGTGTTCAGAACTCCCGGCAGCCATGAGAGGCAGCCTGAGAGGCAGCCAATCACGGACGCGGCACGGACGCGGCTTACATGCAAGCAGAGGGCTGGAACACTGCGGCGGAGGAAAAAGGGAAGGTAAGTAAGGATCAGGGGACTTTCTAACAATAATATTAATGCGGTTGGGGCTGGGGGAGCATGCCCTACCGTATATCAAAAGTTTTCAAAATGGGTAGACATGCCCTTTAAAGAGGGAACCCTGGTGCAGGGGATAACCATTAAATCAATCATAAGGCGGGTAGCCCCCAATATAAAGAATCCCCCTAGTAGACAAATATGTGTCCCTAACACTATATCCAAGTAGCAGAACACATAGTGGAATGCATAGGTTAATATGAGGGTGTGCCTTTATATATCCACTGTCTGTTTCCTGTGTTGTTCTATATATATTTACGTGATTTATATATATTTGCACTGTTGGTGTCAGGTTGCCGTGTGTGCTATAATTGGTTTAAAACATTTTCAGGGAGATTCAATAAAAGTTCTAATTGCTTAAAATGGTGCTAAATTTGCCCCAACCAATCAGATCTTATTTAACATTTGAAAGCTAACATCTGATAGGGTGGGGCAAAATTAGCACCACTTTTAACAAAAGAACTTTTATTGAATCTCCCTGTTTATGTATATTAAAAGACAACAAGATTTTTAAAATCCACAACCAGAATGTCTCATTATTAGATAAGATTCTTTATTGTCACTATCCTACAAAATAGCAGTCAATGAAATTCATATCAGATTGATACAATTATATAATATATAATATATATATATATATATATATATATATATATATTAGCAGTTGTAACCGGCATTGCCGCGTACACAAGTGGGTATAGTATTTTTTACGTGCAGGTGTGTTTGGTTTAGATGGAAGAGACAGGGGGAAAAGAAGTGGGTGTGGCCATGCCATTTAGGGGTGTGGGTATGATGTTTTGGGGCATGGGTTTCAACTTTGGGTGTGTGGTGTTTGGAAGTGTACCTGTGATGTTTGTGGGCATGATTTTGAGATGTACCTGTAATATTTGGGGGTGTGGCCATGATGTATGAGGGAGATCGGATTGTAATGGTTTGGGGGGGTTTTTTTTTAGGGGGGGCACAATATCTGGTAGCATACTCACAACATTTGGGGGCACGGTTGCGATGTTTGGGGCATGGCAGTTATCTTTGGGGGCATGGCCTTGATGGTTGGTGTATAAGTGTGACCATGATTTTTGGTGGTGTACCCGTGACAGCAATATCTGAGGGCGTGGTCACATTCCAGAAGGCTCGGTATATAAATGTGATTCATATCACCAATAATAACATAGTCTTTCCAGGGTTTATATTTGTATATAGATGTGATTCATATCATCAATAGCAACAAAGTCTTTCCAGGGTTTATATTTGTACATAAATGTTGTTCATATCACCGATAGAAACAAAGTCTTTCCAGGGATTACATTTGTATATAAATGTGATTCATATCACCGATAGTAGCATAGTCTTTCCAAGGTTTATATTTGTATATAAATGTTATTCATATCACCAATAGCAACATAGTCTTTCCAGGGTTTATATTTGTATATAAATGTCATTCATATCACCAATAACAACATAGTCTTTCCAGGGTTTATATTTGTATATAAATGTCATTCATATCACCAATAGCAACATAGTCTTTCCAGGGTTTATATTTGTATATAAATGTCATCCATATCACCAATAATAACACAGTCTTTCCAGGGTTTATATTTGTATATAAATGTCATTCATATCACAATATAAAATAGTACAATGTCTTAGGGTTAATTTTATTTGATATAAATGTCATTCATATCACAATAGTAACATAGTCTTTCCAGGGTTATATTTTATATAAATGTCATTCATATCACCAATAGTAACATAGTCTTTCCAGGGTTTATATTTGTATATAAATGTCATTCATATCACGCAATAGGTAAACAGTTAGTATTTCCCAGGGTTTATATTTGTATATAAATGTCATTCATATCACCAATAGTAACATAGTCTTTCCAGGGTTTATATTTGTATATAAATGTCATTCATATCACCAATAGTAACATAGTCTTTCCAGGGTTTATATTTGTATATAAAAGTATATTTATATACATTTATATACATAGATGAAGAGCCCAGGCCCTTCATCTGAGTTACTGAATTGGGGAATCACACTCTGCAAGTGACGTGCAGGCTTTTTATTGTTCAAACTGGACTTCACGGGCATCGGCCCTTTCTTCATAAACATTGGATCTTTGTATCTTCATTATTCCAGCACATTAGTCTACATAAAGCTCTTTTAAAGGATATTTTCATTTCTGTGTTTCTAAAACTATATACTAGGGGATTAACTAAGGGTGTAAGTGCAGCATAAAATACCGATGCCACTTTGTCTACTGCAGAATGATTCTTTGCATTTGGGTGAAAGTAGCTAAATAAACCAGTTCCATAAAATATAAAGACAACAGTCAGATGGGAGGAACAGGTGGAGAAGGCCTTAGATCTCATGGCTTTAGACTGCATCTTCATAATAGTGTTCAATATAATTATATATGGGCAAAATGTAAGGGTAAAAATACCTCCACCAACCAGTAAAGCAAGGATAAGAATGAGTAATACATTAATGAATGTGTCACTACAAGAGACCAGAAGCAACTGGGGCAGATCACAAAAGAAGCCTTGTAAAGTGTTTATGGTGCAAAAAGTTAATTTAAGTAATAATAGAACATGTACCAAGGAACATACCACACTAATCATCAACACTCCTAATACCAGTAGAACACAAGCTTTCCAATGCATTATCTGTGTGTAGTGAAGAGGGTGACATATTGCAACATATCTGTCATAGGACATCACTGCCAGTAAAGATATCTCTGACATTGCTAATAACACAAAAAAAAATATTTGCGTTATACAAGCCTGTAGAGATAAGAACATGTTTTGTGTATGAAAATCAAAGAGCATCCGTGGGATAGTGACTGAGGAATAGCCCATATCCAGACATGCCAGGGTTCCCAGGAAGAAGTACATGGGGGTTTGGAGATGGGAATCTGTACAGATTAGAAGGACAATGAGAAGATTCCCAGTCAGAGTCATCAGATAGACCAACAGAAACACCAGGAACAGAGGAAGCTGAAGACTTGGAAGGTCAGATAATCCAGAGAAAACCAATGACTTGTATATGGATGTGTTTGCCATTTAACTTTCAGATTCAAATCACTTTTTAAATTTTAGAAAGACCAAATTAAATTATCTATATCAAATAATCCAAATGAGTGAGGAGACATGCAGGAAAGTACTGCTAAAGACAAGATTTATTGCGACATGTTTCGGGATCAAACACATCCTTTTTCAAGCAAATTACACACGTGTAACATCCTGTTTAATACACTCTATAGCACCACCCCCCCAATTAAGTATCCCATGTGTTCAGATTTCGTTGCACCAGGCAAGTTTCTTCTCACCTTTTGTGGAAATAATTACATAATGATACTGATATACAAACCACCTTTACATAATTTACTTTTCGTTCTGTGCTATCATATTACAAAAGAGAAAAACAAATAGTGCATATCATATTCATTTACATAGTAATATTTTAAACAACACTTATTAAAAATAGTTTTATTAAATATAAGTGCCCTGTGCATCAATATGACCTGTGCATCAATATGACATGTAAAAACCCATCTGTGATATCTGTGCAATATGGTCTAAGTTACTATTGTTAAAAACCTTTACTTATGATATAAAATACATTTTACTGTCCTGTAAAACAAATTGTTTAAATGTCAATACACGTACCTATCTCGGAGTATAGTAGATCAAAAGTATGTCCTATAGGGACAAAGGGCATATTTTATATAGGAAAGGTTTAATTGACCATGTGTCGTTAGACCTATTGGATGTAAACTTTGCATCTTTTTTTTATCCATTTCATTTCTGTTTGCATTAATGTTTTTTCATATCCCCTTCCTCTATTCGGTCTATTAACTTTCTCTAGGACACACCACCATCTTAGCTGAGCTCCCGTGTGTCCTTTTTCTTTAAAGTGTCTCGCGACCGAAGTGTCGGATTGAGTGTCCGGGGTAAGTTTCTGATATTTCTTGTGTTTCTTGGATTCTAATTTTGACCCTGTCCTCTGTGTTGGCCAATATATACCATTCCACTGGCCATTTGATCATATATAGACCCTCTTGGTCTCACATGTGGAGTGGTGTTTATAGGAATAGCAATCCCTTGGTAGGGTTACTTATTTTTTCTCCTTTATTATTGCACTGCAACAGTTGCAATTTAAACAAGGGAATGTACCTTCCTTTTAGTGCCCCAATTTGTCCTGTTTTATTGTTTATGTCGAAGGCCACAATTTATCCTTAATGTTAGTGCCTCTTTTATAGCAAAATCTTGGTTGTTCCTTAAAGATCTTGCCATATTCTGTATCAGCTTGTAGCATAGACCAATGCTTTTCTAATAATTTGTTCAATTCTTTTACTACATGACCCATAGTTGGAAACAAATGTCAACTCTCTTTTTCAGAGTACATTTTGCTGGCTTCAATAATGTCTCTCTACTCAGTTTGTCTACCTCTTCTTTCGCTTTGTTTTATAGTTTCACTCCGTATCCCGTGCTAGAACTTTAACTTAGCTTATCAGCTGCTATATTGTATTGTCCACTTCTAGAAGTGATTTCTTTTAGCTCTCATGACTGTCCTTTGGGGATCCCGTAGAACACTCTAGGGTTGTGGAAACTTGTGGCATGTAATAAGTTGTTTTCCGATCTGTCGGTTTCTGATACACGTCAGTGTTTTATGCCATTTTGTCCAATTTCCACAACTACATCCAGAAAAGGGAGGCTAGTCCCTGACACTGTGTATGTAAATTTATGGTAGGTGCATTTTTTGCTTGTGATCCATCATTTCATACAATTGTCCAAGAGGACCCTCCCAAATTCCAACATAATACATCTACATAACGATAATATCTTTAATATGGTCTTTGTATTTATCGTTATGAGAAACATCTTTAATTCAAGCTGTGTACAAAAATATTGGCCAGCGTGGCTCTGATGAGGCGCCCATTGAAGTGCCTTGGGCACTGCCAAAAGTACTGATCTTGGAACTTAAACGTAGTTTTTTTTTGTAACACCATTTGTAAACAATCTAGTACACAATACCTTTGCGTGTTGGTAAATCTGTAGTTAGTAACAGTTCCTCACACCTTGTAAACCCTCTTCTTGGGGTATAGAGTGTAGAGTGCCTGTATATCGATTCCACTAAAATAGTTTTATTGGTAATAGGACCATTTCTCTTAACCCTCGTTAGTAGATCTGTCGTATCTTTTATCAGTAGGGATCCTGTGCTAACGGTTTGTAGATAACTATCTACGTACTGATATAAGGTTTCTAGTACAGGAACCTATGCTGGAAACAATAGGTCTCCTGTGGGGTCATCCAGGTTTTTATGAATTTTTGGAAGCGTATATAGGACTGGAGTCCTCGATAGTTCTACGGCGTAATCCGCTACTCTTTTGTTGTTATGATTTCATTTTGTGGGCTGCTCTTTCTAACAAATTATCAATTTCTTTTGATGGTCCAGTGGGGTCTGTCTGGGAGATTTATAGTGTTTCCGTACTGATAATTGCTTAACTATCTCTGGATATATTTAGTTAGTCGATCTAGTACCACTATTCCCCCCCTTTGTCTGCTCCTCTAATGATAAGATCTTTATATCTCTCGCGTTTTTGAGTGCTTGGTCTTTCCCTCATAAGTTCAATTATTACATTTATTTTTAGAGACTGTTTTTATGTTATTTACCTCTTGTAATACAGTATTATAAAATCATTTAAAGTAGAGTTTTGTAATCTCAGGTATGAAGTTACTTTTAGTTTTAAGACATCTATTCTTAGGTACTTCTAGAGGTTCGTTTTTAAACAGCATACGTAATTTTCAATATCTAATGACTTATAAAAATCAATTTCCCCAACTTATCATATCGTCTGTAGCTGTGGGGACAAAACCCAAAACTTACTTATTTAGCACAGAAAGTTCGTCTTGATTTAATGGGTGATTCGAAATGTTTACCACCAGTCCCGTTTTACCTTTTCTTCTTGCTTGTCTGGGATAGCTTGCCGGCGGGTACTAGTGTTCTTTGTGTATTTCCTCTGGTTGTCTCCGCCTCCTCCTTCCTTCTGTGCCCGACTGCTTGCCTCTAAACGCGGGTCCTCTGGGGGGTAACTGAGTCCTCTCCGCTGCTCGAGGAAATCCTCCGCCCGGTCCGCTTTTGTTGTGGCTTTTCGGTGTCTGTACAGTTTCCCTCTGATCTAGGTGGGCGGCTCTTTCCATGTGTAGACCGCCCTCCTGCGCGTAATCCTCTGATCCTTCGTTGTTTACGTCTTTTTCTTTCAATTATATTCGCTCTTAGCCCTGCCAGGATCTCCGTATGTTTTTTCTCTCCATTTCAGTCATCTGGTCTGGGCTGTGAGTACTACATAATTGTGCTTTAATTGTTGCTATTCTGTTTGCACTGAATTGATTTTATATTGCAGATCCTCTTGATAGTTAATATCATTAGGTCTAAACTGTATTTGTTAGAGATCTCTTGCCACCATGGCTACATAGATTGGTTTGATTTCTTTACAACAGTGCTGGTTTTAATTCCGATCTTAACCCTCTTGGGATCTGTCTGCTGTTTCACATATTGTACCAGGGTATGTTGATGTATATTAGGCTGACTTTCTTTTTTCTCTGTAAGTTTAACCTACTTTTTATAGGTTCAGACGTCTTTCTGACTTTGATCTGCGGTAATTTTCTTTTCCGCTTCTCCGATAATGCGTTGGATTTCATCATTCACTGAATGAATGTACTTAAGTTGTTTGGGGTTGTCGCTAATTCGGCCATTCCGACTCCTTTTCAATGTTTCCGTGTCTGTGTCTGTGGGATAATCATATCATTCCATGTGTATACAACACACCAAGCCGATCACTTTAACTGCTCTTCACTCTCCTTTCCCACTTTCAGGTATTTCATCAAATAATCCAAATGAGTGAGGAGACATGCAGGAAAGTACTGCTAAGACAAGATTTATTGCGACCATGTTTTCGATCAAACACAATCCTTTTTCAAGCAAATTACACACGTGTAACATCCTGTTTAAATACACTCTATAGCACCCCCCCCACACCAAATTAAGTATCCCATGTGTTGCTTGAAAAAGGATTGTGTTTGATCCGAAACATGTCGCAATAATCTTGTCTTTAGCAGTACTTCCTGCATGTCTCCTCACTCATTTGGATTATTTGATGAATACCTGAAAGTGGGAACAGGAGTGAAGAGCAGTTAAAGTGATCCGGGGATGTTCATGTTATACACATGAATAAATTATCTATATATTGACATATTAGAAATGCATTAATACTTATTATATGGGCTGACATCAATATTGGGCTCTGGAAAAGTCCTAAATGGTTACAGGAGACATGCCCAAATTCTTCATTTTGCAAGGCCTGGTCATCTGTTGCGCTATAGGAATGCAGGGGACTAGTGTTTTTTCGAGTATGAAGCCCAGAAAAGTCAAATGTTGGCCCTGATTAGAATAAATGACGTATGATTTTAATTGTGTGTACAAATGATTAATTTTACAGCAGCAAAAAATTGGCTAAATTGGAAGGCATCAAAAGATTTTCAAAGTTCCCCAATGTATTTTTTGGTGATACTATATGTTTACCAAAGCAATTGACAATGTGTACGAAAAAAAGTCAGAGAAGGAATACTGTATATACTTGAGTATAAACCGTCCCATGTATAAACCAAGGTACCTAGTTTTACCTAAAAAAGGAGAAAAAAGAGATTGACTCGCATATAAACTGAGGGTGTAACCCCTACTAGTATTTGCAACTTAAGATGTTTTCAAACATCTTAAGTGGCAAATACTTGCAAATAGGGGTAAATCCTCCTTTATTTGTGCATACAGTATGCACAAATAAAGAAGGTTTTACTCTTATTTGTAAGTATTGTGTGCCTTGGTGTCCCTGTGGTATTCTCCTACCTTGTCCGGCGGCCGATCGCTCCTCGCTCCACATCCTCTGCGCTTCAGGATGATGTCACTACTCGGCGCCGCAAAGTGAGAGGCACCGGGTAGTGACATCATGCGGAAGCGCACTGAGGATGCGGATCGTGCGGCCGCCGGACACCGGACAAGGTAGGAGAAAGATTGAATCAAGTATAAACCGAGGTAAGATTTTCAGGCTTTTTTTAAAGCCTGAAAACATCGGTTTATACGGTATATCATTTCAAATTTTTTTAGACAATCAAATTTTTTTTAGGAACAGAAGGTTGGCTCAGTGACACCCTAAGCAACACAAAGTTAAACTTATTTGAAACAGTCTTAAAAGAATAGTCAATGGTGCAATAACAAGTACAGCTTTCACATGTGGCCCATATAATGTTTCACAGTTAAGTCCCTTTAAAATATACAGGTGATTCACACTTCATCTCATTCTGCATATTAGTCCACATATTATGTTCCTATATAACCAGCCATAGTTCCGGCATAGAAATATGTACATTTCACTATGGAATAAATTATTATAGAAACAATCACATGCAATTAAAAAAGCAATAAATTAAAGGGCAAGTCCACCCCCCAAAACTATAATTTTATATGTTATGCCATGATTCTAGCTTTTAAACAAGCCAACCCCCATTAAAATCCATTCAGCCAATTACGTTTTTATAATAGGCTTTTTGCAGACCAGGAGCAACTCACTGTAATCCAAGCTCTCTGACATCACCTCAAGCCTCCCTTTGCGCCCCCCTCCCACCATCCGGATCCATCCTCGGTCCCCATCCAACCTAGCATAAAATCCTTTTAGGATATCAAAGAGGCCCCCTGCCCAGACCTAAACGCTGTATTATCTTTTTTTTTCAAATAATTGTAACTTTACTTATAGCCATTCATTCCCGTGGTGCTTTCTCATGACATCAGACGCGTCTGTGCCAATCACAAAAGCCTGTTGTAAAAACGTATGTATCTTCAAATTAGCTGAATGGATTTTAATTGGGGTTGGCTTGTTTTAGAGCTAGAATCATGGCCAATAACATATACAATTATAGTTTTGGGTTTGGACTTGCCCTTTAAATATTAAATATACTAAAGTTATGCTAATAATTAAAGTGAATTAATAAAGAAGTAATACATTAATTTTTTTAAAAAAATATTCCAATTAATTAAATTCATATAACCAACTTGGTGAGATCCTTAAGAAGTTTGCAGTGCAAATAATAAAAAATAAACAGAATAAAGTATTTAAGTATTAAGGAAAAGTAGTATAAACTCTGAATAAATGTGCACGAAGGCGAGCGCACAGCTTAGCCAGTAAACTTTACCGTGTATATTGTACTAGATTTCAAACAGGATGAATGTAAAGTTTCACTACTTCTGTGAGAACATAATCAGATATTGTTACTGGTTCTTAGTATAGATAAGTAGACCAAGGTGTGATTGGGGATATGTGATGTTATTTCTGTATTGTGCAATTTCAATTTAAAAAAAGAAACATAGTATATGTGGTCATTGTAATGGTAGCATGTACTACCTACTTCCTATAGTGTTACAGTAAACTAGTCCTAGCATTCAATCACATTAATATATATAATGCTGGGGAACATGATTCTTGTTCAATGCTGAGTCTCACATCTTACCTGTTATATCCAGATACCATGTCTCATCATAGAAGAACACTTGGCCATTTATATCCTTCTTACCAAACCTACGGAACCTCCTGAGATTAATTACAATCAAATAATATCCCAGGTCTCCCACAATGGGCCTGTAACCTACTGAGATTATAAAACTCTGCTGAGTGATTCTTATTTAGGGATTGTTAGTTTTTACTTTCATATTCTCTGGTTCTTACTTTATATTACTGCAAGAACGAGAGCGATTAAAGTCCTCCAAGGTTTCATGTGATACTCATCACAAAGATTACCTGTAATTATAAGTGATTATATAGCTAAGCACAGTTTATAGATGTATATTATCTAGATTGTAAGCTCTTTCGGGCATGGATCTCATTCTTAATGTATCAAGACACGCTTATATCATATCATATATCATATCAGCACACAAATTAAAATAGGAAACTGGGGTTAGTAACCATTTGTTTATGGTGTCTTCTTATGGCCAACATTTAATGAGACAATATTATATAGAACTTTATGTAACATTTATAGGGAGATTTACGCAGACCAGGCTGCTTTTGGTTCTTCAATATCCCTTTTGTGGTTTTGGACAAATAGCGACCAGGATTCACCTTTTTGCTTGACTTTAATGCTTGCTATAAGGTAGCATTAAATGGTAAAAGTATGGCAAAAGCAATATTAAATTGTTTGCAACAAATGCATTTTTTTATCGAAACCTGGCCGTGAAAAGTCATTACCGCCACCTATTGCCACTCCACAGTAACTGCTTGTTTGTATTTATAAATTGGGGATAAGTGTTTCATTAATGGTGGCGAATGAGTCTTTATAAAAAATTAACAATTAGATTTATATTATTAAAAAAAAAATTTCAAATAACTTCCAGAGCAGTAACAAATCTAACCATGGTGTTAACTAAGAAGCTTTTGCCCTTCAAACTTTTAGATACAAAAGTTTGAGTTAGATAAAAAGAAAGAAAAACTATTTTAGACCGTCTCTATTTATCTTTCAATTGTTTAAAGGGTATTAAATGCAGATGTGGGAAAGATCTGATATATATACAGGGAGATTCAATAAAAGTTCTTATCATTAAAAATGGTGCTAATTTTGCCCCAACCAATCAATTTGACATTTGAAAGCTAACATCTGATTGGTTGGGGCAAAATTAGCACCATTTTAATGATAAGAACTTTATTGAATCTCCCTGATAATATATTAATCCCAGAATCTCTGCAATTATGTAAACTCAATTACGAATGGCAATTTTTTGAAACTTGATATCAATCTATAGTTATATAGTTAATATACCTAAAATAAAATTTGGTATTTTTGACATATGTTCTAGTGTCTCAAGTGAAATTTAAATGGTTAATAGCCAATTGTGAGGAAAACGATTTACCTAAAAATTCTGCTCCCCTAGCAGTTCTTAGTAAATTGGAAAAAAAGGGACATTTCCCCATGTTTAACCCTTTTCTTCTCTGTATGTTCATCTAGCCACCAAAACCTACTCTGTTCAATGCTAAAATCTCAAAAGTAATTGTACATATTAGAGAACACAACTCCACCCACAGATTTGGTATATAACATAGGTATGTAGAAGAATGTGGACTGTGGCAAACCAGTTTTTGTTGGTTGGGCAGGTGACACGGGTTGGGGTGTGTAACGTGAAAATAAATTTAAGAGTATTAAAAAGCATAGATCAAATGTAACAAAAAAATTTACTTAGATTAACTGTTGTTACAATTAATCCCAATTTGTTGTCAGTAGTGATGAATCGCGTTTTCGAAACCAAATTGGTTTTGATTCATAATTGCTGGTTTAGAAAAATCTGTGGACCCAATGGAGTTTTCAAAATTCTATTAACTGTGAAATTTTTATTGAAAAAACGGAAAATCGAAAACTTTAAAATACCATTTGAAAATTTAAAAATTCTATTTGAAAATCAAAAATGTCTATCAAAAAATCGATCAGAAAATCGAAAATATCTATTAAGAAATCGAAAATATCAATCGAAAATGCTACCGAAAATTAAAAAAAATGTGTTTATAATGTATACAAGTTTGCAGATAATATGATATTGTTTTGGGTCTAGGAATGTGAATTGATAATATTTTCTATGTTTGTATAAATGATTGACCAGATCTGAAGCACTTCCACAAAATTTTATTGTAATTTAGCCTAGTGAGTGCTCCCACAGTCCTTCTATTGTATTTATTAGGAAGCGTGGTCAAGCATCCATGTGGTAGTAACACCCCCAACACACCCCTTTAATGGGAGGTCCTATGCCTTTAATATCAATCGCTGGATGGACAGCCTCATCCTGCACTGTAAAAAGCCATTTGGCAGAGGGGAAGTGATCCAGTGTGCAAGTATGACCAATGCAAAAGTTTGTTAATCATAATTAAAGTAAAAAAGGTTGAAGTTAGGACCTTCCAGACTGGGGTTACCTTGACGTGGTTGGAAGGCTTTTCATGCATGTCATCACAGTAATGTATACTAAAACCCCTTTGTTTATAATGTATGCAAGTTTGCAGATTAGATGATATTGTATGGGGCCCAGGAATGTGCATTGATTATCTTTTCTATGTTTATAATGTATACCAGTGTGCAGATTAGAGGATAATGTATGGGGCCCAGGAATGTGCATTGATAATGCTTAATAGAACCTATTTTTATGCCAGATATGAATAATCTTTTCAGGGGACAGGGGACAACTCTCATATGTACCATGTTGTATTAAAAAAACCTGAGGGTAGCATGTTAGAGAAACACTAATATAAAGTTAAAATGTCTGTTTTCAACAACCATTTAGTATTCCATTTTTGTAAAGTAAGATTTAGAATTTTTAGCATGATAAGTATTTTTTAGCAATCAGCATCCAGTTAACAAAGTTACAGCAATATTCCGAGATTGATATTAATAAACCTTCTATTATTGTCATACAGCTGTCTAGATGGTACAAATCCTACTAGATCTGAGATAATAAGATTGGGCAGGAATGGTTGTAAACTATTTGCAATAATTTTTGAAAATTTTCTGTAAATATATAGGATGATAATTAGAAATATTGTGCAGATCCCTATATGATTTTGGAGTGGGAACAATAATAGCCTGAAGCATTTCTTTAAAAAAAAAACATTTTTGTTGTATGGCCTCATTATACGACCTTAACAATTGAGAGGACAAAACAGAGGTTTAGTAATCCTAAATTATGCTAAGTGCTGCATTCGTGATTCAGTGTGTGCCTGCATCAATGTGTGTCACTGCAGTTCCTATGGACTCACCACTAGAGGGAGTGTGAAATAACCCCTGCAGTTTCAATTAATTCACCACTAGAGGGAGAAGTAAGAAACACACATGGCAGCATGGAGAACAACAGCAGATAAGGTAGAGGGGGACTGACTCTGCCACAGATGCTATCACAGAGGTGGGGGAAACTGCCACATGGGGGGCTCTGCCAGAAAGGGGGGACTCTGTCATAGAGGGGGGCTCTGCCACAGAGGGAGGACTCGGGGACAGAGGGGGAACACTGGGACAGAGGGAGGACTCTGGGACAGAGGGGGGCTCTGGGGCATAGGGGGACTCTACCTTTTGGGACAGAGGGGGACTCTGTCTTTTGGGGCAGAGAGGGGGGACTCTGCCTTTTGGGACAGAGGGGGACTCTGCGTTTTGGGACAGAGGGGGAGACTCTGCCTTTTGGGCCATAGGGGAGGACTCTTCCTTTTGGGATAGAGGGGGGACTCTGCCTTTTGGGACAGAGGAGGGACTCTTGCCTTAGGACACTGAGGGGGGTCTCTGGGCTTGGGACACTGAGGGGGTCTCTGGGCTTCTAGCGCCCATTAATGTAACTGGCTTAATGTCTAGTATTCATTATAAATCCATCCTGTTCAGATACTTTATTAGATAAAAGAGACAGTATTACACATTCCATTTCTGCTTTAGAGAAAGGAGCATTAATTATTTTTTTAATTGTGAAGAGTATAGAGCTGGGAGATTTATTCGATCTAAAAAATAATTTATTTCCTCATTAGTTTGCCCGATTTTTTTATGGATAATAAAAAGATTCATAATACTGTATTGCAAATGAATTAGCAATTAGAATTGGCACAATTAAATAAGACATTTTATACTTGTTTGACAATGCTTTATTGATATAAGGTCCTTGGGCATCATGTGACTAGTTTTGTTCTGTTTTCAGATTTATGGAACTCGGGGAAAATTTGAAGATCCAAAAACATACTTTTACCTTTACGTTACTGAATATACAAAGTTATTTTAGGTAACCCTTGAAAATAGTCCCATACATTCAGTATTCTTCGGAAATCCGTTCTGAAATTTGATCTGCTCGGTTCCGACACATGACGCTTTAAGGTAACAAATTTGTTTATTAAAATAATTTGGATTATACTGATACAACTTTATTTTAACTTCTTGTAAATTTTTATAATTTTGCATTTGCTGTGTGAGAAGTCTACATGTAGTTGTTTTTTGTTTGTTTTCTTAATCCTGAAGATACTTATGCAGCCACCCGTTATAAATCTTTATGGGCATTTCAAATAGTAAACCCACTAGTTGAATCATTGTCATTATAAGGCGTACCCACCTTTAGAAGGAATAGTTCACTCATAAAGTGCCTTTACTGCATTAATTGAAGAACAGGATGTAAAGAAGCTCCTTCTATGGCTCCTTCTAAATTAATTGAATAATGGGAGGTAAGGCTATAGCTGATTGACCTCCCACTCTTCAATTAATACACTAAAGGAATAGTTTACTTTATGAGTGAAAATAAAGTCAATTGTCAGTTACCTGACAATTGGATAATTATTGACCCCATTCTGGCAGAGTAAGCTGGCCCCTCCCTCCCTACAGTCAATCAAGGATGTTACAACTGACATCACAACCAATGATTGACTGTTCTTTCACCTGCTGACTCCACTGCACATGCTATAAAAAACCTCATTGAGCAAAGCAAGGAGGTGTATAACTTTGCCAGAAAGGACTAGGACTTATCATTTAATAACGGGCTAGAAATCAGAGGCGTAACTACCAGGCAGCAGGAGGAGCAATGGCAGGGGGGCCCAGGAGCCAAGGGGGCCCCATCTTCTTATTTTTCCTATGACAGATATAGCCTTCTTCTAGAAAACCACTGTGGCTGAAGCAAGGATAGGGGCCCCATCATAGTTTTGCTGGGGTGCCCAGTGATTCCTAGTTACGCCACGGCTACAAATGCATGCAACAAACTGGGAAAATAGCAGTTGGGGGTTTGGCAGATGACTGACAAATCACCAGTTTTATGTTTTATGGGTGGACATGCCCTTTAAACCAACAATATTCCAATAATGCTACTTTAAGCATTTCCTGCATTTCTATGCTACTAATGATACATGTATTCAATCTCCATAAACTATAAGGAGGGATAAATAAATAATAGGACATTTGTAAAATAACAGGGATATGCTCTGGTAATGATCAAAGCAAAATTGACAAATATTTTCGGGGAGATGTAATATGAGATACCATTGGGTAAAAAGGAGTTAATGGGTATCTACACTAAGAAAATGAACTTTGATTTTTTTCAGTGTAGAATGGGAGGTAAAATAGCTATGTCTTACCTCCAGTTCTTCAACTAAAGGAGGAGCAGGCAGCAAGGAAAGTTAGAGTACTTACAATACTCACAATCCTCCCCTGTTCCTCTGACAGGTCCCTTTAAACTCACACTTCCTGATGCAATTTTGGGTTAGCATAAGTTTAACACCAATTTTCAGGCGCCTGTGCAGTTTTATATTAATGGCATAGGCAACACTTGGAGCATTAGTTTTTGCGCTACTTTTTTAAATGATGGCGTTACCTTGGTGCACATTACTGTCCAGGTTCCCAAAAATTAAATGTTGACCTGAGATGGTCAATGATGATATGGGGGATGATAACCAGGTTGGTGCATCACCTAACACCCCAGCTGATAGACCACCTTGGACTCTTTCCTAAGTACAGCTTTTTCCCACCTTTGTCCAGAGTTCCCTGTGTCCGCATCTTCATGAATGCAACCGAAAAAAACTTAAAATGTTCAGTAAGGGTTCTTCATCTTCAATACAGTCCAAGGAACACTCCAGCACACAGTTGTTGGCTGTATGCCAGACAAGTGGATAGGTGCAGTTCCCCTAGCCCTCCACTCCAAGGAAGGGCCAGCACAAGAAAGATATGGGGGAGCACACTAATCAGGTGAATTCACAACTATTTATTGTAACAACACATACAAAGTTTCGGGACACCCTCTCCCTTTCTCATCTTCAAACCTCATGAGCGAGGAGATGCGAGCACTCAGGGAGCTTAAGGCCAACAGTAATATAATAGTTAAACTGACGACAAAGGTGGCAAAGTTATGGATAAGGGTAATTACCAAATGGAGTCTCTGAGACAACTCAATTAACCTACTCAATATAGTCGGGTCAGAAATAATCCCCTCCCAGAAGTGCTTGGAGTTAGATGATGGTTGATGGTGACCATCATCCATGGCTATACTTCATGGCTTTATCTATTATCCACGCTTTTGTTACCCACCAGCCTCTGCTTGCATTACTAATACCGGACCTTGTAGGGCCGGAGACAGACAAGAATACACCATGCACATCAGTCTTTGCAACCTATGTACCTTGTAGGGCCCTGCCTTGACTGCCTTAGTATATGGTTTCAAATATTTAGCAGTATTATTTCTGTTATGGGTATTATCATCCAGCTGTATGATATATATAATTATGTTTTATTAGATTTGTTTAATAAAGATGTTTTGTATTACTGTATTTTAGTGTCCACCACTGAGTCCCCTATATTTATTGAGGCCTTGTTGTCCTCTTGTTCTATATATACAGTAGTTGCCTTTTATGCAGTTTGAGTGCCTTGATTGCTTTGTGCCCCTAGTTTAACCTGGCTCTATATTTTTAATTCTCTTTTTCCATCTTTCTTTCCTTCCTTCTTCTTCTTTTCTTCCTTATATATTCTATCCCTGTATATCCTTCCAGTTATTATATTGCTTGTCTCTAGGTTTTGAACCCACTTACTAGTGTTACTGCTGACACTACGTGTATGCCCTATATACAGTTCTGCATATATTATTTTTCCTCCCCTTTGTTTTGTCCCTAAATCAGTAAATCACATTAAGTGAATACAGCCTTCCTGGGAACCCAGAAGATGAGAGGATTTTGGTGGTATTACATCTCCCTGTTTATCTTTTGCAAAGGTCATTTGTCCAAAAGAAAACAAAACATACAAAGATTTAGAAAAATAGGAAAAAGCTATATGTAGTGGATTGAAATCCCTCCAGGCATCATTTAAATCTTCTGTTTGTAAACCAGTTGGAAAATCTAGATTGTGATATTTGGATAATTGTTTAAGAAACATCATTACTGTTCAGACGAGACTAATATATCCCACTTATTTGTCTAAAACCACCTTATCGGGGGGGGGGGGCTCTTTTGTGATACCCATGCAGCCGATGCAAAGGAAGAAGTTAAATCATGCTAATCAATATTGAATCGATTAGCAAGACCCCAGTCTCTTTGATTAATGCCGTTTTTTTTCTTCTATATTTAGATTTAGCAATAACAAATATTTATGTATATTGTTTTATTTTAGTCCTCTAGTTAAATAAGCTAAATAATGCTAGGTAAATATGTGCTATTTTACACGTGAAGCCCAACACTCGACTGCACATGCGTGTGCTTAACACATGAAGATGTTGTTGTAGCACGGTAGGCATTTATATGGAGTCAAAGTCACGCCAACCAGTTCAGAAAGCGCAACTTTAAATCCATATTGCATGGATTATGCAAAAGACATCTGAGCATCCGATTAATGTACCGTGTCTTTCAGTCAATGGGGAAAAAAACACATTAGGTCATTTGATGTTCTACTCTAGCATGGCTACTTGCCAATGTTCCAAGTAGAAGAATATATCATTCTATCAGGGAGATTCAATAAAGTTCTTATCGTTAAAAATGGTGCTAATTTTGCCCCAACCAATCAGATCCTATTTAACATTTGAAAGCTAACATCTGATTTGCTAGGGCAAAATTAGCACCATTTTTAATGATAAGAACTTTTATTGAATAACCCTGTTTGTGTGTCTCTAAAAAGGCCAAACAGAGATCACAAAAGAAAACAATGCTATAAAATTGCATTAGTGTGCAGGAACAAGGAATACACCACACAGGACCTTGGCAATAATATAGTATTTGTGCGACCTTCCTTCTTTATAAATAATAATACAATTTATGTAGTTCTGCATTATGTTTAAATGCAGAGCTTATTGCACTAGGTTTTACTATACTTTTATTGCGGTTCAGATATTGCACCCTTTATTCATCGTTATATACAGTATATACAGGGAGGTTCAATAAAAGTTCTTAAAAATGGTGCTAGTTTTGCTCCAGCCAATCAGATTTTATTTGACATTTGAAAGCTAACATCTGATTGGTAGGGGCAAAACTAGCACAATTTTTAACAAGATTTTTATCAAATCTTCCTAATTATATATTATAATTGACGCAAAGCTCTTTTTAATGATGTTTTCATAATCTCATTTCTCAGACTGTATATTAGAGGATTGACTAAGGGTGTTAATACAGTATAAAATACAGACGCCATTTTGTCCAGTGATGAATGATCTTTTGCATTTGGGTGAAAGTAGCTAAAAAACCCAGTTCCATAAAATATAAAGACGACAGTCAGATGAGATGAACAGGTGGAGAAGGCCTTAGATCTCATGGCTTTAGACTGCATCTTCATAATAGTGTTCAGTATAATTATATATGGGCACAATGTCAGGGCAAAAATAGCTCCTCCAGGGAATATTGCAAGGATAAGAATGAGTAATACATTAATGAATGTGTCACTACAAGAGACCAGAAGCAACTGGGGAAGATCACAAAAGAAGCTTTGTAAAGGTTGAAAGCTGCAAAATGTCAGTTTAAGTAACAAAAGAACATGTACCATGGAGCATACCATACTTATCATCAGCACTCCTAATACCAATAAAACACAAGTTTTCCAATGCATTATCTGTATGTAGTGAAGAGGGTGACATATTGCAACATATCGATCATAGGACATCACTGCCAGTAAGGATAATTCTGACACTGCAAAAACCAAAATGAAGTATATTTGAGTTATACAAGCCTGTATAGAAATGAACCTTTTTTGTGTGTGAAAATCAAAGAGCATCCGTGGGGTAGTGACTGAGGAATAGCCCATATCCAGACATGCCAGGGTTCCAAGGAAGAAGTACATGGGGGTTTGGAGATGGGAATCTGTACAGATCAGAAGGACAATGAGAAGATTCCCAGTCAGAGTCATCAAAAAGACCAACAGAAACACCAGGAACAAAGGGAGTTGAAGACTTGGAAGATCAGATAATCCAGAGAGAACCAATATGTGAAACCTGGTTTGGTTTTCCATCTTAATTTTGATATTATTTATAAATATTACAAGAGAAAACACCAAGAAACCAAAGTCAGTAAAATACATTTTCACCAGATAAAACAAACACATTACAGCAGCTGGAAGAATCTTGATTTGATGAACTGTAAAGTTATTACTTTATTATTATTAGTCAGACAAACAAATAAACACCAGGGTAATTAGTGTAGATCACCAGATCATCACTGGTTCTGTTTAATTTATTTGTCATTCATTATATTTAACATTCCTTTTAAGTGTGCAGGCCTTCATAGGCCACAATCCATAAAACACAACATTAGCCATTAACATAGAAGTTGCACACTATATGTCAGTTCATTAAAGGTAAAATGGCCTTTTTTATTATAAGACATATATGAATTTGTCTGAAAACAGCAGAAAGAAATACAACTATGTTAAACTTTACACCAACTGCTTAAGGCCCACCCAAGATGGTTCTAAACTTACTTACTCAACCCAATTCCTCTCCAGCAAGTACAGTATAATCTTGCCCTGCTGCTGTTCTGCTGCTATGTGCATTTTACGTGTTCACAAAGCAGCAGAGGAGAGGATAGAGCCACAGCGTGGGATTGGGTTGTAATTTTAGAAGCATCCTTGGAAATGGTATAATGAAAAGTAAGTTTGGGGGGGTTAAGCTGTGTATACAATTTAAATGTAAGAGGGTGGAGACACCCTTCAATTGGAAATTTGCTTGACTTACCTATGTAAAGAGTTCAACAGCCGAAGTGTGTGGCACCAGCTACAATATACAAGGGAAGAGCTGTAAATGTTTTGACAAATAAGAAGCTTTGTTGAAACCAACAGGGAGATTCAATAAAAGTTCTTCAGGGAGATTCAATAAAAGTTCTTCAGGGAGATTCAATAAAAGTTCTTATCGTTTAAAATGGTGCTAATTTTGCCCCAACCAATCAGAACTTATTTAACATTTGAAAGCTAACATTGGATTGGTTGTGGCAAAATTAGCACTATTTCTAACGATAAGAACTTTTATTGAATAACCCTGCATATTTTTTTTTAATTTAGGTCTGCTATGTCTCCTTACTGTTACCTAGATTCCTTAATACCTGACACACCCCAATCTATTTCTACAGATCATTAATGTTTGGAAAGGTTTTTAAGCAACCATGCATACAACTAAATAATAGGCTTAAAGCTGTATGTATTTTAATCGCTGGAGAAAGGGCACTGCTTTGCCTAAACCGTTGCCGTGTTTTGTGAAGAAGGGGTTAGTAGTTCAATAGTAATGTAACATGTTTTTCACTTATATTTGGAGGACTCTCATTTCTTCTACTTTGGATAATAATTTGGACTTCCTGGCAGTGGAGTCAGAGAACCGAGGGCTAGAGGTGGACCTGAACCCAAACTCGAACCCAAGTTCAGGCTGAACTTTATAAGTTTGGATGAGCTCAAAGTCTCCAAATTTGTTCCCAGGTGCCGCAGCCATTTACAGTAAGTTACCATTTTTATTTTATCTGTTATTCATCCAAACTTTTTGAACTATTATCTCTCCTTTGACTTCAATGGGTTCATTTCCGAACTTCCGAACTTTTACTGAAGTTGGGAAACAAAACGAACATCAGTGAGTTCGGCCATCTCTACCGAGGACCTCCACACAACAGTAAGTGGTTATCTGAATTAATTTTTTTTATATCTATTTTTATTACCATAATATATTAAACAAGGGACAGTCAGTTCCATATTGCAATTTGCAATACAAAGACGATCTCTGACAATGGAGCAAATATTTTTTCACAAAGACTCTCAGTCTTCCAAACTTGATAGAAAGTAGCTCTTTTTCAACAGGGTCTAAAACACAGCAGGGAACATCCTAGATACATTGTATGCAACACTTTGGGGACCTGTGCAGACAGAATTGCCAAAGTTTACCACTCAGGGCTGAAATCCCATCCACTGAATGGTACTGGAAGTCCCCATCCCAGAACACCCACTGTCTGCCACAGTATATCCAAAACCCCACCTCTCTGCCCCTGGCATGCCCACTCCCTGCCACATACAAGCCCCTTGCTCCCCCCCCCGCTCTGCCCCTTGACCCCCCATTGATAAATGTCAGCTTTAATATGTCCAACACAAATGACTGGTTAGGGTTCTAATGAAGATAAAATTATTTAGGACACTTTTTGAATATAGATGGTCTAAATACTCGGTATTTGGAATTATCTCCCACAATATTAACCTAATTAAAACCTACATAAATGGATATGGAGATCTGAATGTTTTCCAGTTTAAGGTACTTTTTAGACTTTCCATTACTGGAACTATATTTGTTCAATTGACTTAAAGGACAATTATACTCACCTCCCCCTCCTTCTTTTTCATCTATTTCAGCAATGTACCCAGGGTGAGGACCTAAAACACAAAGTCCTCACCACTGCAATACTTACTTAAAATCTCTCTCTGCGCTGCAGTCCAATCCTTCCCACTGGGTACTTTGGAGGAATGGATCAGTGAAATTGTGAGTATAATTGTCCTTTAAGGCTTCACTGCCTTTCATCTATATTTAAAAAGTGTCCTAAATAAGAGCTTGGAAAGGTGGCAACATTTACAGAGGCAGAGGGGAGAAGAGCATTTCGCTGCATAACAGGTCAGTCCTTTATCTGTCAGCTTTTGTTTTGTTGGGGTTTTTTTTCATTTTAGGGCTTGATTTGCCCTTTAAAGAGAAAAGATAATAACACTGCACAAAACAAAAAAATACACATACAAAATGGAAACTGCTGTAAAATTGCAGTTTGAAAGAATTACAGAATGAAAGATTACTTTGATGTAGTAAACACTACCAGGATAGGTTATTTACGGAGGTGCGCAGTGCAGTATTAAGGGGTTAAATTGCAGTTTGAAAGAACTACAGAATGAAAGATTACTTTGATGTAATAAACACTACCAGGATAGGTTATTTATATAATTAAGTGAACCTGATCTTAGCACAGTCTGTGCATGTAATTTTTCAATATCAGCAACTTTAATAGTTACACTTATGAGAAATAACAGAGTACAGAGCTGCAGGGGTAGTATAAGGAAGTGCACCTGATCTCGCACGCTCTGTATATAAATCTACATACAAAAGTTGTTATTATTTTGTAGCTCCGCGCCCCGCGGTAGGGACCTGGAGCGTCTGACTAGGCGTGCGGGCCAGGCTCGGTGGATGCTGGAGGTGTAGTCCCATTTCCCGGCTGCCTCCTGGTGGTTTCTCGCGAGAAGGCCGGAAGTGACGTAGTTGGTGACCGTCATCAAAGCTATTTAAAAAAGGGCGGAGCACGAGGCCCGGCGCCATTTTGTTGAGTGCTAGGCAGGAGAGATTTCTCACCACTCTTGATCATAACAAACCGGCAAATTTTAAACAATTACCGATTTTCAACCAGCAGAAATGTAGTGATTACAGCTATGGAATGCTAGCCACTGCTGGACAGGGTAAGGGAGAGGTCAGTGGCGGAGGGGGGGGGTGGCTGCAGGAAGTGGTTTGAGCGGGCTTCACCGGCTGGAAACCCTGAGACCGGGCTAGCCCCATACCATATCTGCCACCGTCTGGCTGTAGGCCTTTAACGCCGGCCCATCTCCCCCGTACGTTTGAGCCCCAGTCCCCCACACGTGCCTGAATCGTAGGACACGGGGGGCACATGTGGTGAAGCAAACACCCCTAGGCGCAGGGCAGCTACTGCAACGAGGCTTATTAAGACCTTTAACAACCGTCCCACCCGCCCTGCTGTCTCCGCCGCGCCCCGTAGATCCCCTCTTGCGGTAGTGCCAGAGTTGTTCCCCCCGCTGCCACCGAGCCAGCATCTAATAAGGGAAACCAGTGGTAAGGGGTGGCCGTGCCCCTTGGGTTGGCAGAGTACCTACCAGCTCTCCCAGCTTGTCGCAGCATCATCGGCGGGGAATTGCCCGAGACGAGCCGTGCCCGTTCAGGCAGGAGGACGCGTCAGATGAGGCGAACAGGAGTTTGTGGATGCTAGGTTCCCACTGTTAGAGGATGAACCCCAATCACCAAACTAGGTTGAGGGACGTAGAGGAGAGAAGGGGTTCCATAGCTAGAAGCCCTCCCAGCAAGCCCGTCTAGAGGAGAAGGAAATGCCTGACGTAGGAGCAGGAGGGGAGGCAGATACTCCCGTCGGAGGCAGTGAGGACTCTCACAGACGGAGTCGCAGTGAAAGGCGCAGGAGGGATTCGTCGCCGATACCCGTTTCCCCATCCTTGGGAGCACAGCAGGCGACGCAGGTCTCGTTCGGGGGGCATGGATCCAGGGCCTCCTCTCCTCTCAAACATCTGACAGGAGCAGGAGATCTTCAGCAGCACACTGGAAAGAGATCTCAGGAGGGACATACGCTGCGCGTGAATGGTCCGCACTCAGCAGAGTTTGATTCGGAAGGGGCCAGCAGGGCAGCTACCGCTGCAAGTCCGTCTTCAGGAGCCGGTGAGTCCCTGTGTGCTGGGGCCTGGGTACAACAGCGGGGATGGAGGGTACCGAGCTGTGCAAGTCCCTTGTCGAGCCTAATGGGCAAGATTTGATACCATGCCATCTGGACCTCAGTAGCGAGTCCAGTCCCGGGGGGAGCGTCTGCCTTCTCCCGCCTGTGTCTAAATGTATCCCCTTCATGGAGGCCGCTGAGACACCTATTTTGTGGGGTTAGCCCTTTTGGGGGTTTCACCTGTCAGGGGAACATTAAAGAAAAATATGGAAAAACGGTACCAGTGACATATGGTCCCGGGTAACACTGACACATGGTGACGCGTTGATAAGAGTTGTAAAACGGATAAGGGTGAGAAAAACCCAAGGTGGTGAAAAACCTTGGAAACTGCTGCAAAGCTTTTTGTGTCCCTGGCGGGGGTTTATTGGCCAGAAATCGCCTCAGATATGCTCTTGAACTATTCGTGTATTTAGACAGATATTCGGGGCCATATTAAAACACATGGGGGTACAGCTTGGCGCCAGTATGATGAGGATTTTAAGGAGCGCATGCAATTAGGCCCCGAACTGGGTGTGGGACTCTAAAACCATTGGATCCGGTTAAGGCTATGCTGGCACACATGGCTTCTGACAGGCCCCTCCATAGTCAAAGCGGCCTACCTCCGACTACTTTATCAGGCCTCAGGGGCCAGAAAAGCCGGCTCCTGCTGCTATTTTAATGAGTGGTAGCTGCAAGTTTCTGAGCGGCTTGCAAAATTTAAGCATGAGTGCTCCTTTGCGGCGGGAGCGGCCATTCGGCCGCACAAGTTTTCGAAATCCCGCCCCTCCGCAAAAAGAGGAGGAGCAATAGGTCAGCGAAACGCCAGTTATCGTGGAGGTGATGGATCCTGGTCTAGAAATTTACCACCGGAGAGGGCTGGCGGCAGGGGCTCATCTGAGGGGTTTTAAGGCAGGTTTTAATAATCCTTTTAATTTTTCTGAGTTTCCAAGTTGTCCCATAATTTCAAAGGATCGGTCACAAGGAGGCACACCCAGGTTGTCCAGGGAAAGGGTCATGCAGGAAGGTTAGGGCTTGGCCGGATAGCGGGCCCGTTGGTTGTGGGGCGAGCTCCCCTTTTATAATCGTAATGGGTTTCTCCTTGGTGTTGGTACCCAAAAAGGAGAGCGGTAAAATCCCGTTTGATACATCACTTATCATACCCCAGGGCAGCTCTGTGAACGATGGCATTTCTAAGGAGATTCTCTCTGTGTCATACGTATCGTTTACAGGGCGGTAAACCCTGGTAAGGAAAGCAGGAGGGGGCCTTGTTGGCAAAATCTGATATAGGAAGCGGCTTTTCGCTGTTACCGATCCACCGTCCTGCTTTCACACTGTTGGGCTGCCAGTTAGACGGTAGGTACTATATGATAAATGCCTCCCATGGGTTGTGCCATATCCTGTTCCTATTTGAGATCTTTAGTCTCTTTTTGGAATGGGCCATATCCTATGAGAACAATTCTACAACATATACACCTACCTTGACGATTTCTTGTTTGTTGGCCCGGGGAACCAGACCATGTTTTTATATTTGTTAGTTCTTTTTAGGTTTTTATGAAAAAGTTTGGGGGTCCCTTTATCTGAGAAAAAACATCGGCCATTGACATGCTATCCTTTCTTGGGGATCGAGATAGACACGGTTAAATGGAATTTAGGCTCCCAGCTGGAAAAGTTCAGGAATGCTGAATTCAATTGCAATGTTTACTCAGGTGAGGAAAGTTTACGCTTAGGCAGCTACAAATCGGTGGGGTCGGGATCGTTGAATTTTGCATGTCGAGTCATGCCCATGGGGCAGAGTTTTTTCCAGGAGGCTATCCAGGAGGCTATCCAGGGGAGTTCCGTCCCCCATCACCATATCAGGATAACTAGGGAGCTGCGCAGTGACTTGTTGGTGTGGCAGACATTTTTGTCCAGGTATAACGGCAGGACCTGTTTTCAAGGGGAGGAGGAGAGTAATGTGAGTTACAGCTTTACGATGCGGCTGGATCCATAGGTTTTGGAGCCATTCTAGGCAAGGAATGGTGTGCCGCAGGGTGGCCCTGGATTTGGGTGGCGAAGGTTATTACAAAGAATCTTACTCTCCTTGAACTTTTCCCCATAGTGGTGGCAGTTGAGCTTTGGGGTGAGTTTATGCAAAAATAAAATACCGTTTCTGGACCGATAATGAGAGGTGGTGTATGCCATTAACAATCTTACCAGTTCACCCTACCGGTCTTGTCGTTACTCAGGCAGTTAGTGCTTAGATGTTTGGACTGCAACATATCCTTTAGAGCTAGACATGTACCTGGTGTGCTTACTGTGTTTGCGGCGCTTTATCCCGTTTTCAGTGGGAAGAATTCATCGCCTGTGTCCGGAGGCCAACCTACAGGGATTGCAGTGCCCGGGCTTCCTTTGGGGGATACCAGACGGGAGTTGATGCAGCTGGTCCAGTCTTCGTCGCTCCACTACATGGTCCAGCCACGGTAAGGCATGGTCTGAATGGTTGAATTTCTCTGTAGGGAAGGAGATTACACAAATGCTGAGCCAGGTTGGATACCATCTTGGACTATTTAGAACACTTACGTTCTGCGGGGCGTCGGGCCTGGTGGCCCAACGCAGGTTGCAGGTCTGTCTTTCTTTTTCAGATTGTTGGGGTGGAAGGACAACAAAGGAGTTCATTATAGTCCATATTGAAAGGTTGGAGAAAAGAACGGTGCCCTTAAGACCAGACGTCCTATTAATTATAGATTGTTAATGATTTAATAGAACGTTACTGTAGTCTGTAGCTCAGCATATGAAGGCTAAGCTTTTTGAAGCCAGCTTTGCGCTGGCATTTTTTGGGGCAATGAGTAATAGGGGAACTAGTGTCTGCTAGTTCTAAGCGCCCAGGGGTTTAAAAATGGAGGATGTTTTTATTTCCCAGACATCTGTTAGGGTTGATAGCCGTTCGAAAACAGACCCTCGGGGAAGGGGAATGGTTTTCTATATTTCCTCTTTCCTCTTCTTGTGCCCAGTTCAAGCGATTGGGGGTTTCGCAGCTCTTAGAGCGGATTCCCCGGTTTTTCTATCTCATGCAGATGGAAACCTCTTTCCAGATACAATTTGAGGCAGTACTTTCGTAAGGCCTTTTGTGCAATTAGGCCTCCATCCTCAGGAGTTTGGTAACACATTCCTTTAGAATAGGGGCAGCAACTGAAGCCCATTCTTTAGGTTTTTCAGAGGAAAGGGTTTAGGTTAGGGCGCTGGCGTTCCAACTGCGTGGCGCGTTACATACGCCCTGAACTGGCTATTAATTGATTTTCTTTTTTTAGGAATCGGCAACCTTCTGTTTGGCTTGTAGGACACTCCACCTTTTTGGGCGGCCCAAAGCGGATGTGCGACCAGGTGGACTGTATCTTGGATTTCAAACGGCTTCATGTACTGAAGGGAATTAGGGGGTTGGCTGGTGGCAAGTACTAGTCGAAGTGTTCAGATTAGTAGGGCTGACCCGGGTCCCACAGTGTTGGTAATCCCGCTTCTGGCAATGATCTCTGTGTTAATTGACTGTCGGACCTGTTATTTTTAATGAAAGCTGATTTCCAACGCTTTCGATCCTTCTTTAAGGATGTGGTGATTGTTTGGTCGGAGGTCGTTCCCAGGGTGCACTGGCAAGGGGCAAGAGACCAAGGGGCTTAGAAAAGGCTAGGAGAGTCCTTAACACTAGGATCTCCAGATTCGTTAGGTCACAAGGGGGGTTTGTCATCAGGCATCGCCATTTGGAAGGCGATAATAGGTCCCTCATGAGACAGGATGGGGTCCATTTAATGATTTGGGCTGGACATTTTTCTGACAGGCTTACAGGAGGGCATAGAGCAGGCACTATACTTGTTGGGTGGCGGACGAGTTCCGTGTAGGCTTACAGCAACTCCTTGTGTCGGATGCATCCTTGCGAAGGTTATGTTTGGAGCCGTTACATGCCCTCTGGGGATCCAGAGGCGTGGCCATTTTAGCATTGGCTTACGGCTCGGGGACTTTATGGTTAATAACATGCAAGGATGCTAAATTATGTTTTGAATCTTTTAAATTGATCACATGTTGTAATGTGCATAATAAAGCTGTGGCCTTATGTTTCACCCAACAAGTGTGTCTGTCTGTTCTTAACACAAAGTAAGTGTAAAAGGGGTTAATTTCAAGTAACAGCCCGATGGCTCCAGCCTAGGTCTGGTAGCTCCGGCCCCGGTAGGGACCGGAGCGTCTGACCTGACGGGCGGGGCCAGCGGGGGATGCTGGGAGGTTGTAGCCCCAGGTCGCGGCCGCCTCCTGGTGGGTTCCCGCGAGAGCCCGCGCGCGTGCGTATGAACGCACCACGTCATTACGCAAGCCCGGATTGGCCGCGGCCGGTCTCGCGAGAGGCGGGAAGGTGACGTCAGTGGTGACGTCATCAAGCTATTTAAAGGGGGCGGAGCACGAGGCCTCGGGCGCCATTTTGTTGAGTGCTAGCAGGAGAAGGATCTTCCCCACCCTCCCTCCCTATAGTTATATATGGTTTTGAAAAGTGTTGGTTAATGGTTTATTACAAAGGAAAAAAGGGGATGTTGGAGTCACAGCTGGCGGATGCATCCTTGCGAAGGTTATGTTTTGGAGCCGTTACATGCCCTCTGGGGATCCAGAGGCGTGGCATTTAGCATTGGCTACGGCTCGGGGACTATGGTTAATTAACATGCAAGGATGCATAAATTATGTTTTGATATTTTAAATTGATCACATGTTGTAATGTGTCAATAATAAAAGCTGTGCCTTAGTTTCACCCAACAAGTGTGTCTGTCTGTTCTTAACACAAAGTAAGTGTAAAAGGGTTATTTCAAGTAAACAGCCACGATGGCCCAGCCTTAGGTCTTTTTAGAAGCATGGTGCAGGCTATATTGATTTAAGTGTAGCCATACAATGACCTTTGCCTTTACACTACTTCCAACACTACTTCCAGGCTCCAACCTTCCCTTTAAAATGCATTACACAGAGCTGAACTAAGATCCTGCTCACTTCGAATGCTGCACCTGCAGCTCTGAGCTGTTTTGTTTCTATAAGTTTACCTTTTAAAGTGATCAGTAACAATTCCTACTGGGTTGGCACCTTTCCCTTAAAGACTCAAACTCCCTCGGGCTAGGCCCACTAGCGCAATATATTAGTGAGTTACACTGCGCTTCCGTGCGGTATAGGAGCGCATGCGACCATAATTTTTGGTCTGTATCACCAACACTCTGCTAGGGTTCAATTGGGGAGGCGCAATGCACGTGCTCAGAAGACATGCATGATCACGCATTATTGCAATCCTCATTTTCCCATTCCCATGCGCTTAAGTAGGGCCACACACCCTCATGAAATTGACCATCCATTGTGTTAAATCAGGGTGCCCACCTGGACGATGCTGGGGGCCTCACTAACAGCACCCTATGTTGTGAGCAGGCCGCAGGGTGTAGCTTCAACCACCAACCCACCTGGTTTGCCATACCACGCCCCTTACCACTCCCACCCTGCGGATGCAAAGAAAGTCACTTTTCCACTGCGTTAAAATACATTCTGTTGGCTACACATAAAATCAATGCAGCTTTCTAAATGTACATTCAGCAATACACACACTAATCACACTAATATAAATGGTAGAGTGCAGAAATAAACACACAACACAGTGTGTTCTTGCAGAAAGGGTCACACAAATAAAGGGTTTGTTTCATAAATAAAAATCAGCTAATATATTACTGCTATCACTGATGATTGGCTGGGAGACACTGGCAGGTGGGGACACTGAGTTCAACTTGTTACTGCAGCTTATCATAAGGGGAGTGGGAAACAAACTAGGAAGAGGCAACGCTAGAAACCACCATTGACATCATAGATTGCCGGTACCCTGAAATGTTCTATAAATGTTTTTCACACTAAGAGGTTAAATCAGCGGTAAGAGACCAATGGATTTACAAAGTTATAGAGTCTGTGGAGCTGCCTTTGTGTTTTCAGGTTTAATTCTCCTTTAAATTAAGAGGAGTTTACATGGGTTGTAAAAATAAAACCAAAATAAAAACCCTAGATAAACCCCCAGCCCCCAACCTAGACCTCGCTAGGTTTAATTTGTCAAATCCGATCCTAACATCCCTACCAGTGCTCGTTCCATCGTCGCTTCTGCTGCTTCTTCCGTGGCAAAAGGGCCAGACTGACGCTGCTCAGTTATTGGCTGAGTCTTAAGCTTTTGGGCAGGGATTGGGTGTTAGGGGCAGGGCTTGGAGGATTAGGGCAGGATTACACCTACGGGCCGGTCACTACATGAAGGGCCACTAGTGCTGCCCCAGCTTGGTTCAGGTTGGCACCCTAGCCTAGACCTGTTATAAATTATCTTATTCATATCACTTTAATTGTTTTGATGTGTGTTCCATCATTCCCAAAGATGATTGTAAGATATTTTATGGAATAACAACTAATTTGGCATTCTTTAAACAGTTTCTGAGATTGTTTAAAATACCTGTACTCAAACTGAAAGCTTCTGAACAAAGTTCAACAGTCTAGAAGAAGCTCCATAGATGGAAGTGCCTCTCTGCATACTGCTACACTCTCCTGCTGGGGATAACCATATACAGGCTCTGTAACCCACAATATCTAGTACCTAGTATTATCTAGTATTATCAATGATCTAGTATCCTACTAATCAAAATGTTTATTTATTTATTTCTTAACCATAGGTTGAAGATGGTAGTCTGAAACTGGTTTACACATGACCAATAGGAAGCCACCTATGGTTCGACCTAGGGGATATCTATCTTTGCGTTTTTTGGACCTAAGAAACTTCTTCTCAGCAGGGATAATCCTGTGCTTTGGTTCTTTGATATAAGTAACATTTAAGTGTGGTCGTAGGGTCAGTTTGGAGTGTTTTGTACACATGCTAGTTTGTATGCTTGTGAAGTTCTCATTCATCCGGTCATGAAGTTTAGTTCTGAAGACGTTTCGCTAGTCATCCGACTGGCTTTCTCAATTCATAATACTTGTGCAATCAAGATTCTTGTGCAAGTCTTTCTGAATTGAGAGCCAGTCGGATGACTAGCGAAACTGTCTTCAAAAACTAAACTTCAAGTCCAGTTGATCTAATTGATACAATAGATACGCTAGTTTAGTGTTTATCGATAATAGTCAAGGTCCATCAGGACAACTACCCAACTTTCTGTCTCAATAGTCGTTATCAACATAGTGATTTTTTTTTTCTATCAGATCTTCGTTGTATTTTTTTTGTTTTTGTCTCTCTAGTCCAAAACAGGCCTGTCTGTGCAATTAGTTGTAATTGAAATAATATAATATTAGGAGTTCTATGACCTGTAATAAAGCATTTTGACTTCTATTATACTTGTAATTTGCATTTTAAATTTTACAATGATTACAATAGATTAAAACGCACAGGATAATAAAGAACCAGTGTATGTTAAAGGGGTTAAGAGCCAACAAATCACTATGAGAATCACACAGGAGAGTTTGATCATCTCAGTAGTTCAGGCCCATTGTGGGAGACCTGGATATTGTTAGATTGTAATTAATCTCAGTAGGTTTGGTAGGAAAGAGTATTTATGGCTGAGGTTTCCTTTATGATCTTAGATGATATCTGGATATTACAGGTAGAATGGACCACTTCATTGGACATGGATTTGCCATGAAATTACACAAAAAAAACAATATTAAAAATTATATTAAAAACTGGTTTCTTTGCAGTAAAATCGTATCTTATTTACAATTTTATATTTGCTAAAGATGACAGGGTTATTCAATAAAAGTTCTTTTCGTTTAAATGTGCTATTTTTGCACCAACCAATCAGATATCATTTAACATTTGAATGAACATCTGATTGGTTGGGGCAAAATTAGCACCATTTTAAATGATAAGAACTTTATTAAATCTCCTGATATATTTTTGTTTTTACAACCCATATATGAATGTTTATTGTTAGTATCTACTGTTATAATGTCCATTCCATGTACCATGAGTAAATGCTTATTATACATAAGGCTCTGGCCTTTGAATGGGGAGGTGCAGTGGAATATACTGTATTCTTATAAAAACCTCTAGGCTACATAGTCAAGAGTTCAAAGAGGATTAGCCAACACTTACCACACGGGAGCACACCCTTTCATGAGCTTGTGCACTCAACGCTCCACAGGCTGCTACGGCAAGCAGAAACACAGTCACAAACATAAGATATTGTTAGGACAGGGCAGCACGCGAGGGTTAAAAGCAAAAATATTTATTTCTTCGTTAAAATCAAATACGAGTTGGTCCTAGAAAACTAACATGTTTGCACACATCAAGGGAGTGGAGGAAAGTGTCTGACGCGTTTCGTGACAAACAGTCACTACGTAGTCAAGAGGTTTTTATAAGAATATACCCACTCACCTTCCCATTGACTTAACTGCCCCCCACTGCCTGTACACACGTACACACAAAATTTTAAGAGACCTAACTCACAGCCCAGCCGTTCATTCCATTCTCACCAAAAGGAATGGGTGGTCCCTGTTCACTGCAAGGGCGGACTCCGGAACTTCAAAGGTTATAAAAGTACTTTGGATTTCTGCTTTTTTTTCTACATGGAAATGTCTAGGCTGTGAGTTATGTCTCTAACTGCTTAAAGTGTGTTAGTAGGGTGGGTAATGGCAATAGATTCCTGCTTTATCCTTACATAGAAAATAGCTCGGCTGGATTTATGTCTCTTAAATGTTTAAAGTTGTTTTAGGGGGATGTTAATGGCAATCAGATTTCTGCTTTATCTCTTACATAGAAAAATGTCTGGGCTGTGATTTATGTCTCTTAACTGTTTAAGTGTTTACAGGCAGCGTGGGGGTGGTTAATTAGCTGAAAGGGCATCTATACTGGGAAAGTTAACTTTTTTATTTCTTTCCATGTTTTCTATAATTCCCCCCAACCCCCAGAGTGTCTTACTTTTTTCAGATTCCCTCTCTGTCCTGAGAATACGTGATTGCGTTCCTCTACCCCTACTTGTACTTTCAATCAAATCCTGTGACGTGGTCCCCCCTCCCTGCTCTGTAATAAACATAGAGATAAGAGCATATCAGGGAGAGAGGTAGCTTTGACTGCATAGATAAGGCACTTGAACCCCCTTCTTGATAGATTTCACTGATTGATGATGGGTCACAAGAGGGAGATTGCAAACTGTACTGTTCTTCTTCTTCCATCTCTCCAAACAGCTTGTTTCTATTGGCCACTGTGCGTGGTGTGTTTTTTCAAGATGTTTGACTTTTAACTCTGCTGCACAAAAGCTTGTCGGGTAGCCATGTTTAGCGATGGAGGAGGTAACAAGGGGAGGGGAACTTTACAATGAGGCAATGTGTTTTTTCACTATAGATTCCCTTGAAGTTCAGGAATGTCTCCTTATCAGCTTTTAAGTTTAATAAAAACAATAATTAACCTTATATTATAAGAAAATAATAGGCCCCATTACAGTGTAATATATAGTGGATAATGCAACCCCAACTGTAAATTATTAGGCCTGCAGCCTTGTTTTTTTATATGGTCACAGAATTCCTCAGTGACTTCTAATATCCCTTTAATTTATAGTTTTGGGTGCATTATTTATTATAACCTACCCCTTTGCGGCTTCTGGTTTCCTTCTCCTCCTGGAACTGTAAATTATAAGGCTATAATCTTACAGTTCCTCCCATAGAAATCCCCTACAACTACGGGGTAGGTTATAAGGTTTATAAAGTCTGTGGCCTCTGTTTTTATATGGTCAGGGAACTTCTCTTGTTACTTTATATCCTTATATTATACTGTAAGGGCCGTATTATCCCTTATATTATTTACAGAATCTTTCCAAAATGTATCTGCCTTTCATACAGCACAGAAGTTTTTTAAAGTTCAACTTAGTGATAGAAAATGTCTCTCTAATCAGTTTGATTGGTTTTTATACATCTGCACTGTATAATTATTATATGAGTGTATAATAAGTTTATATATTGCAGCTTGATTTTATGAGCAAAGGTGAAAAAAATTTGAGAACTAATAGCTTCAACTGACCACAACCACCTCCACAGTTGCAAAGTACTGCAAACTAGCCAGAAGCTTTACAAATTAACTTAAGTTTCCAGAATTATAATTCCATTGTAAAGAGGACTATGTTAGCAAATGCTGTATTCCAAAAAGTGAATCAATTTAATATCAGTTGACTAATCTATTTGTCAATGTTGTCCAAGCCAGACCATTCCTTTGTAATTATATCAATTGCAAAGTAAATGCCCCAGCCAGTGGTCAGAATTTTGATGGTCACAGGTTTTCCTTATCTTTTTCAACTTAATAATCAAGATTCTTTCAAATTCTGCAAATTGATTTTCTGCTTTTTATTTCACTATTTTAAATCCAATTTTCTAAGCTTTGTTTCTTTAAGTTTTTCTTGTCATAAATCAATTATAGTTAAATAAGGGTAAGATGGAAAACCAAACAGTTTAATGTTGGTCCTCTCCTGGATTATCTGATCATCCAAGTCTCAACTTCCTCTGTTCCTGGTGTTTCTGTTGGTCTATCTGATGACTCTGACTGGGAATCTTCTCATTGTCCTTCTAATCTGTACAGATTCCATCTCCAAACCCCCATGTACTTCTTCCTTGGAACCCTGGCATGTCTTGGATATGGGCTTTCCTCAGCCCTATCCCCGGATGCTTTTTTGATTTCACACAACAAAAAAGGTTAATTTCTATACAGGCTTGTATAACCCAATATTCTTATTGTTTTTTTTTTTTTTCAACATCAGAAACATCCTTACTGGCAGTGATGTCCTATGACCGATATGTTGCAATATGTCCCCTCTTCACTACACACAGATAATGCATTGGAAAAACTTGTGTTTATGGTATTAGGAGTGTTGGTGGTTTAGTTGGTACATTCCTGGTACATGTTCTTTTATTACTTAAACTAACATTTGCAGGTTAAACCTTACAAGCTTCTTCTGTGATCTGCCCCAGTTACTTCTGGTCTCTTGTAGTGACACATTCATTAATGTATTACTCATTCTTATCCTTGCAATATCTTTGGAGAGTTATTTTTCCCTTACTTTTTGCCCATATATAATTATACTGAACACTATTATGAAGTGCGTCTAAAGCCATGAGATTAAGGCCTTCTCCACCTTGTTCCTCCCATCTGACTGTTGTCTTAACTATTTTATGGAACTGGTTTATTTAGCTACTTTCACCAAAATGCAAAGGATCATTCTGCAATGACAAAGTGGCGTCCATTTTATACTGTTTAACACCCTTAGTCAATCCTCTAATATACAGTCTGAGAAACAAGATAATGAAAAATATCATTAAAAACATTATATGTGATTGATACATATAAGAATAAAATACAGTGTGTGGGCTTGAACCACTGTTAGGTATGAGGTGGACCCTAACCCAGTTCCGAGCGGATTTCATGGACACTGTGTACTTCTGACTTTTCGGATTTTTTTGGAACAGCGGAACTGTTTTAGATAATTATCGAATGTTTGAGAATTTTCAACTTTAAAATAAAATTTCTAGAAATTTCGAATTTACAAAGTGACAATTTTCTGGTATTTTCGGAACTTTTTTAATCCCCATTGACTTCAATGGGCCTGGTTGCCTATTTTAGAATTTTGATTTTTTTTTAAGTACTCTTAAAACCTTTCCAGCATGGAAATCTTTTCTTTTAGTTGTTGTTGTTTAGCTTTTGTTCCCCAAAGCTAAAGCTGCCATTTGCTCAATCACAATCGAGCATTGCCATTGTAATTTTAAGACTGCAATCACAAATGTGCTTGTGGTCATAAAATTGTCAATCGTTAATTGCCATCTACACGCTCCCACTTCTTAAATTCTGTGTTGCCGGAATATTTTAAATCAAAAATTTAAATGGCAGCACTTCGCAGAAAGTGTCATAGAGATTCACTGAGACTGACTAATTTGCTCAGTGCTTACTCTATTTTTCGTGTTTGCAGTGTGCATGTTTCACAGCTCTGGTGAATGCCTTTCTGAAAGGTGAATGTTTTCACTTTGGCACTTTTATATATATATATATATATATAAACAAGATAGCACAGCGATGCAGGGGTAACATGTGGACTCTGTAAAGCTGCCCCCCTCCCCAATAAATGTCACAATAACCATTACTATGTTTAGTGCTACATTTGTGCCCTTTTGTGATACGAAAAGAATTTGTGCCTTGTTTGTTTAAAGTGTAATAGCAGTTTTTTTTTTTTAACAAAGAATCTCTTTTAAGGTGGTTATTGTTTTATTTGCAACGGTTGAAAGGTCACTAGCCCCCCCACAGAGTAATAACATAAAACCAGGCTGGTTTTTAGTGCTACATTTGTGCCATTTTGTACTGCAGAAATTAAACTACTGCAGAAATTAAACTACTGCAGAAATTAAACAACTACAGTGAAAAAAAAAACTTTGGTTAGAAACAAAGTACACATTACATTGCTTATAATGAACCTACTCTGAGTCACATTAGCCCAATGACAGTGAAGATATGTGGTTTAAAGGTGTCCCATGGGGCTGCCATCTTGCTCCTCCTCTTGTACCCACTGGGTATCGCACATACCCAATAGCCAGGCCTTAGGGACTGAGGATAAGTAGCAAACTCAATCTCTCTAATTTTGGCATGTTATACCTACTTATCAGAATTAATAATACTGCACATAAATTGGATAAGAAATAGTAATGCACTTTTTAAGTGCTAAATCATGGATATTTATTAAATATATTAGTCAGGAACGTGTGTAGTGACTTGCCCAGAATGAATTAACTATTGGATTATTCTTTCAAAGAACCAATAAAAAATGCCATTCCGCCCTGGAAACAGTCCCAGTGTTTTATATTAGGGTTGGTGAAGCACGAAACCAGATCCTCTCTTCCAGACATTGGGGCCGAACCGTGTATCTGGAATTCTCTACAGCAGCTGTCTGGTGATTCATAAAAGGTCACCTTAAGGACAGCCATATGTATAAAATAAATATATTTTTGTATTGGAAATATGTGATATGGGAACCAATATATATTTTACGAATAGAAAGATAGGCCATTAAAAGATACCCACATGGAGACCTTATTCCCTTGCCAAGGCGAGTTTTAATATCAGGGGAAATATTATTATACAGGGGTCATGTTTTGGTATTGTAGGAATATTAATTAAAATACAGCAGAGGAATAAATGGTCTTTCCAATACAATTCACATATCTAGTTATATGGAATCTGCCTACCTGAGGGAGAATGATGTGTTGTGACAGTCTAAATCTGACATTCTGGGCTTAAAAAAACACTGTAGCTCCTTTAACTTTGTTCATACTGATGGACGTGCTAAATGGGTATGGATCATATTTCCTTCTCGCCCCGGACACAGGACTTCTAGTGAGTAGTTAGGGTCTGTGATATTTTTTATACTTTTCATTTATATAACTGTTGTACCTTTGTATGTCATTTGATTATAACACTATTTCTTTTATTTTTGTTTTTATATGCACTGTACACCTTTGGAATTAATCTAAAATTTTAATAAGTTTTGTCTTTGATGCTCTAAAGAACTCAGTTAGCCTCTGATAAGTTTATATGTGTTTGAATGGAGTGTTTTGCAATGTAAATGCTAATTAACCTGTGACTGCTTGTGAAGGACTGATGCCTAATTAACCAGTTAGTTGCTGAGTGAATGGTGTAGTTGTTACACCATTTAGCTGCCAGGACAGTGTGTGGCATAGTCAGTAAGAGTCAGAAGTGATTGGGCTTCTGCACGGCCGAAGAAGTGCACAGTGGGGTAGCGATAACCGATTGATGGTCAATCACGTGCCCAGCGAACTGGGGTTCATGACTATATTTATGGTTGTTTTTTTTTTCTATTATGTATGCTGAGCAATACAACCTTTTTTCTGGGAAACAATTAGGTCTCAGGCACTTGTTTTTGGTGTCCCAGGATAAAACATACCCTCCAACATTACCTTTTAAATGTGCTGATATGTCTGTAGCCCTGTAGTTTATGTCCTCTCTATGAATGGATATTAGGGTACTAATGATTTTTATGCAGACCCTGCACAGCACATGTCTAGTTTTATGGGGGGTGTTGATGTTAAAAAAATAATTATGTCACTTATAGCTGCAACTTATTCATAATTGGGCAGAACATACCCTACAACATTCCCCTCCAACATAAGGCAGAGCTGCAGTGGGAGGGTAATACAGTGAACCTGATTTTAGCACAGCTCTGTGCAATGCATTTCTAACCTTATTTAAAGGGAATGTTGGAGGGTATTCAAGAATCTGCTTTTTTTGTGTGACTCCTATTTGTAACCAGTTTACTATTGCCCCATACTTTTAAATATAATGTGTTTCCATTGTCATTTGGTCAGGCGACCTATTTAATTACTTTACTTTTTTTTACATTTAGTGCAGGAATTATTAAAATTCCCCTTTATAATGTAAGATCAGGTTTCTTCATTACCACCCTCTGCAGCTCTGCACCCTATTGTGTAATTATTAAAGGGTAATGTTGGGGGTATGTGTTTATATAAGTGTAACTATTGAATGGGAATGTTGCATGTATGTTGTTTCTAAATGTGTAACTATTAAAAGGGAAATGTTTGGAGGTATGTGTTTCTATAAGTGTAACTATTAAGGGGGAATTTGGAGGTATGTGTTTCTATAGTGTATATTAAAGGGGGAATGTTGGAGGTATGGTGTATCTATAAGTGTAACTATTAAGGGGAATGTTGGAGGGTATGTGTTTCTATAAGTTAACTATTAAAGAGGAATGTTGGAGGGTATTGTTTTTCTATAAGTGTAACTATTAAAGGGGGAATGTTTGAGGGTATGTGTTTCTATAAGTGTAACTATTAAGGGGAATGTTGGAGGGATTTTTGTCATATGGAACTATTAAAGGGGAATGTTGGAGGGTATGTGTATCTATAAGTGTAACTATTAAAGGGGAAGGTTAGAGGGTAGGGTGTTTCTATAAGTGTAACTATTAAAGGGGGAATGGTTGGAGGGTATGTGTTTTCTATAGTGTAACTATTAAAGGGGAATGTTGGAGGTATGTGTATCTATAAGTGTAACTATTAAAGGGGAATGTTGGAGGGTATGTGTATCTATAATTGTAACTATTAAAGGGGAATGTTGGAGGGTATTGTTTCTATAAGTGCAACTATTAAAGGGTATGTTGGAGGGTATGTGTTTCTATAAGTGTAACTATTAATATTAGGAAGTTGGAGGGTATGTGTTTCTATAAGTGTAACATTAATGTTAGGGGGAATGTTGGAGGGTATGTGTTTTTATAAGTGAACTATCATGTTAGGGAATGTGGGGCTATGTGTTCTATAAGTAATAACTATTAAAGGGGAATGTTGGAGGTATGTGTTTCTGTAAGTGTACTATTAAAGGGGAATGTTGAGGGTATGTTTTTCTCTAAATTAACTATTAAGGGGGTGTTGGAGGGTATGTGTTTCTATATTTGTAACTATTAAAGGGGAATGTTGGAGTGTATGTGTTTCTATAATGGTAATTATTAAAGGGGAATGTTGAGGGTATGTGTTTCTATAAGTGTAACTATAAAGGGGAATGTGGTTGTATGTGTTTCTATAAGTGTAACTATTAATGTAGGGGAATGTTGAGGTAATGTGTTTCAATAAGTGTAACTATTAATGTTAGGGGAATGTTGGAGGGTGTGTTTTCTATAAGTGTAACTATTAATGTTAGGGGAATGTTGGAGGGTATGTGTTTCATATATGTAACTATTAAAGGGGGAATGTTGGAGGGTATGTGTATCTATAGTGTCCTATTAAGGGGAATGTTGGAGGGTATGTGTTTTCTATAAGTGTACCTATTAAAGGGGAATGTTGGAGGGTATGTGTTTCTATAGTGTAACTATAAAGGGGAATGTTGGAGGGTATGTGTTTCTATAAGTGCAACTATTAAAGGGGGAATGTTGGAGGTATGTGTTTCTATAGTGTAACCTATTAATATTAGGGAATGTTGGAGGGTAATGTGTTTCTATAAGTGTAACTAATAATGTAGTAATTTGGAGGGTGTGTTTCTATAGTGTAACTATTCATGTTAGGGGAATGTTGAGGCTATGTGTTTCTATAAGTATAACTATTAAAGGGGAATGTTGGAGGGTATGTGTTTTCTGTAAGTGTAACTATTAAAGGGGTAATGTTGGAGGGTATTTGTTTTTGTAAGTGTAACTATTAAAGGGGGAATGTTGGAGGGTATGTTGTTTCTCTAAGGTAAACATTAAAGGGGGTGTTGGAGGGTATGTGTTTTCTATATGTGTAACTATTAAAGGGAATGTTGGAGTGTATGTGTTTCTATAGTGTAATTATTAAAGGGGGAATGTTGGAGGGTATGTGTTTCTAAAGTGTAACTCACGGGGAATGTTGGAGTGTATGTGTTTCTATAAGTGTAACTATTAATGTTAGGGGAATGTTTGGAGGGTATGTGTTTCACTAAGTGTACACTATTATTAGGGGAATGTTGGAGGGTATGTGTTTCTATAAATGTAACTACTAAAGGGGAATGTTGAGTGTATGTTTTTCTATAGTGTAACTATTCATGTTAGGGGAATGTTGGAGGTATGTGTTTCAAAAAGTGTACTATAATATTAGGGGAATGTTGGAGGGTATGTGTTTCTATAAGTGTACCTATTAATGTTAGGGATGTTGGAGGGTATGTGTTTCTCTAAGTGTACTATTCATGTTAGGGAATGTTGGAGGTATTGTGTTTCTATAAGTGGTAACTATTCATGTTAGGGGAATGTTGGAGGGTATGTGTTTTCTATAAGTGTAACTATTCATGTTAGGGGATTTGGAGGATATGTGTTTTCTATAAGTATAACTTTAAGGGGTATTGTGGGAGGGTATGTGTTTTTGTAAGTGTAACTTATAAAGGGGGAATGTGGAGGGTATGTTGTTTCTCTAAGTGTAACTATTAAAGGGGGTGTTGGAGGTATGTGTTTTCTATATGTGTAACTATTAAAGGGGATGTTGGGGTGTATGTGTTTTCTATAAGTGTAATTATTAGGGGAAATGTTGGAGGGTATGTTGTTTTTTATAAGTGTAATATTAAAGGGGTAATGTTGGAGGATATATTTTTCTATAAGTGTAACTATTAAAGGGGGAATGTTGGAGGGTATGTGTTTCTATAGTGTAAAATATTAAGGGGTAATGTTCTAGGGAATGTGTTTCTATAAGTGTAACTATAAAATGGGTTATGTTGTAGGGTATGGTGTTTCTATAAGTGTAACTATAAAGGGGTATGTTGGAGGATTATTTTTCTATAAGTGTAACTATTAAAGGGGAATGTTGGAGGGTATGTGTTTCTATAAGTAACTATTAAAGGGGTAATGTTCTAGGGAATGTGTTTTTCTAAGTGTAACTATTAAAGGGTAATGTTGGAGGATATGTGTTTCTATAAGTGTAACTATTAAAGGGTAATGTTGGAGGTATGTTTTTCTATAAGTGTAACTATTAAAGGGGTAATGTTGGAGGGTATGTGTTTCTATAAGTGTAACTATTAAAGGGGGAATGTTGGAGGGTATGTGTTTCTATAAGTGTAACTATTAAAGGGGGTAATGTTGGAGGGTTTTGGTTTTCTATAAGTGTACTATTAAAGGGGAATGTTGGAGGGTATGTGTTTCTATAAGTGCAACTATTAAAGGGGGAATGTTGGAGGTATGTGTTTCTATAAGTGTAACTATTAATATTAGGGGAATGTTGGAGGGTATGTGTTTCTATAAGTGTAACTAATAATGTTAGGTAAATGTTGGAGGGTATGTGTTTCTATAAGTGTAACTATTCATGTTAGGGGAATGTTGGAGGCTATGTGTTTCTATAAGTATAACTATTAAAGGGGAATGTTGGAGGGTATGTGTTTCTGTAAGTGTAACTATTAAAGGGGGAATGTTGGAGGTATGTGTTTTTGTAAGTGTAACTATTAAAGGGGGAATGTTGGAGGGTATGTTGTTTCTCTAAGTGTAACTATTAAAGGGGGTGTTGGAGGGTATGTGTTTCTATATGTGTAACTATTAAAGGGGAATGTTGGAGTGTATGTGTTTCTATAAGTGTAATTATTAAAGGGGGAATGTTGGAGGGTATGTGTTCTTATAAGTGTAACTACTAAGGGGAATGTTGGAGTGTATGTGTTTTCTATAAGTGTAACTTTAATGTTAGGAATGTTGGGGTATGTGTTCAATAAGTGTCACTATTAATATTAGGGAATGTTGGAGGGTATGTGTTTCTATAAATGTAACTACTAAAGGGGAATTTGAGTGTATGTGTTTCTAAGTGTAACTATTCATGTTAGGGAATGTTGGAGGGTATGTGTTTCAAAAGTGTAATATTAATATTAGGGGAATGTTTGGAGGGTAGGTGTTTTCTATAGTGTAACTTATTAATGTTAGGGGAATGTTTGGAGGGTATTGTTTCTATAAGTGTAAACTATTCATGTTAGGGGAATGTTTGAGGGTATTGTTTCTATAAGTGTAACTATTCATGTTAGGGGATGTTGGAGGGTATGTGTTTCTATAAGTGTAACTATTCATTTAGGGAATGTTGGAGGATATGTGTTTCTATAGATAACTATTAAAGGGGTAATGTGGGAGGGTATGTGTTTTTGTAAGTGTAACTATTAAAGGGGGAATGTTGGAGGGTATGTTGTTTCTCTAAGTGTAACTATTAAAGGGTGTGAGGGTATGTTTTCTATATGTGTACTATTAAAGGGGAATGTTGGGGTGTGATGTTTTCTATAAGTGTATTATTAAAGGGGAATGTTGGAGGTATGTTGTTTTTATAAGTGTAACTATTAAGGGGTAATGTTGAGGATATATGTTCTATAAGTGTAACATTAAAGGGGGAATGTTGAGGGTATGTGTTTCTATAAGTGTAAATATTAAAGGGTAATGTTCTAGGGAATGTGTTTCTATAAGTGTAACTATTAAAAGGTTATGTTGTAGGGTATTGTGTTCTATAAGTGTAACTTTAAAGGGGTAATGTTGAGGATATATGTTTCTATAAGTGTAACTATTAAAGGGGAGTTGGAGGGTATGTGTTTCTATAAGTGTACTATTAAAGGGGTATGTTCTAGGGAATGTGTTTCTATAAGTGTAACTATTAAAGGGGTAATGTTGGAGGATATATGTTTCTATAAGTGTAACTATTAAAGGGAATGTTGGAGGGTATGTGTTTCTATAAGTGTAACTATTAAAGGGGGAATGTTGGAGGGTATGTGTTTCTATAAGTGTAACTATTAAGGTGGAATGTTGGAGGGTATGTGTATCTATAAGTGTAACTATTAAAGGGGTATGTTCTAGGGAATGTGTTTCTATAGTGTAACATTAAAGGGGTAATGTGGAGGGTATGTGTTTTCTAAAAGTGTAACTATTAAGGGGGAATGTTGGAGGGTATGTGTTCTATAAGTGTAACTATTAAAGGGGTAATGTTGGAGGGTTTGTGTTTCTATAGATGTAAACTATAAAGGGGAATGTTGGAGGTATGTGTTTCTATAGTGTAACTATTAAAGGGGGAATGTTGGAGGGTAGTGTTGTTCTATAAGTGTAACTATTAAAGGGGAATGTTGGAGGGTATGTGTTTCTATAAGTGTAACTATTAAAGGGGTAATGTTGGGGTATGTGTTTCTATAAGTGTAACTATTATAAGGGGGAATGTTGGAGGGTATGTGTATCTATAAGTGTAACTATTAAAGGGGGAATGTTGGAGGGTATGTGTTTCTATAAGTGTAACTATTAAAGGGGTATGTTGGAGGGTATGTGTTTCTATAAGTGTAACTATAAAGGGGGAATGTTGGAGGTATGTGTTTCTATAAGTGTAACTATTAAAGGGGAATGTTGGAGGGTATGTGTTTATATAAGTGTAACTATTAAAGGGGGAAGTTGGAGGGTATGTGTTTATATAAGGTAACTATTAAGGGGAATGTTGAGGGTATGTGTTTCTGATAATAAGTTCATACACAGGTGTAAATTAAGGTTGGTTCCTGGACGGGTAAATCAAGAGGATATGAACAATGGGTAGCTAGTTTTCATTTGCATGCTGTGTATCACAGAGACGTCTTGTCTGTGGGAATCAGAAGGAGAAAGACACCTGTCCATATTTGGAGGATATGATTATCACGCATACTGGGGGGAGAATAGATGGAAATGGGATATAAACTGGGGTAAAAGCCAGTAGGGGAAGCTCTCTTAGATAAGGAGGATCTCTTTTAGATTAGAAAGGTAGAATCTTGGAGAATCATTTTGGACTTCAGGGAGCTCTCTTTGGACTAGCAGAAGCCTACTTGGACTACTCAGGAGACCGAGGACACAGACTGGAGATTAAGGAGGGTGGAAGCCATGCCAGAAGGATGTCATGTGGGATCTGATGGATACAGGCCAGGACAAAAGCAAGGCTCACATTGAAGAGTAGTTCTGTGGTAACTAATGTAGTCTACATGTAATCATTTATCAGGTAAATATTGTAATATAGTGTATGTTTTATGTTTAAAAAAACAGTAATTTGATTAAGTAAACAATATATATAACTTTTCATACATTTATGTGGTTTCTTTGGTTTCCAACCCCAAAAGAACGGTATAAGAGATTTCTACATTTATATTTAATAAATATAGAGATGTAAATCTTACAACTACATATTGGCGATGAGGAATGGCGAAATTTCTTACCAACAACTGGTCCATTTGATGTTTCTGGAAACCACACGAGTCTCTTTCAGAGCTGGGACAAGTTGAAGAAAGGATTCTCTTTCTATGTTGCAGCTACTGGAGTAAGTGAGCTTGCACAGTAAAGGGTCCTTCTGTTGCATCTGGTTGGCCCAGCAGTTCAGGACATTTTTGAAACACTTGAAGGAACAGGCGATTCTTCAGATTATGACACAGCAATGAACAAACTGAGCGAGTACTTTGGGCCAAAGAAAAATATTCCCTTTGAGAGATATATGTTTAGACAGGCTGCACAGAAATGGGGGAGACCATTGGCAGTTATGTGACCAGGTTAAAAGTGCTTGCAAGACTTGTGATTATGGGCCCTGACAGAGGAGATGATCAGAGATCAGGTTATTGAAAACTGCAGCTCTCAGCAACTCAGACGGAGATTACTTAGAGAAGCCAATTTAACACTTACCAGTTACAAGAGATGGCAAGGACCATGGAACTGTCTGACATGCAAGCGTTGCACATTGAGAGTAAAGAGACTGTATCAGTAAATGCAATCTCCAAACTGGCCTGGCAGGATGGAAGATAAAGGGAAACACAGCCAAGTATTCTACTGTAAAAGTGCTGTGTATGGAAACTGCAGTCCGAACTGTGCCGTTACATTATAATAAAACCTATTATGCTTGTGGAAAGGGGTTTATTTCACAGTGTTTGCCAAAATAAAATCTCTGGCAATCACCGACCCCTATCAACAGTTAATGATGGCAAAGTTAATCTTATGTCTGTAGATACAAGGAGAGAAAAGCGATTCCGAGTACTTTTTTTTCCCTTACCCACTTCAAACAGTGGAATCTGCCTGTTAAGATCAGTAACACTGACTTTACTGTATTGATTGATTCAGGAGCTACTTGTAATGTTCTGGATTCTGCATCATGGGATATGCTGCAAAGCAAAGAAATTACACCCCACCAATAAGAAGATTATACATAAATGCATAAATGCTACTGTAGTGTATGACACAGTTAACTAGGTCTTCATAACTGAGCCCAAGCTTTATTCACCAGCCAGGTAGCATACAGTGCTCTAACTAAAGTAACATTAGGAAGGAAAAGAATCCTAAAAGTAATTGTATATACAACTAACAAACATGTGACAAGACATAATATTAACTGCTCAATAGGACTAATAATAGTCAAACTTTAAATTGTGTCCATACACTTACAGGGAGATTCAATAAAAGTTTTTATCGTTAAAATGGTGCTAATTTTGCCCCAACCAATCAGATCTTATTTAACTTTTGAAAGCTAACATCTAATTGGTTGGGGCACAATTAGCACCATTTTTAACGAAAATAACTTTTATTGAATAACCCTGATGGTTCTAATTCTCCTTATATTCAAACTAATGGGATTAAATTACTGTGTGGGCTGATTTTTTTGTCATTCAAGGGCAAGGAACCCCTTTACTTGGCCATACTACAGCTACAGAACTGGGAGTACTTAAGATTGGGCCCAATGCAAACATAGCGGAGATTAAAATGCTGTCTGATTAGGCCCTTAAGTTAAAAAAAACTTTAAAGACTGTTTCTCGGGTTTTGGGAAGCTGAAGGATTTTCAGTTAGAATATCTGTGACCCCATTTAAAGCCTGTTGTGCAACCATGCACAGACTTCCTTATAGCTTGAGAGCAGCTGTGGAACAAAAGCTTGCGAATTACTGGAACTCGATATTATTGAACATGTGGATGGTCCCACTCCCTGGGTATCTACTTTGGTTGTTGTACCCAAAGGATCTGACATTCGAGTCTGTGTGAGATGTGCGAATCAAGCAGTGATTAGGGCACGACACCCAATACCCACCATTGAGGATATTCTGCATGAGATGAATGGTGCAACAGTTTTCAGTAAACTGGATTTAAAATGGGCTATCATCAGATTGAACTAACCCCAGCTTCTAGGGAGATAACCACATTTGTAAGCCATAAAGGCCTCTTCCGTTACAAACACCTAATGTTCAGCATTTCCTGTGCACCTGAGGTATATACAACATGTCATTCAAAAAATATTACACGGGTGTGAAGGCACACATATATTTCAGATGACATCATTGTGTGGGGCAAAAACGAACATGAGCACAATGAGAGACTGTGCACAGTATTACAGTATTAAAAGACAAAGGCTTGACACTCAATGAGAACAAGTGCGGATTTCAAATGAATAAAATGATTTTCATGGCCATGTTTTGTCAGATAAAGGTATTGGTCCAGAAAATAGCAAAGTCAAATCTGTGTCTGAGGCCCGAAATCCAGAAAACCCTACAGAGTTTCACAGTTTTCTTGGTTTGTCAATTAAGTGCAAAAGTATTCCTGATATGGCAACAATTAGCGAACCACTTTGATAGTTGACTCGAAAAGCGGTTTCTTGGAAGTTGGGTGCCATAGAATAACATTCTTTTATGAGCTAAAGTGACGACACACTTGTTCCACAACTCTGGCTTACTTTGATCCAGCTGCGCAGACACAAATTATTGTTGATGCAAGCCCTGTGGGTCTAGGTGCCATTTTAGTTAAAAAAACAACAGGGTGGGGATTACAGACCTGTTCAATATGCTAGTAGATCACTTTCTGTAGGAAAACGATATTCCCAGACTGAGAAAGAGTTTTTGACTGTTGTGTGGGGGTGTGAAGATTCCACATTTACCTCTATGGGTTGATTTTACAATTGTGACTGACCACAAACCATTGGAGGTGATTTACTATCCTAGTTCTAAACCTTCTGCCAGAATCAAGAGGTTGGGTCTTCACCTCCTACCTTATCCTTTTACAGTGAGATAACCGACCTGGACCTACAAATGCAGCTGATGCCTTTCAAGATTATCCCTCTGCACAGACTGCATCCCACAATGGCAGAGGACTATGTTCATTTTATTGTCGCTAACATAGTCCCACAGCATTATCACCACGTGAGGTGGAAAGAGCTTCAGCAATTGATCCAGAAATTTCACATTTGTGTAAATATATTCGACTGGGGCCATGGGATCAATGTTGTCTGTATACAGAGAGTTAAGAATGAGCTCAGCATCGCAGGGCAGTTAATTTGCTTAGGAACCGCATCATTATACCTCAGAAATTGAGCGAACATACCTAGAGCTGGCAAATGAGGATCATCAAGGCATAGTACACACAAAGCAATGACTTTGTGAAAAGGTCTGGTGGCCAGGAATTGACAAAGAATCAGAGAATATGGTCTGCATGCCAGCTTGTGGGTGTCAAACCAAAACCAGAACCAGTTTCACGTACAGTTTTACCCAAAGGTCCATGGGAAGAACTGGCCATTGATTTGTGTGACATACCACCTGACCACCACCATTTAGTATTGTTAGACTATTATTCACGCTGGCAGGAGGTAGTAATCCTCAAGGAAGCAACTACTTCTGCTGTCATTGATGCATTGGAGCGTATTTTGCTTTACACTGACTTCCTGAACTCATTGTAAGTGATAATGGTTTGCAGTTTACATCCACGGTAGTTCAGCAGTATTTGGCCTCAAATGTCATTGTACATCGTCGTGCTACTCCAAATTGGCCACAAGCAAATGGGAAAGTTGAACGTCAGAACAGGACTTTATTTAAAGCCATACGAATTGCTTATTTGGAAGGCAGAGATTGGAAAAAGGAATTATGCGTTTTCATTTGGCAATAGTACACACTCCTCATGCTACAACAGGATTACCCCTGCAGAACTAGCTGCATGGTTGCAAATCAGAACCAAGTTGCCCAGCATTGAGACCTCTCCTCTACCGATGTTTCTGATTTTCGAAAAGTTGATGAAGAGAGGAAGTTTCAGGGTCAGCAATATATGATCAGAAACGTCACTGCCAGAATAGTGTCCTCCAAAAGGAGATAAAGTCCTGCTAAAGAATCCGGTCAAACAAACTTTCTCCCTTTTATGAGCCAGAGCCTACATTCTGCAAGAAAAGAAAGGTACTCAAGTTGGTTTGGAAGATTCAGATGGTGACACAATTGTTGGAAACTCTTCTTTTGTAAAAATAATAGTCGAACCAGAGAATCTTGCAATGGAAGATGAACAAATAGCTGAAAGTAGCAATACTCATGCCGATATTGGTACACAAGTACCTGCATCAGAACCAACACAATCTAGAAGGTCAATCAACCACCAGCATACCTTAAAGACTATCAGAGAGATTCAATAAAAGTTCTTATCGTTAAAAATGGTGCTATTTTGCCCCAACCAATCAGATGTTAGCTTTCAAATGTTAAATAGATCTAATTGGTTGGGGCAAAATTAGCACCATTTTAAACGTATAAAAACTTTTATTGAATCTCCCTGTAAGTGTATGGACAAGAGTTTAAAGTTTGACTTATTATTAGTCCTATTGAGCAGTTAATATTATGTCTTGTCACATGTTTTTGTGGGTTGTATATACAATTACTTTTAGGATTCTCTTCCTTCCTAAGGAAAAAAGGGTTGTAGTATTTCTTGGTAAGCAATGTGTTAAACTGTTAGCAGCAGCAAATTGTTACATTAGCATGACCCAGCCTTGCTGGTCAAATGTTACTTTAGTTTGAGCACTGTAGCTACCGGCTGGTGAATAAAGCTTGTGCTCAGTTATGAAGACCTAGTTATCTGTGTCATACACTACAGTATGCATTTAAGGTTATTTCAGTTAATTAAAGGGTCACTATACTCAATGAAACAACTTTACATTTTCTGAAACTACAATTGAGAGATTAATCTGTGCTTGCTTTGTCATTAAATTATTAATGTTTACTGAGTGCTCCTAATTTCCCCAATTCGTATGGCTTTCATAAAGTCCTGTTCTGCCATTCAACTCCTCATTTGCTTCATTTTATTGCATATTGCCACTTTATTATTTTACCCTGAATGGTAATTAATTAAGTTTTTTTGAAAAAATACAAGTGGGTACTTTATACGTATCAGATATTAATGTAGATAAGAACTTTTAAAACAACTAATCTTAATTATAGATGTCCGAACTTCTCAAAATCGGGACCGCTCGAGGATCCGAGAATTTTCGAAAAAATTCGAATACAAGGATTCTGCGAAAATACGAAATCTGCGATTTCTCGTATTTTCCCGATTTTCGAAAATACGAGAAATCCTCGTAATTTCGGAAATTTTCAAAAACGCGGTTCGGAAAAGTCCGGAAGGTGGAAAACCGGAAAATCCGCGATATCCGCCGTTCACGAACAAGGTAAATCCGCCGCAGATCCGGGTTCGGATCCGCGAACTGAGCCATCCCTAATCTTAATTCATTTTATCTCCTTGAATTCTTTTTATCATTTTATGTCATTGGACGCGCAACCAAAACAAAGTATATTAATATTTTAATATATGTAATATAATAGGTTTCCAAAGCACAATAACATAGTAGAAAATGAACCTGAAATGGGTTAACAGGCCAACAAATTACTACAGTATGGTGAGAGAATCCCACAGGAGACTTTGGTAATCTCACTAGGTTACAGGTCCATTGTGAGGACTTGGGATATCATTAGATTGTAAATAAACTCTGGAGGTTCTGTAGGTTTGGTAGGAAGGATATAAATGGCCAATATGTTATTCATCATTGCAGATATCTGGATATTACAGGTAAGATATGGAATCCAAACTCTCTGATGGATGGTACATTTAGAGAAAGAAATGTCTTATTCAACAAAGTTTTTCTGTACTAAATGCAAACGTGATTGACTAAAGACTCAAGATTTCTCAACAGCCTCACAAATGTGAGGGGAACACAGATTAAACTCAAGGTAATCTGTCTTACATGATTTAATGTGTTTGGGCTAAGTCGACCTTTACTTTTTTTTTATTAATAATAAATTAATTTTAATTAATTGTAATAAATTAATAAAGCACAAACAAGCAAATCTCCTTAGCAGTTTTACCATTGGCTGTAATAATAAGTTAGCGCGACTTTAACCCCTTAATACTGCACTGCGCACCTCCGTAAATAACCTATCCGTAGTGTTTATTACAACAAAGTATCTTTCATTCTGTAATTCTTTCAAACTGCAATTAACCCCTTAATACTGCAACTGCTGCTCACCTCCATGAAAGATTACTTTGATGTAATAAACACTACCAGGATAGGTTATTTATGGAGGTGCGCAGTGCAGTATTAAGGGGTTAAATTGCAGTTTGAAAGACATAACTAACCTATCCTGGTAGTGTTTATTACATCAAAGTAACTTTCATTCTGTGTTCTTTCAAACTGCATTTAACCCCTTAATCTGCCTGCGCCCCTGTAAATAACCTATCCTGGTAGTGTTTACTACATCAAAGTAATCTTTCATTCTGGAATTCTTCAAACTGCAATTTTACAGCAGTTTCCATTTTGTATTGTGTATTTTTTGTTTTTTGTTTTGTGCAGTGTTATTATCTTTTCTTTTTAAAGGGCAAATCAAGCCCTAAAATGAAAAAAAAAACCCAACAAAACAAAAGCTGACAGATAAAGGACTGACCTGTTATGCAGCGAAATGCTCTTCTCCCCTCTGCCTCTGTAAATGTTGCACCTTTCCAAGCTCTTATTTAGGACACTTTTTAAATATAGATGAAAGGCAGTGAAGCCTTAAAGGACAATTTACTCACAATTTCACTGATCCATTCCTCCAAAGTACCCAGTGGGAAGGTTGGACTGCAGCGCAGAGAGAGATTTTAAGTAAGTATTGCAGTGGTGAGGACTTTGTGTTTTAGGTCCTCACCCTGGGTACATTGCTGAATAGATGAAAAAGAAGGAGGGGGAGGTGAGTATAATTGTCCTTTAAGTCAATTGAACAAATATAGTTCCAGTAATGGAAGTCAAAAAGTACCTTAAACTGGAAAACATTCAGATCTCCATATCCATTTATGTAGGTTTTAATTAGGTTAATATGTGGGAGATAATTCCAAATACCGAGTATTAGACCATCTTATTCAAAAAGTGTCCAAATAATTTTATCTTCATTAGAACCCTAACCAGTCATTTGTGTTGGACATATTAAAGCTGACATTTATCAAGGGGGGTCAAGGGGCAGAGCGGGGGGGGAGCAAGGGGCTTGTATGTGGCAGGGAGTGGGCATGCCAGGGGCAGAGAGGTGGGGTTTGGATATACTGTGGCAGACAGTGGGTGTTCGGGATGGGGCTCCAGTACCATTCAGTGGATGGGATTTCAGCCCTGAGTGGTAAACTTTGGCAATTCTGTCTGCACAGGTCCCCAAAGTGTTGCATACAATGTATCAGGATGTTCCCTGCTGTGTTTTAGACCCTGTTGAAAAAGAGCTACTTTCTATCAAGATTTGGAAGACTGAGAGTCTTGTGAAAAAATATTTGCTCCATGTCAGAGATCGTCTTTGTATTGCAAATTGCAATATGGAACTGACTGTCCCTTGTTTAATAATATGGTAAAAAAATAGATATAAAAAAAAATAATTCAATAACCACTTACTGTTGTGTGGAGGTCCTCGGTAGAGATGGCCGAACTCACTGATGTTGTTTTGTTTCCCAACTTCAGTAAAAGTTCGGAAGTTCGGAAATGAACCCATTGAAGTCAAAGGAGAGATACTAGTTCAAAAAGTTTGGATGAATAACAGATAAAATAAAAATGGTAACTTACTGTAAATGGCTGCGGCACCTGGGAACAAATTTGGAGACTTTGAGCTCATCCAAACTTTAAAGTTCAGCCTGAACTTGGGTTCGAGTTTGTGTCAGGTCCACCTCTAGCCCTCGGTTCTTGACTCACTGCCAGGAAGTCCAAATTATTATCCAAAGTAGAAGAAATGAGAGTCCTCCAAATATAAGTGAAAAACATGTACATTACTATTGAACTACAACCCCTTCTTCACAAAACACGGCAACGGGTAGGCAAAGCAGTGCCCTTTCTCCAGCGATTAAAATACATACAGCTTTAAGCCTTATTTAGTTGTATGCATGGTTGCTAAAAACCTTTCCAAACATTAATGATCTGTAGAAATAGATTGGGGTGTGTCAGGTATTAAGGAATCTAGGTAACAGTAAGGAGACATAGCAGAACTAAATTAAAAAAAAATATGCAGGGTATTCAATAAAAGTTATCGTTAGAAATAGTGCTAATTTTGCCCCAACCAATCCAATGTTAGCTTTCAAATGTTAAATAAGTTCTGATTGGTTGGGGCAAAATTAGCACCATTTTAAACGATAAGAACTTTTATTGAATCTCCCGAAGAACTTTTATTGAATCTCTGAAGAACTTTTATTGAATCTCCCTGTTGGTTTCAACAAAGCTTCTTATTTGTCAAAACATTTACAGCTCTTTCCCTTGTATATTGTAGCTGGTGCACACACTCGGCTGTTGAACTTTTACATAGGTAAGTCAAGCAATCCAATTGAAGGGTGTCTCCACCCTCTTACATTTAAATTGTATACACAGCTTAACCCCCCCAAACTTACTTTTCATTATACCATTTCCAAGGATGCTTCTAAAATTACAACCCAATCCCACGCTGTGGCTCTATCCTCTCCTCTGTGCTTTGTGAACAGTAAAATGCACATAGCAGCAGAACAGCAGCAGGGCAAGATTATACTGTACTTGCTGGAGAGGAATTGGGTTGAGGAAGTAAGTTTAGAACCATCTTGGGTGGGCCTTAAGCAGTTGGTGTAAAGTTTAACATAGTGTATTTCTTTCTGCTGTTTCAGACAAATCATATATGTCTTATAAAAAAAAGGCCATTTTACCTTTAATGAACTGACATATAGTGTGCAATTCTATGTAATGGCTAATGTTGTGTTTTATGGATTGTGCTATGAAGGCCTGCACACTTAAAAGGAATGTTAAATATAATGAATGACAAATAAATTAAACAGAACCAGTGATGATCTGGTGATCTACACTAATTACCCTGGTGTTATTTGTTGTCTGAATAATAATAAAAAGTAATAACTTTACTTCATCAACAAGATTCTTCCAGCTGCTGTAATGTGTTTGTTTTATCTGGTGAAAATGTATTTTACTGATCTTGGTTTCTTGGTGTTTTCTCTTGTAATATTTATAAATAATATCAAAATTAAGATGGAAAACCAAACCAGGTTTCACATATTGGTTTCTTGATTGTCTGATCTTCCAAGTCTTCAACTCCCTCTGTTCCTGGTGTTTCTGTTGGTCTATTGAGACTCTGACTGGGAATCTTCTCATTGTCCTTCTGATCTGTACAGATTCCCATCTCCAAACCCCCATGTACTTCTTCCTTGGAACCCTGGCATGTCTGGATATGGGCTATTCCTCAGTCACTACCCCACGGATGCTCTTTGATTTTCACACACAAAAAAGGTTCATTTCTATACAGGCTTGTATACATCAAATATACTTCATTTTGGTTTTTGCAGTGTCAGAATTATCTTACTGGCAGTGATGTCCTATGATCGATATGTTGCAATATGTCACCCTCTTCACTACATACAGAAATGCATGGAAACTTGTGTTTTGGTATTAGGAGTGCTGATGATAAGTATGGTATGCTCCATGGTACATGTTTTTGTACTTAAACTGACATTTTGCAGCTTTCAACCTTTACAAAGCTTCTTTTGTGATCTTCCCCAGTGCTTCTGGTCTCTTGTAGTGACACATTCATTAATGTATTACTCATTCTTATCCTTGCATTCCCTGGAGGAGCTATTTTGCCCTGACATTGTGCCATATATAATTTATACTGAACACTATTATGAAGATGTCTAAAGCCAGAGATCTAAGGCCTTCTCCACCTGTCTCCATCTGACTGTGTCTTTATATTTTATGGAACTGGGTTTTTTAGCTACTTTCACCCAAATGCAAAAGATCATTCATCACTGGACAAAGTGGCGTCTGTATTTATACTGTATTAACACCCTTAGTCAATCCTCTAATATACAGTCTGAGAAATGAGATTATGAAAAAATCATTAAAAAGAGCTTTGGTCATATAATATATAATAGGAAGATTTGATAAAAATCTTGTTAAAAATTGTGCTAGTTTTGCCCCTACCAATCAGATGTTAGCTCAAATGTCAAATAAAATCTGATTGGCTGGACAAAACTAGCACCATTTTTAAGAACTTTTATTGAACCTCCCTGTAATATATGTATATAACGATGAATAAAGGGTGCAATATCTGAACCGCAATAAAAGTATAGTAAAACCTAGTGCAATAAGCTCTGCATTTAAACATAATGCAGAAACTACATAAATTGTATTATTATTATAAAGAAGGAGGGCGCACAAATACTATATTATTGCCAAGGTCCTGTGTGGTGTATTCCTTGTTCCTGCACACTAATGCAATTTTATAGCATTGTTTTTCTTTTGTGATCTCTGTTTGGCCTTTTTAGAGACACACAAACAGGGTTATTCAATAAAAGTTCTTATCATTAAAAATGGTGCTAATTTTGCCCTAGCAAATCAGATGTTAGCTTTCAAAGTGTTAAATAGGATCTGATTGGTTGGGGCAAAATTAGCACCATTTTAACGATAAGAACTTTATTGAATCTCCCTGATAGAATGATATATTCTTCACTTGGAACATTGGCAAGTAGCCATGCTAGAGTAGAACATCAAATGACCTAATGTGTTTTTTTCCCATTGACTGAAAGACACGGTACATTAATCGGATGCTCAGATGTCTTTTGCATAATCATGCAATATGGATTTAAAGTTGCGCTTTCTGAACTGGTTGGCGTGAATTTGACTCCATATAAATGCCTACCGTGCTACAACAACATCTTCATGTGTTAAGCACACGCATGTGCAGTCGAGTGTTGGGCTACGTGTAAAATAGCACATATTTACCTAGCATTATTTAGCTATTTAACTAGAGGACTAAATAAAACAATATACATAGAGGTGCGCAGTGCAGTATTAAGGGGTTAAATTGCAGTTTGAAAGAATTACAGAATGAAAGATTACTTTGTTGTAATAAACACTACCAGGATAGGTTATTTACGGAGGTGCGCAGTGCTTTGTTCTCCCATTCCAGACCCCCCTTTCCTGGCGGCCAGAACAGAGCCAAAAGATCCAGACCCCGTTCGGCGGCCAGAACAGAGCCAAAGCATGCAGACCCCTGTTCCGGCAGCCAGAACAGAGCCAAAGGGGTCCAGCCCCCCATTCCGGCGGCCCAGAACAGAGCCAAAAGCATCCAGACCCCCGTCGGCGGCCAGAACAGAGCCAAGGGTCCAGACCCCCGTTCCGGCGCCAGAACAAAGCCAAAAGTATCCAGACCCCTTTCCTGTGCCAAAACAGATCTAAAAGGGTGTAAAACCTTATCCGGCATCTATAATAAAGTGGTGTAATTTTAATGCCTTACGATAGGTGGCGCTGTTCATTTTCTGTTCCGGTTCCGGCGACTGTTCCGGTTTTTCGATAGTCCCTTCAATCAAATTAATATATATAATGCGGGGAACATGATTCTTGTTCAATGCTGAGTCTCAACTCTTACCTGTTATATCCAGATGACCATGTCTCATCATAGAGAACACTTGGCCATTTATATCCTTCTTACCAACCTACGGAACCTCTGAGATTAATTACAATCAAATAATATCCCAGGTCTCCCACAATGGGCCTGTAACCTACTGAGATTATAAAACTCTGCTGAGTGATTCTTATTTAGGGATTGTTAGTTTTTACTTTCATATTCTCTGGTCTTACTTTATATTACTGCAGAACGAGAGAGCGATTAAAGTCCTCCAAGGTTTCATGTTATACTCATCACAAAGATTACCTGTAATTATAAGTGATTATATAGCTAAGCACAGTTTATAGATGTATATATCTAGATTGTAAGCTCTTTCGGGCATGGATCTCATTCTAATGTATCAAGACACGCTTATATCATTCTATATCATATCAGCACACAAATTAAAATAGGAAACTGGGTTAGTAACCATTGTTTATGGTGTCTTTCTTATGGCCAAAATTTAATGAGACAATATATATAGAACTTTATGTAACATTTATAGGGAGATTTACGCAGACCAGGCTGCTTTGTTTCTTCAATATCCCTTTTGTGGTTTTGGACAAATAGCGACCAGGATTCACCTTTTTGCTGACTTTAATGCTTGCTATAAGGTAGCATTAAATGGTAAAAGTATGGCAAAACAATATTAAATTGTTTGCAACAAATGCATTTTTTATCGAAACCGGCCGTGAAAAGTCATACCGCCACCTATTGCCACTCCACAGTAACTGCTTGTTTGTTATTATAAATTGGGGATAAGTGTTTCATTAATGGTGGCGAATGAGTCTTTATAAAAAATTAACAATTAGATTTAATTATTAAAAAAAAAATTTCAAATAACTTCAGAGCAGTAACAAATCTAACCATGGTGTTAACTAGAAGCTTTTGCCTTCAAACTTTTAGATACAAAAGTTTGAGTTAGATAAAAAGAAAGAAAAACTATTTTAGACCGTCTCTATTTATCTTCAATGTTTTTAAAGGGGTATTAATGCAGATGTGGAAAGATCTGATATATATAGGGAGATTCAATAAAAGTTCTTATCATTAAAAATGGTGCTAATTTTTGCCCCAACCAATCAGATCTTATTTGACATTTGAAAGCTAAAACTGATTGGTTGGGCACAAATTAGCACCATTTTTAATGATAAGAACTTTTATGAATCTCCTGATAATATATAATCCAGATCTCTGCAATTATGTTAACTCAATTACGAATGGCCATTTTTTGAAACTTGATATCAATCTATAGTTATATAGTTAATATACCTAAAATAAAATTTGGTATTTTGACATATGTTCTAGTGTCTCAAGTGAAATTTAAATGGTTAATAGCACATTGTGAGGAAAACGATTTACCTAAAAATTCTGCTCCCTAGCAGTTCTTAGTAAATTGGAAAAAAAAGGGACATTTCCCCATGTTTAACCCTTTTTTTCTCTGTATGTTCATCTAGCCACCAAAACCTACTCTGTTCAATGCTAAAATCTCAAAAGTAATTGTACATATTAGAGAACACAACTCCACCCACAGATTTGGTATATAACATAGGTATGTAGAGAATGTGGACTGTGGCAAACCAGTTTTTGTGGTTGGGCAGGTGACGGGTTGGGGTGTGTAACGTGAAAATAAATTTAAGAGTATTAAAAAGCATAGATCAAATGTAACAAAAAAATTTACTTAGTAACTGTTGTTACAATTAATCCCAATTTGTGTCAGTAGTGATGAATCGGTTTTCGAAACCAAATTGGTTTTGATTCATAATTGCTGGTTTAGAAAAATCTGTGGACCCAATGGAGTTTTCAAAATTCTATTAACTGTGAAATTTTTATTGAAAAAACGGAAAATCGAAAACTTTTAAAATACCATTTGAAAATTTAAAAATTCTATTTGAAAATCAAAAATGTCTATCAAAAAATCGATCAGAAAATCGAAAATATCTATTAAGAAATCGAAAATATCAATCGAAAATGCTACCGAAAATTAAAAAAAATGTGTTTATAATGTATACAAGTTTGCAGATAATATGATATTGTTTTGTGGTTAGGAATGTGAATTGATAATATTTCTATGTTTGTATAAATGATTGACCAGATCTGAAGACTTCCACAAAATTTTATTGTAATTTAGCCTAGTGAGTGCTCCCACAGTCCTTCATTGTATTTATAGGAAGGTTGTCAAGCATCCATGTGGTAGTAAAACCCCCAACCACACCCTTTAATGGGAGGTCCATGCCTTTATATCAATCGCTGGATGGACAGCCTCATTCTGCACTGTAAAAAGCCATTTGGCAGAGGGGAAGTGACCAGTGTGCAAGTATGACCAATGCAAAAGTTTGTTAATCATAATTAAAGTAAAAAGGTTGAAGTAGTACCTTCCAGACTGGGGTTACCTTGACGTGGTTGGAAGGCTTTTCATGCATGTCATACAAGTATGTATACTAAAAACCCTTGTTTATAATGTATGCAAGTTTGCAGATTAGATGATATTGTATGGGCCAGGAATGTGCATTGATTATCTTTTCTATGTTATAATGTATACCAGTGTGCAGATAGAGGAAATGTATGGGGCCCAGGAATGTGCTGATAATGCTTAATAGAACCTATTTTTATGCCAGATATGAATAATCTTTTCAGGGGACAGGGGGCAACTCTCATATGTACCATGTTGTATTAAAAAAACCTGAGGGTAGCATGTTAGAGAAACACTAATATAAAGTTAAAATGTCTGTTTTCAACAACCATTTAGTATTCCATTTTTGTAAAGTAAGATTTAGAATTTTTAGCATATAAGTATTTTTTAGCCATCAGCCATCCAGTTAACAAAGTTACAGCAATATTCGAGATTGATATTAAAAACCTTCTATTATTGTCATACAGCTGTCTAGATGGTACAAATCCTACTAGATCTGAGATAATAAGATTGGGCAGGAATGGTTGTAAACTATTTGCAATAATTTTTGAAAATTTTCTGTAAATATATAGGATGATAATTAGGAATATTGTGCAGATCCCTATATGATTTTGAGTGGGAACAATAATAGCCTGAAGCATTTCTTTAAAAAAAAAACATTTTTGTTGTATGGCCTCATTATACGACCTTAACAATTGAGAGACAAAACAGAGGTTAGTAATCCTAAATTATGCTAAGTGCTGCATGTGATTCAGTGTGTGCCGCATCAATGTGTGTGTCACTGCAGTTCCTATGGACTCACCACTAGAGGGAGTGGTGAAAAACCCCTGCAGTTTCAATTAATTCACCACTAGAGGGAGAGTAAGAAACACACATGGCAGCATGGAGAACAACAGCAGATAAGGTAGAGGGGGACTGACTCTGCCACAGATGCTATCACAGAGGTGGGGGAAACTGCCACATGGGGGGCTCTGCCAGAAAGGGGGGACTCTGTCATAGAGGGGGGCTCTGCCACAGAGGGAGGACTCGGGGACAGAGGGGGAACACTGGGACAGAGGGAGGACTCTGGGACAGAGGGGGGCTCTGGGGGATAGGGGGACTCTACCTTTGGGACAGAGGGGGACTCTGTCTTTTGGGGCAGAGAGGGGGGACTCTGCCTTTTGGGACAGAGGGGGACTCTGCGTTTTGGGACAGAGGGGGAGACTCTGCCTTTTGGGCCATAGGGGAGGACTCTTCCTTTTGGGATAGAGGGGGGACTCTGCCTTTTGGGACAGAGGAGGGACTCTGCTAGGACACTGAGGGGGGTCTCTGGGCTTGGGACACTGAGGGGGTCTGTGGCTTCTAGCGCCCATTAATGTAACTGGCTTAATGTCTAGTATTCATTATAAATCCATCCTGTTCAGATACTTTATTAGATAAAAAGAGACAGTATTACACATTCCATTTTTCTGTTAGAGAAAGGAGCATTAATTATTTTTTTAATTGTGAAGAGTATAGAGCTGGGAGATTTATCGATCTAAAAAATAATTTATTTCCTCATTAGTTTGCCCGATTTTTTTATGGATAATAAAAAGATTCATAATACTGTATTGCAAATGAATTAGCAATTAGAATTGGCACAATTAAATAAGACATTTTATACTTGTTTGACAATGCTTTATTGATATAAGGTCCTTGGGCATCATGTGATAGGTTTGTTCTGTTTTCAGATTATGGAACTCGGGGAAAATTGAAGATCCAAAAACATACTTTTACCTTTACGTTACTGAATATACAAAGTTATTTTAGGTAACCCTTGAAAATAGTCCCATACATTCAGTATTCTTCGGAAATCCGTTCTGAAATTGATCTGCTCGGTTCCGACACATGACGCTTAAGGTAACAAATTGTGTTTAAAATAATTGGATTATACTGATACAACTTATTTTAACTTCTTGTAAATTTTTATAATTTTGCATTTGCTGTGTGAGAAGTCTACATGTAGTTGTTTTTTGTTTGTTTTCTTAATCCTGAAGATACTTATGCAGCCACCCGTTATAAATCTTTATGGGCATTTCAAATAGTAAACCCACTAGTTGAATCATTGTCATATAAGGCGTACCCACCTTAGAAGGAATAGTTCACTTATAAAGTGCCTTTACTGCATTAATTGAAGAAAAGGATGTAAAGAAGCCCTTCTATGGCTCCTTCTAAATTAATGAATAATGGGAGGTAAGGCTATAGCTGATTGACCTCCACTCTTCAATTAATACACTAAAGGAATAGTTTACTTATGAGTGAAAATAAAGTCAATTGTAGTTACCTGACAATTGGATAATTATTGACCCCCATGGCAGAGTAAGCTGGCCCCTCCCTCCCTACAGTCAATCAAGGATGTTACAACTGACATCACAACCAATGATTGACTGTTCTTTCACCTGCTGACTCCACTGCACATGCTATAAAAAACCTCATTGAGCAAAGCAAGGAGGTGTATAACTTTGCCAGAAAGGACTAGGACTTATCATTTAATAACGGGCTAGAAATCAGAGGCGTAACTACCAGGCAGCAGGAGGAGCAATGGCAGGGGGGCCCAGGAGCCAAGGGGGCCCCATCTTCTTATTTTTCCTATGACAGATATAGCCTTCTTCTAGAAAACCACTGTGGCTGAAGCAAGGATAGGGGCCCCATCATAGTTTTGCTGGGGGTGCCCAGTGATTCCTAGTTACGCCACGGCTACAAATGCATGCAACAAACTGGGAAAATAGCAGTTGGGGGTTTGCACGATGACTGACAAATCACCAGTTTTATGTTTTATGGGTGGACATGCCTTTAAACCAACAATATCCAATAATGCTACTTTAAGCATTTCCTGCATTTCTATGCTACTAATGATACAATGTATTCAATCTCCATAAATATAAGGAGGGATAAATAAATAATAGGACATTTGTAAAAAACAGGGATATGCTTGGTAATGATCAAAGCAAAATTGACAAATATTTTCGGGGAGATGTAATATGAGATACATTGGGTAAAAAGGAGTTAATGGGTATCTACACTAAGAAAATGAACTTTGATTTTTTCAGTGTAGAATGGGAGGTAAAATAGCTATGTCTTACCTCCAGTTCTTCAATACTAAGGAGGAGCAGGCAGCAAGGAAAGTTAGAGTACTTACAATACTCACAATCCTCCCCTGTTCCTCTGACAGGTCCCTTAAACTCACACTTCCTGATGCAATTTTGGGTTAGCGTAAGTTTAACACCAATTTCAGGCGCCTGTGCAGTTTTATATTAATGGCATAGGCAACACTTGTAGCATAGTTTTTGCGCTTTTAGTTTTTTAAATGTGGCGTACCTGGTGGGCACATTACTGTCCAGTCCCAAAAATTAAATGTTGACCTGAGATGGTCAATGATGATATGGGGGATGATAACCAGGTGGTGCATCACCTAACACCCCAGCTGATAGACCACCTTGGACTCTTTCTAAGTACAGCTTTTTCCCACCTTTGTCCAGATTCCCTGTGTCCGCATCTTCATGAATGCAACCGAAAAAAACTTAAAATTCAAAGGGTTTTTCTCTTCAATACAGTCCAAGGAACACTCCAGCACACAGGTGTTGGCGTTATGCAGACAAGTGGATAGGTGCAGTTCCCCTAGCCCTCACTCCAAGGAAGGGGCAGCACAAGAAAGATATGGGGGAGCACACTAATCAGGTGAATTCACAACTATTTATTGTAACAACACATACAAAGTTTCGGGACACCCTCTCCTTTCTCATCTTCAAACCTCATGAGAGAGGAGATGCGAGCACTCAGGGAGCTTAAGGCCACAGTAATATAATAGTAAAATGACGACAAAGGTGGAAAGTTATGGATAAGGGTAATTACCAAATGAGTCTTGAGACAATCAAATAAATACTCAATATAGTCGGGTCAGAAATAATCCCCTCCCAGAAGTGCTTGGAGGTAGATGATGGTTGATGGTGACATCATCCATGCTTACTTCATGGCTTTATCTATTATCCACGCTTGTGTTACCCACCAGCTCTGCTTGCATTACTAATACCGGAACTTGTAGGGCCGAGGAGACAGACAAGAATACACCATGCACATCAGTCTTGCAACTATGTACCTTGTAGGGCCCTGCCTTGACTGCCAGATATGGTTTCAAATATTTAGCAGTATTATTTCTGTTATGGGTATTATCATCCAGCTGTATGATATATATAATATGTTTTATTAGATTTGTTTAATAAAGATGTTTTGTATTACTGTATTTTAGTGTCCACCACTGAGTCCCCTATATTTATTGAGGCCTTGTTGTCCTCTTGTTCTATATATACAGTAGTTGCCTTTTATGCAGTTTGAGTGCCTTGATTGCTTTGTGCCCCTAGTTTAACCTGGCTCTATATTTTTAATTCTCTTTTTCCATCTTTCTTCCTTCCTTCTTCTTCTTCTTCCTTATATATTCTATCCTGTATATCCTTCCAGTTATTATATTGCTTGTCTCTAGGTTTTGAACCCACTACTAGTGTTACTGCTGACACTACGTTGCCCTATATACAGTTCTGCATATATTATTTTTCCTCCCCTTTGTTTTGTCCCTAAATCAGTAAATCACATTAAGTGAATACAGCTTCCTGGGAACCCAGAAGATGAGAGGATTTTGGTGGTATTACATCTCCCTGTTTATCTTTTGCAAAGGTCATTTGTCCAAAAGAAAACAAAAAACATACAAGATTTAGAAAAATAGGAAAAAGCTATATGTAGTGGATTGAAATCCCTCAGGCATCATTTAATCTTCTGTTTGTAAACCCGTTGAAAATCTAGATGTGATATTGGATAATTGTTTAAGAAACATCATTACTGTTCAGACGAGACTAATATTCCCACTTATTTGTCTAAAAACCACCTTATCTGGGGGGGGGGGGCTCTTTTGTGATACCCATGCAGCCGATGCAAAAGGAAGAAGTTAAATCATGCTAATCAATATTGAATCGATTAGCAAGACCCCCGTCTCTTTGATTAATGCCGTTTTTTTTCTTCTATATTTAGATTTAGCAATAACAAATATTTATGTAATTGTTTTATTTAGTCCTCAGTTAAATAAGCTAAATAATGCTAGGTAAATATGTGCTATTTTACACGTGAAGCCCAACACTCGACTGCACATGCGTGTGCTTAACACATGAAGATGTTGTTGTAGCACGGTAGGCATTTATATGGAGTCAAAGTCACGCCAACCAGTTCAGAAAGCGCAACTTTAAATCCATATGCATGGATTATGCAAAAGACATCTGAGCAACCGATTAATGTACCGTGTCTTTCAGTCAATGGGAAAAAAACACATTAGGTCATTTGATGTTCTACTCTGCATGGCTACTGCCAATGTTCCAAGTAGAAGAATATATCATTCTATCAGGGAGATTCAATAAAGTTCTTATCGTTAAAAATGGTGCTAATTTTGCCCCAACCAATCAGATCCTATTTAACATTTGAAAGCTAACATCTGATTTGCTAGGGCAAAATTAGCACCATTTAATGATAAGAACTTTATTGATAACCCTGTTTGTGTGTCTCTAAAAAGGCCAACAGAGATCACAAAAGAAAACAATGCTATAAAATTGCATTAGTGTGCAGGAACAAGGAATACCACACACAGGACCTTGGCAATAATATAGTATTTGTGCGTCCTTCTTTATAAATAATAATACAATTTATGTAGTTCTGCATTATGTTTAAATGCAGAGCTTATTGCACTAGGTTTACTATACTTTTATTGCGGTTCAGATATTGCACCCTTATTCATCGTTATATACAGTATAACAGGGAGGTTCAATAAAAGTTCTTAAAAATGGTGCTAGTTTTGCTCCAGCAATCAGATTTTATTTGACATTTGAAAGCTAACATTGATTGGTAGGGGCAAAACTAGCACAATTTTTAACAAGATTTTTATCAAACTTCCTAATTATATATTATAATTGACGCAAAGCTCTTTTTAATGATGTTTCATATCTCATTTCTCAGAATGTATATTAGAGGATTGACTAAGGGTGTTAATACAGTATAAAATACAGACGCCATTTGTCCAGTGATGAATGATCTTTTGCATTTGTGGTGAAAGTAGCTAAAAAACCCAGTTCCATAAAAATAAAGACAACAGTCAGATGGGAGGAACAGGTGGAGAAGGCCTTAGATCTCATGGCTTTAGACATCTTCATAATAGGTTCAGTATAATTATATATGGGCACAATGTCAGGGCAAAAATAGCTCCTCCAGGGAATATTGCAAGGATAAGAATGAGTAATACATTAATGAATGTGTCACTACAAGAGACCAGAAGCAACTGGGGAAGATCACAAAAGAAGCTTTGTAAAGGTTGAAAGCTGCAAAATGTCAGTTTAAGTAACAAAAGAACATGTACCATGGAGCATACCATCTTATCATCAGCACCCTAATACCAATAAAACACAAGTTTCCAATGCATTATCTGTATGTAGTGAAGAGGGTGACATATTGCAACATATCGATCATAGGACATCACTGCCAGTAAGGATAATTCTGACACTGCAAAAACCAAAATGAAGATATTTGAGTTATACAAGCCTGTATAGAAATGAACCTTTTTGTGTGTGAAAATCAAAGAGCATCCGTGGGGTAGTGACTGAGGAATAGCCCATATCCAGACATGCCAGGGTTCCAAGGAAGAAGTACATGGGGGTTTGGAGATGGAATCTGTACAGATCAGAAGGACAATGAGAAGATTCCCAGTCAGATCATCAGATAGACCAACAGAAACACCAGGAACAGAGGGAGTTGAAGACTTGGAAGATCAGACAATCCAGAGAGAACCAATATGTGAAACCTGGTTTGGTTTCATCTTAATTTTGATATTATTTATAAATATTACAGAGAAAAACACCAAGAAAACCAAAGTCAGTAAAATACATTTTCACCAGATAAAACAAACACATTACAGCAGCTGAAGAATCTTGATTTGATGAACTGTAAAGTTATTACTTTATTATTATTAGTCAGACAAACAAATAAACACCAGGGTAATTAGGTAGATCACCCGATCATCACTGGTTCTGTTTAATTTATTTGTCATTCATTATATTTAACATTCCTTTTAAGTGTGCAGGCCTTCATAAGCCACATCCATAAAACACAAAATTAGCCATTACATAGAAGTTGCACACTATATGTCAGTTCATTAAAGGTAAAATGGCCTTTTTTATTATAAGACATATATGAATTTGTCTGAAAACAGCAGAAAGAAATACAACTATGTTAAACTTTACACCAACTGCTTAAGGGGCCACCCAAGATGGTTAAACTTACTTACTCAACCCAATTCCTTCCAGCAATACAGTATAATCTGCCCTGCTGCTGTTCTGCTGCTATGTGCATTTTAGTGTTCACAAAGCAGCAGAGGAGAGGATAGAGCCACAGCGGTGGGATGGGTTGTAATTTAGAAGCATCCTTGGAAATGGTATAATGAAAAGTAAGTTGGGGGGGTTAAGTGTGTATACAATTTAAATGTAAGAGGGTGGAGACACCCTTCAATTGGAAATTTGCTTGACTTACCTATGTAAAGAGTTCAACAGCCGAAGTGTGTGGCACCAGTACAATATACAAGGGAAGAGCTGTAAATGTTTTGACAAATAAGAAGCTTTGTTGAAACCAACAGGGAGATTCAATAAAAGTCTTCAGGGAGATTCAATAAAAGTTCTTCAGGGAGATTCAATAAAAGTTCTTATCGTTTAAAATGGTGCTAATTTTGCCCCAACCAATCAGAACTTATTTAACATTTGAAAGCTAACATTGGATTGGTTGTGGCACAAATTAGCACTATTTCTAACGATAAGAACTTTTATTGAATAACCCTGCATATTTTTTTTTTATTTAGGTCTGCTATGTCTCCTTACGTTTACCTAGATTCTTAATACGACACACCCCAATCTATTTCTACAGATCATTAATGTTTGGAAAGGTTTTAAGCAACCATGCATACAACTAAAATAGGCTTAAAGTGTATGTATTTTAATCGCTGGAGAAAGGGCACTGCTTTGCCTAAACCGTTGCCGTGTTTTGTGAAGAAGGGGTTAGTAGTTCAATAGTAATGTAACATGTTTTTCACTATATTTGGAGGACTCTCATTTCTTCTATTTGGATAATAATTTGGACTTCCTGGCAGTGAGTCAGAGAGAACCGAGGGCTAGAGGTGGACCTGAACCCAAACTCAACCCAAGTTCAGGCTGAACTTTATAAGTTTGGATGAGCTCAAAGTCTCCAAATTTGTTTCCCAGGTGCCGCAGCCATTTACAGTAAGTTACCATTTTATTTATCTGTTATTCATCCAAACTTTTTGAACTAGTATCTCTCCTTTGACTTCAATGGGTTCATTTCCGAACTTCCGAACTTTTACTGAAGTTGGGAAACAAAACGAACATCAGTGAGTTCGGCCATCTCTACCGAGGACCTCCACACAACAGTAAGTGGTTATCTGAATTAATTTTTTTTATATCTATTTTATTACCATAATATATAACACAGGGACAGTCAGTTCCATATTGCAATTTGCAATACAAAGACGATCTCTGACAATGGAGCAAATATTTTTCACAAGACTCTCAGTCTTCCAAATGTAGAAAGTAGCTCTTTTTCAACAGGGTCTTAAAACACAGCAGGGAACATCCTAGATACATTGTATGCAACACTTTGGGGACTGTGCAGACAGAATTGCCAAAGTTTACCACTCAGGGCTGAAATCCCATCCACTGAATGGTACTGGAAGTCCCCATCCCAGAACACCCACTGTCTGCCACAGTATATCCAAACCCCACCCTCTGCCCCTGGCATGCCCACTCCTGCCACATACAAGCCCCTTGCTCCCCCCCCGTCTGCCCCTTGACCAATTGATAAATGTCAGCTTTAATATGTCCAACACAAATGACTGGTTAGGGTTCTAATAGAGATAAAATTATTTAGGACACTTTTTGAATATATGGTCTAATACTCGTATTTGGAATTATCTCCCACAATATTAACCTAATTAAAACCTACATAAATGGATATGGAGATCTGAATGTTTTCCATTTAAGGTACTTTTAGACTTTCCATTACTGGGACTATATTTGTTCAATTGACTTAAAGGACAATTATACTCACCTCCCCCTCCTTCTTTTTCATCTATTTCAGCAATGTACCCAGGGTGAGGACCTAAAACACAAAGTCCTCACCACTGCAATACTTACTTAAAATTCTCTCTGCGCTGCAGTCCAATCCTTCCCACTGGTGTACTTTGGAGGAATGGATCAGTGAAATTGTGAGTATAATTGTCCTTTAAGGCTTCACTGCCTTTCATCTATATTTAAAAAGTGTCCTAAATAAGAGCTTGGAAAGGTGGCAACATTTACAGAGGCAGAGGGGGGAGAGAGCATTTCGCTGCATAACAGGTCAGTCCTTATCTGTCAGCTTTTGTTTTGTTGGGGTTTTTTTTTCATTTAGGGCTTGATTTGCCCTTTAAAGAGAAAAGATAATAACACTGCACACAAACAAAAAAAAATACACATACAAAATGGAAACTGCTGTAAAATTGCAGTTTGAAAGAATTACAGAATGAAAGTTACTTTGATGTAGTAAACACTACCAGGATAGGTTATTTACGGAGGTGCGCAGTGCAGTATTAAGGGGTTAAATTGCAGTTTGAAAGAACTACAGAATGAAAGATTACTTTGATGTAATAAACACTACCAGGATAGGTTATTTATGGAGGTGCGCAGTGCAGTATTAAGGGGTTAAATTGCAGTTTGAAAGAATTACAGAATGAAAGATTACTTTGTTGTAATAAACACTACCAGGATAGGTTATTTACGGAGGTGCGCAGTGCAGTATTAAGGGGTTAAAGTCGCGCTAACTTATTTATACAGCCACTGGTAAAACTGCTAAAGGAGATTTGCTTGTTTGTGCTTTATTAATTTATTACAATTAATTAAAATTAATTTATTATTAATAAAAAAAAAGTAAAGGTCGACTTAAGCCCCAAACAACATTAAATCATGTAAGACAGATTACCTTGAGTTTAATCTGTGTCTCCCCTCACATTTTGTTGAGGCTGTTGAGAAATCTTGAGTCTTTAGTCAATCACGTTTGCATTTAGTACAGAAAAACTTTGTTGAATAAGACATTATCTTTCTCTAAATGTACCATTCCATCAGAGAGTTTGGATTCCATATCTTACCTGTAATATCCAGATATCTGCAATGATGAATAACATATTGGCCATTTATATCCTTCCTACCAAACCTACAGAACCTCCAGAGTTTATTTACAATCTAATGATATCCCAAGTCCCTCACAATGGACCTGTAACCTAGTGAGATTACCAAAGTCTCCTGTGGGATTCTCTCACATACTGTAGTAATTTGTTGCCTGTTAACCCATTTCAGGTTCATTTTCTACTATGTTATTGTGCTTTGGAAACCTATTTATATTACATATATTAAAATATTAATATACTTTGTTTTGGTTGCGCTCCAATGACATAAAATGATAAAAAGAATTCAAGGAGATAAAATGAATTAAGATTAGGGATGGCTCAGTTCGCGGATCCGAACCCGGATCTGCGGCGGATTTACCTTGTTCGTGAACGGCGGATATCGCGGATTTTCCGGTTTTCCACCTTCCGGACTTTTCCGAACCGCGTTTTTGAAAATTTCCGAAATTACGAGGATTTCTCGTATTTTCGAAAATACGGGAAAATACGAGAAATCGCAGATTTCGTATTTTCGCAGAATCCTTGTATTCGAATTTTTTCGAAAATTCTCGGATCCTCGAGCGGTCCCGATTTTGAGAAGTTCGGACATCTATAATTAAGATTAGTTGTTTTAAAAGTTCTTATCTACATTAATATCTGATTAAACGTATAAAAGTACCCACTTGTATTTTTTCAAAAAAACTTAATTAATTACCATTCAGGGTAAAATAATAAAGTGCAATATGCAATAAAATGAAGCAAATGAGGAAGTTGAATGGCAGAACAGGACTTTATTGAAAGCCATACGAATTGGGGAAATTAGGAGCACTCAGTAAACATTAATAATTTAATGACAAAGCAAGCACAGATTAATCTCTCAAATTGTAGTTTCAGAAAATGTAAAGTTGTTTCATTGAGTATAGTGACCCTTTAATATTAACTGAAATAACCTTAAATGCATACTGTAGTGTATGACACAGATAACTAGGTCTTCATAACTGAGCACAAGCTTTATTCACCAGCCAGGTAGCATACAGTGCTCAAACTAAAGTAACATTTGACCAGCAAGGCTGGGTCATGCTAATGTAACAATTTGCTGCTGCTAACAGTTTAACACATTGCTTACCAAGAAATACTACAATCCCTTTTTTCCTTAGGAAGGAAGAGAATCCTAAAAGTAATTGTATATACAACCAACATAAACATGTGACAAGACATAATATTAACTGCTCAATAGGACTAATAATAAGTCAAACTTTAAACTCTTGTCCATACACTTACAGGGAGATTCAATAAAAGTTTTTATCGTTTAAAATGGTGCTAATTTTGCCCCAACCAATTAGATCTTATTTAACATTTGAAAGCTAACATCTGATTGGTTGGGGCAAAATTAGCACCATTTTTAACGATAAGAACTTTTATTGAATCTCTCTGATAGTCTTTAAGGTATGCTGGTGGTTTGATTGACCTTCTAGATTGTGTTGGTTCTGATGCAGGTACTTGTGTACCAATATCGGCATGAGTATTGCTACTTTCAGCTATTTGTTCATCTTCCATTGCAAGATTCTCTGGTTCGACTATTATTTTTACAAAAGAAGAGTTTCCAACAATTGTGTCACCATCTGAATCTTCCAAACCAACTTGAGTACCTTTCTTTTCTTGCAGAATGTAGGGCTCTGGCTCATAAAAGGGAGAAAGTTTGTTTGACCGGACTTTCTTAGCAGGACTTTATCTCCTTTTTGGAGGACACTATTCTGGCAGTGACGTTTCTGATCAATATATTGCTGACCCTGAAACTTCCTCTCTTCATCAACTTTTCGAAAATCAGAAACATCGGTAGGAGAGGTCTCAATGCTGGGCAACTTGGTTCTGAATTTGCAACCATGCAGCAGTTCTGCAGGGGTAATCCCTGTTGTAGCATGAGGAGTTGTACTATATGCCAAATGAAAACGCATAATTCCTTTTTCCAATCTCTGCCTTCCAAATAAGCAATTCGTATGGCTTTAAATAAAGTCCTGTTCTGACGTTCAACTTTCCCATTTGCTTGTGGCCAATTTGGAGTAGCACGACGATGTACAATGACATTTGAGGCCAAATACTGCTGAACTACCGTGGATGTAAACTGCAAACCATTATCACTTACAATGAGTTCAGGAAGTCAGTGTAAAGCAAAAATACGCTCCAATGCATCAATGACAGCAGAAGTAGTTGCTTCCTTGAGGATTACTACCTCCTGCCAGCGTGAATAATAGTCTAACAATACTAAATGGTGGTGGTCAGGTGGTATGTCACACAAATCAATGGCCAGTTCTTCCCATGGACCTTTGGGTAAAACTGTACGTGAAACTGGTTCTGGTTTTGGTTTGACACCCACAAGCTGGCATGCAGAGACCATATTCTCTGATTCTTTGTCAATTCCTGGCCACCAGACCTTTTCACAAAGTCATTGCTTTGTGTGTACTATGCCTTGATGATCCTCATTTGCCAGCTCTAGGTATGTTCGCTCAATTTCTGAGGTATAATGATGCGGTTCCTAAGCAAAATTAACTGCCCTGCGATGCTGAGCTCATTCTTAACTCTCTGGTATACAGACAAACATTGATCCCATGGCCCCAGTCGAATATATTTACACAAATGTGAAATTTCTGGATCAATTGCTGAAGCTTCTTCCACCTCACGTGGTGATAATGCATGTGGGACTATGTTAGCGACAATAAAATGAACATAGTCCTCTGCCATTGTGGGATGCAGGTCTGTGCAGAGGGATAATCTTGAAAGAGCATCAGCTGCATTTGTAGGTCCAGGTCGGTATCTCACTGTAAAAGGATAAGGTAGGAGGTGAAGACCCAACCTCTTGATTCTGGCAGAAGGTTTAGAACTAGGATAGTAAATCACCTCCAATGGTTTGTGGTCAGTCACAATTGTAAAATCAATCCCATAGAGGTAAATGTGGAATCTTTCACACCCCCACACAACAGTCAAAAACTCTTTCTCAGTCTGGGAATATCGTTTTCCTACAGAAAGTGATCTACTAGCATATTGAACAGGTCTGTAATCCCCACCCTGTTGTTTTTTTAACTAAAATGGCACCTAGACCCACAGGGCTTGCATCAACAATAATTTGTGTCTGCGCAGCTGGATCAAAGTAAGCCAGAGTTGTGGAACAAGTGTGTCGTCACTTTAGCTCATTAAAAGAATGTTATTCTATGGCACCCAACTTCCAAGAAACCGCTTTTCGAGTCAACTATCAAAGTGGTTCGCTAATTGTTGCCATATCAGGAATACATTTTGCACATTAATTGACTAAACCAAGAAAACTGTGAAACTCTGTAGGGTTTTCTGGATTTCGGGCCTCAGACACAGATTTGACTTTGCTATTTTCTGGACCAATACCTTTATCTGACAAAACATGGCCCATGAAAATCATTTTATTCATTTGAAATCCGCACTTGTTCTCATTGAGTGTCAAGCCTTTGTCTTTTAATACTGTAATACTGTGCACAGTCTCTCATTGTGCTCATGTTCGTTTTTGCCCCACACAATGATGTCATCTGAAATATTATGTGTGCCTTCACACCCGTGTAATATTTTTTGAATGACATGTTGATATACCTCAGGTGCACAGGAAATGCTGAACATTAGGTGTTTGTAACGGAAGAGGCCTTTATGGCTTACAAATGTGGTTATCTCCCTAGAAGCTGGGGTTAGTTCAATCTGATGATAGCCCCATTTTAAATCCAGTTTACTGAAAACTGTTGCACCATTCATCTCATGCAGAATATCCTCAATGGTGGGTATTGGGTGTCGTGCCCTAATCACTGCTTGATTCGCACATCTCACACAGACTCGAATGTCAGATCCTTTGGGTACAACAACCAAAGTAGATACCCAGGGAGTGGGACCATCCACATGTTCAATAATATCGAGTTCCAGTAATTCAGCAAGCTTTTGTTCCACAGCTGCTCTCAAGCTATAAGGAAGTCTGTGCATTGGTTGCACAACAGGCTTTAAATGGGGGTCAACAGATATTTCTAACTGAAAATCCTTCAGCTTCCCAAAACCCGAGAAACAGTCTTTAAAGTTTTCTTTTAACTTAAGGGCCTAATCAGACAGCATTTTAATCTCCGCTATGTTTGCATTGGGCCCAATCTTAAGTACTCCCAGTTCTGTAGCTGTAGTATGGCCAAGTAAAGGGGTTCCTTGCCCTTGAATGACAAAAAAAATCAGCCCACACAGTAATTTAATCCCATTAGTTTGAATATAAGGAGAATTAGAACCATCAGGGTTATTCAATAAAAGTTATTTTCGTTAAAAATGGTGCTAATTGTGCCCCAACCAATTAGATGTTAGCTTTCAAAAGTTAAATAAGATCTGATTGGTTGGGGCAAAATTAGCACCATTTTTAACGATAAAAACTTTTATTGAATCTCCCTGTAAGTGTATGGACACAAATTTAAAGTTTGACTTATTATTAGTCCTATTGAGCAGTTAATATTATGTCTTGTCACATGTTTGTTAGTTGTATATACAATTACTTTTAGGATTCTTTTCCTTCCTAATGTTACTTTAGTTAGAGCACTGTATGCTACCTGGCTGGTGAATAAAGCTTGGGCTCAGTTATGAAGACCTAGTTAACTGTGTCATACACTACAGTATGCATTTATGCATTTATGTATAAATCTTCTTATTGGTGGGGTGTAATTTCTTTGCTTTGCAGCATATCCCATGATGCAGAATCCAGAACATTACAAGTAGCTCCTGAATCAATCAATACAGTAAAGTCAGTGTTACTGATCTTAACAGGCAGATTCACTGTTTGAAGTGGGTCAAGGGAAAAAAAAGTACTCGGAATCGCTTTTCTCTCCTGTATCTACAGACATAAGATTAACTTTGCCATCATTAACTGTTGATAGGGGTCGGTGATTGCCAGAGATTTTATTTTGGCAAACAACTGTGAAATAAACCCCTTTCCACAAGCATAATAGGTTTTATTTAATGTAACGGCACAGTTCGGACTGCAGTTTCCATACACAGCACTTTTACAGTAGAATACTTGGCTGTGTTTCCCTTTATCTTCCCATCCTGCCAGGCCAGTTTGGAGATTGCATTTACTGATACAGTCTCTTTACTCTCAATGTGCAACGCTTGCATGTCAGACAGTTCCATGGTCCTTGCCATCTCTTGTAAACTGGTAAGTGTTAAATTGGGTTCTCTAAGTAATCTCCGTCTGAGTTGCTGAGAGCTGCAGTTTTCAATAACCTGATCTCTGATCATCTCCTCTGTCAGGGCCCCATAATCACAAGTCTTTGCAAGCACTTTTAACCTGGTCACATAACTGCCAATGGTCTCCCCCATTTCTTGTGCAGCCTGTCTAAACATATATCTCTCAAAGGGAATATTTTTCTTTGGCCCAAAGTACTCGCTCAGTTTGTTCATTGCTGTGTCATAATCTGAAGAATCGCCTGTTCCTTCAAGTGTTTCAAAAATGTCCTGAACTGCTGGGCCAACCAGATGCAACAGAAGGACCCTTTACTGTGCAAGCTCACTTACTCCAGTAGCTGCAACATAGAAAGAGAATCCTTTCTTCAACTTGTCCCAGCTCTGAAAGAGACTCGTGTGGTCTCCAGAAACATCAAATGGACCAGTTGTTGGTAAATCAAGAAATTTCGCCATTCCTCATCGCCAATATGTAGTTGTAAGATTTACATCTCTATATTTATTAAATATAAATGTAGAAATCTGTATACCGTTCTTTTGGGGTTGGAAACCAAAGAAACCACATAAATGTATGAAAAGTATATATATATTGTTTACTTAATCAAATTACTGTTTTTTTAAACATAAAACATACACTATATTACAATATTTACCTGATAAATGATTACATGTAGACTACATTAGTTACCACAGAACGTACTCTTCAATGTGAGCCTTGCTTTTGTCCTGGCCTGTATCCATCAGATCCCACATGACATCCTTCTGGCATGGCTTCCACCCTGTCCTTAATCTCCAGTCTGTGTCCTCGGTCTCCTGAGTAGTCCAAGTAGGCTTCTGCTAGTCCAAAGAGAGCTCCCTGAAGTCCAAAATGATTCTCCAAGATTCTACCTTTCTAATCTAAAAGAGATCCTCCTTAGTCTAAGAGAGCTTCCCCCTACTGGCTTTTACCCCAGTTTATATCCCATTTTCCATCTATTCCTCCCCCCAGTATGCGTGATCAATCATATCCTCCAAATATGGACAGGTGTCTTTCTCCTTCTGATTCCCACAGACAAGACGTCTCTGTGATACACAGCATGCAAATGAAAACTAGCTACCCATTGTTCATATCCTCTTGATTTACCCAGTCCAGGAACCAACCTTAATTTACACCTGTGTATGAACTTATTATCAGAAACACATACCCTCCAACATTCCCCCTTTAATAGTTACACTTATAGAAACACATACCCTCCAACATTCCCCCTTAATAGTTACACTTATATAAACACATACCCTCCAACATTCCCCTTTAATAGTTACACTTATAGAAAACCATACCCTCAACATTCCCCCTTTAATAGTTACACTTATAAACACATACCCTCAACATACCCCTTTAATAGTTACACTTATAGAAACACATACCCTCCAACATTCCCCCTTTAATAGTTACACTTATAGATACACATACCCTCCAACATTCCCCCTTTAATAGTTACACTTATAGAAACACATACCCCCCAACATACCCCTTTAATAGTTACACTTATAGAAACACATACCGTCCAACATTCCCCTTTAATAGTTACACTTATAGAAACACATACCCTCCAACATTCCCCCTTTAATAGTTACACTTATAAAACACATACCCTCCAATTCCCCTTTAATAGTTACACTTATAGAAAACACACACCTCCAACATTACCCCTTTAATAGTTACACTTATAGAAACACATACCCTCCAACATTTCCCCTTAATAGTTACACTTTTAGAAACACATACCCTCCAACATTACCCCTTTAATAGTTACACTTATAGAAACACATTCCCTAGACATTACCCTTTAATAGTTAACTTATGATACAAATACCCTAACATTCCACTTTAATAGTTAACACTTATAGAAACACATACCTCCAACATTCCCCCTTTAATAGTACACTTATAGAAACACATACCCTCCAACATTCCCCTTTAATAGTTACACTTATAGAAACATATATCCTCCAACATTACCCCTTTAATAGTTACACTTAAGAAAACACTTCCCTAGAACATTACCCCTTAAAGTTACACTATAGAAACACATACCCTCAACATTCCCCCTTAATAGTTACACTTATAGAAACATATATCCTCAACATTACCCCTTTAATAGTTACACACTATAGAAACACATACCCTACAACATACCCATTTAATAGTTACACTTATAGAAACACATTCCCTAGAACATTACCCCTTTAATATTTACACTTATAGAAACACATACCCTCCAACATTCCCCCTTTAATAGTTACACTTATAGAAACATATATCCTCCAACATACCCCTTTAATAGTTACACTTATAGAAACACATACCCTCCAACATTCCCCTTTAATAATTACACTTATAGAAACACATACACTCCAACATTCCCCTTTAATAGTTACACATATAGAAACACATACCCTCCAACACCCCCTTTAATAGTTACACTTAGAGAAACAACATACCCTCCAACATTCCCCCTTTAATAGTTACACTTACAAAACACATACCCTCCCACATTACCCCTTAAGTTATTACTTATAGAAACACATATCCTCCAACATTCCCCTAACATGAATAGTTACACTTATAGAAACACATACCCTCCAAACATTCCCCTAACATGAATAGTTACACTTATAGAAACACATACCCTCCAACATTCCCCTAACATGAATAGTTACACTTATAGAAACACATACCCTCCAACATTCCCCTAACATTAATAGTTACACTTATAGAAACACATACCCTCCAACATTCCCCTAAATATAATAGTTACACTTTTTGAAACACATACCCTCCAACATTCCCCTAACATGAATAGTTACACTTATAGAAACACATACACTCCAACATTCCCCTTTAGTAGTTACATTTATAGAAAACACATACCCTCCAACATTCCCCTAAATTAATAGTTACACTTATTGAAACACATACCTCCAACATTCCCCTAACATTAATAGTTACACTTATAGAAACACATACATCCAACATTCCCCTTTAGTAGTTACACTTATAGAAACACATACCCTCCAACATTCCCCCTTTAATAATTACACTTATAGAAACACAACACTCCAACATTCCCCTTTAATAGTTACACATATAGAAAAACATACCCTCCAACACCCCCTTTAATAGTTACACTTAGAGAAACAACATACCCTCCAACATTCCCCCTTTAATAGTTACACTTACAAAAACACATACCCTCCAACATTACCCCTTTAATAGTTACACTTACAGAAACACATACCCTCCAACATTCCCCTTTAATAGTTATACTTATAGAAACACATAGCCTCCAACATTCCCCTAACATGAATAGTTACACTTATAGAAACACATACCCTCCAACATTTACCTAACATTAATAGTTACACTTATAGAAACACATACCTCCAACATTCCCCTAATATTAATAGTTACACTTATAGAAACACATACCCTCCAACATTCCCCTTTAATAGTTGCACTTATAGAAACACATACCCTCCAACATTCCCCCTTTAATAGTTACACTTATAGAAACACAAACCCTCCAACATTACCCCTTTAATAGTTACACTTATAGAAACACAACCTCCAAACTCCCCTTTAATAGTTACACTTTTAGAAAACACATACCCTCCAACATTACCCTTAATAGTTACACTTATAGAAACACATACCCTCCAACATTACCCCTTTAATAGTTACACTTATAGAAACATATATCCTCCAACATTACCCCTTTAATAGTTACACTTATAGAAACACATTCCCTAGAACATTACCCCTTTAATAGTTACACTTATAGAAACAAATACCCTCCAACATCCCCCTTTAATAGTTACACTTATAGAAAACATTATCCTCCAACATTACCCCCTTAATAGTTACACTTATAGAAAAAACATACCCTCACAACATAACCACTTTTAATAGTTACACTTAAAGAAACAACATTCCCTAGAACATTACCCCTTTAATATTTACCTTATAGAAACACTACCCTCAACATTCCCCCTTTAATAGTTACACTTATAGAAACATATATCCTCCAACATTACCCCCTTAAAGTTACACTTATAAAAACAAATACCCTCCAACATTCCCCTTTAATAATTACACTTATAGAAACACATACACCCCAACATTCCCCTTTAATAGTGACACATATAGAAAACACATACCCTCCAACACCCCTTTAATAGTTACACTCAGAGAAACAAAATACCCTCCAACATTCCCCCTTTAATAGTTACACTTATAGAAACACATACCCTCCCACATTACCCCTTTAATAGTTATACTTATAGAAACACATATCCTCCAACATTCCCCTAACATGAATAGTTACACTTATAGAAACACATACCCTCCAACATTCCCTAACATGAATAGTTACATTATAGAAAACACATACCCCCAACATCCCCTAACATGAATAGGTACACTTATAGAACACATACCCTCCAACATCCCCCTACATTAAAGTTACACTTATAGAAACACATACCCTCCAACATTCCCCTAATATTAATAGTTACACTTTTTGAAACACATACCCTCCAACATTCCCCTAACATGAATAGTTACACTTATAGAAACACATACACTCCAACATTCCCCTTTATAGTTACATTATAGAAACATACCCTCCAACATTCCCCTAATATTAATAGTTACACTTTTTGAAACACATACCCTCCAACATTCCCCTAACATTAATAGTTACACTTATAGAAACACATACACTCCAACATTCCCCTTTAGTAGTTACACTTATAGAAACACATACCCTCCAACATTCCCCTTTAATAATTACACTTAGAAACACATACTCCAACATTCCCCTTTAATAGTGTACACATATAGAAACACATACCCTCCACACCCCCTTTAATAGTTACATAGAGAAACAACATACCCTCAACATTCCCCTTTAATAGTTACAATTACAAAAACACATACCCTCCAACATTACCCTTTAATAGTTACACTTACAGAAACACATACCTCCAACATTCCCTTTAATAGTTATACTTATAGAAACACAAGCTCCAACATTCCCCCAACATTGAATAGTTACACTTAAGAAACACATACCCTCAAAATTACCACATTATAGTTACAATTATAGAAACACATACCCTCCAACATTCCCCTAATATTAATAGTTACACTTATAGAAAAACATACCTCCAACATTCCCCCTTTAATAGTTGCACTTATAGAAACACATACCCTCCAACATTCCCCCTTTAATAGTTACACTTATAGAAACACATACCCTCCAACATTCCCCTTTAATAGTTACACTTATAGAAACACATACCCTCCAACATTCCCCTTAATAGTTACACTTATAGATACACATACCCTCCAACAATTCCCCCTTAATAGTACACTTATAGAAACACATACCCTCCAACATTTCCCTACATTAATAGTTACACTTATAGAAAACACACTACCTCCAACATTCCCTAACTTAATAGTTACACTTATTGAAACACATACCCTCCAACATTCCCCTAACTTAATAGTTACACTATAGAAACACATACCCCAACATTCCCCTTTATAGTTACACTTATAGAAACACATACCCTCCAACATTCCCTTTAATAATTACACTATAGAAACACATACCTCCAACATTCCCCTTTAATAGTTACACTATAGAAACACATACCCTCCAACACCCCCTTTAATAGTTACTTAGAGAAACAATACCCTCCAACATTCCCCCTTAATAGTTACACTTAAGAAACACATACCCTCCAACATTCCCCTTTAATAGTTAACTTATAGAAACACATACCTCCAACATTCCCCTAATAATAGTACACTTATAGAAACACATACCCTCAACATTCCCCTCTTAATATAGTTACACTTTAGAAACACATACCTCCAACATTCCCTTTTAATAGTTACACTTATAGAAACACATACCCTCCAACATTCCCTTTAATAGTTCACTTATAGAAACACATACCCTCCAAACTTCCCCCTTTAATAGTTACACTTATAGAACACATACCCTCCAAACCCTTAATGTTACACTTATAGATACACATACCCTCCAACATTCCCCTTTAATAGTTACACTTATAGAAACACATACCCTCCAACATTCCCCTTTAATAGTTACACTTATAGAAACACATACCCTCAACATTCCCCTTTAATAGTTACACTTATAGATACACATACCCTCCCAATCCCCTTTAATAGTTACAACTTATAGAAACACATACACTCCAACATTCCCCCTTTAATAGTTACACTTATAGAAACACATACCCTCCAACATTCCTCTTTAATAGTTACACTTATAGAAACACATACCCTCCAACATTCCCCTTTAATAGTTACACTTATAGATACACATACCCTCCAACATTCCCCCTTTAATAGTTACACTTATAGAAACACATACCCTCCAACATTCCCCCTTTAATAGTTACACTTATAGAAACACATACCCTCCAACATTCCCCTTTAATAGTTACACATTTAGAAACACATACCCTGCAACATTCCCATTCAATAGTTACACTTATATAAACACATACCCTCCAACATTACCCTTTAATAATTACACAATAGGGTGCAGAGCTGCAGAGGGTGGATAATGAAGAGAACCTGATCTTACATATAAAGGGGAATTTTAATTAATTCCTGCACTAAATGTAAAAAAAAGTAAAGTAATTAAATAGGTCGCCTGACCAAATGACAATGGAAAACATTATATTTAAAAGTATGGGGCAAATAGTAAACTGGTTACAAATAGGAGTCACACAAAAAAGCAGATTTCTGAATACCCTCCAACATTCCCTTTAATAAGGTCAGAAATGCATTGCACAGAGCTGTGCTAAAATCAGGTTCACTGTATTACCCTCCCACTGCAGCTCTGCCTTATGTTGGAAGGGGAATGTTGTAGGGTATGTTTCTGCACAATATTGAATAAGTTGCAGCATAAGTGACATAATTTATCTTTTAACATCAACACCCCCCATAAAACTAGACATGTGCTGTGCAGGGTCTGCATAAAAATCATTAGTACCCTAATATACCATTCATAGAGAGGACATAAACTACAGGGCTACAGACATATCAGCACATTTAAAAGGTAATTGTTGGAGGGTATGTTTTATCCTGGGACACCAAAAACAAGTGCCTGAGACCTAATTGTTTCCCAGAAAAAGGTTGTTTTGCTCAGCATACATAATAGAAAAAAACAAACAACCATAAATATAGTCATGAACCCCAGTTCGCTGGGCACGTGATCTGACCAATCAATCGGTTATCGCTACCCCCACTGTGCACTTCTTCCGGCCGTGCAGAAGCCCAATCACTCTTGACTCTTACTGACTATGCACACCCCTGTCCTGGCAGCTAAATGGTTAACACTACACCATTCACTCCAGCAACTAACTGGTTAATTAGCATCAGTCCTTCACAAGCAGTCACAGAGTTAATTAGCATTTACACTGCAAAACACTCCATTCAAACACATATAAACTTATCAGAGGCTAACTGAGTTCTTTAGAGCATCAAAGACAAAACTTATTAAATTTTAGATTTAATATTCCAAAGGGTGTACAGTGCATATAATACAAAAATAAAAGAAAATAGTGTTATAATCAAATGACATACAATAGGTACAAGAGTTATATAAAATGAAAAGTATAAAAATATTCACAGACCCTAACTACTCACTAGAAGTCCTGTGTCCCGGGGCGAGAAGGAAATATGATCCATACCCATTTAGCACGTCCCATCAGTATGAACAAAGTTAAAGGAGCTACAGTGTTTTTTTAAGCCCAGGAATGTCCAGATTTATGACTTGTCACAACCATTCATTCTCCCTCAGTTAGGCAGATTCCATATAACTTTAGATATGTGAATTGTATTGGGAAATAGACCATTTATTCCTCTGCTGTATTAATTAATAATTCCTACAATACCAAACATGACCCATGTATAATACATATTTCCCATGATATTTATAACTCGCCTTGGCAAGGGAATAAGGTCTCCATGTTGGGTATCATTTTAATGGGCCTATCTTCCTATTCGTAAATATAATATTGGTTCCCATATCACATATTCCAATACAAAAATATATTTATTTTATACATATGGCTGTCCTTAAGGTGACCTTTATGAATCCACCAGACAGCTAGCTGTAGAGAATTCCAGATACACGGTTCGGCCCCAAATTGTCTGGAAGAGAGGATCTGGTTCCGTGCTTCACCAACCCTAATATAAACACTGGGGACTGTTTCCAGGGAGGAATGGCATTTTTTATTGGTTCTTTGAAAGAACTAATACCAATAGTTAATTCATTCTGGTCAAGTCACTACACATGTTCCTGACTAATATATTTAATAAATATCCATGATTTAGCACTTAAAAAGTGCATTACTATTTCTCATCCAATTTATGTGCAGTATTAATTAATTCTGATAAGTAGGTATACATGCAAAATAGAGATGAGTTTGCTACTTATCCTCAGTCCCTAAGGCCTGGCTATTGGGTATGTGCGATACCCAGTGGGTACAAGAGGAGGAGCCAAGATGGCAGCCCCATGGGACACCTTTAAAACCACATATCTTCACTGTCATTGGGCTAATGTGACTCAGAGTAGGTTCATTATAAGCAATGTAATGTGTACTTTGTTTCTAACCAAAGTTTTTTTTTTTCACTGTAGTTGTTTAATTTCTGCAGTAGTTTAATTTCTGCAGTAGTTTAATTTCTGCAGTACAAAATGGCACAAATGTAGCACTAAAAACCAGCCTGGTTTTATGTTATTACTCTGTTGGGGGGGCTAGTGACCTTTCAACCGTTGCAAATAAAACAATAACCACCTTAAAAGAGATTCTTTGTTTAAAAAAAAAACTGCTATTAACTTTTAAACAAACAAGGCACAAAATTTCCTTTTTGTAGCACAAAGTGGCACAAATGTAGCACTAAACATAGTAATGGTTATTTGTGACATTTATTGGGGAGGGGGGGCAGCTTTACAGAGTCCACATGTTACCCCCTGCATCGCTGTGCTATCTTGTTTATATATATATATATATATATATAAAAGTGCCAAAGTGACAACATTCACCTTTCAGAAATGCATTTCACAGAGCTGTGCACATTGCACACTGCAACACGAAAAATAGAGTAAGCTACTGAGCAAATTAGTCAGTCTCAGTGAATCTCTATGCACCTTTCTGCGAGTGCTGCCATTTAAATATTTTTGATTTAAAATATTCCGGCAACACAGAATTTAAGAAGTGGGAGCGTGTAGATGGCAATTAACGATTGACAATTTTATGACCACAATAGCACATTTGTGATTGCAGTCTTAAAATTACAATGGCAATTGCTCGATTGTGATTGAGCAAATGGCAGCTTTAGCTTTGGGGAACAAAAGCTAAACAACAACAACTAAAAGAAAGATTTCCATGCTGGAAAGGTTTTCAGAGTACTTTAAAAAAAAATCAAAAATTCTAAAATAGGCAACCAGGCCCATTGAAGTCAATGGGAGATTAAAAAAAGTTCCGAAAATACCAGAAAATTGTCACTTTGTAAATTCGAAATTTCTAGAAATTTTGATTTTTAAAGTTGAAAATTCTCAAACATTCGATAATTATCTAAAACAGTTCCGCTGTTCCAAAAAAATCCGAAAAAGTCAGAAGTACACAGTGTCCATGAAATCCGCTTCGGAACTGGGTTAGGGTCCACCTCTATACCTAACAGTGGTTCAAGCCCACACACTGTATTTTATTCATTATATTTGTATCAATCTACATATAATGCTTTTTAATGATATTTTTATTATCTTGTTTCTCAGACTGTATATTAGAGGATTGACTAAGGGTGTTAATACAGTATAAAATATGGACGCCACTTTGTCCATTGCAGAATGATCCTTTGCATTTTGGTGAAAGTAGCTAAATAAACCAGTTCCATAAAATAGTAAGACAACAGTCAGATGGGAGGAACAGGTGGAGAAGGCCTTAGATCTCATGGCTTTAGACTGCATCTTCATAATAGTGTTCAGTATAATTATATATGGGCAAAATGTAAGGGAAAAAATACCTCCTCCAACCAATATAGCAAGGATAAGAATGAGTAATACATTAATGAATGTGTCACTACAAGAGACCAGAAGTAACTGGGGCAGATCACAGAAGAAGCTTTGTAAAGGGTTTAACCTGCAAAATGTTAGTTTAAGTAATAAAAGAACATGTACCAAGGAATGTACCAAACTAAACACCAACACTCCTAATACCAGTAGAACACAAGTTTTCCAATGCATTATCTGTGTGTAGTGAAGAGGGTGACATATTGCAACATATCGGTCATAGGACATCACTGCCAGTAAGGATGTTTCTGATGTTGAAAAAAAAACAATAAAGAATACTTGCGTTATACAAGCCTGTATAGAAATTAACCTTTTTTGTGTGTGAAAATCAATAAGCATCCGTGGGATAGTGACTGAGGAATAGCCCATATCCAGACATGCCAGGGTTCCAAGGAAGAAGTACATGGGGGTTTGGAGATGGGAATCTGTACAGATTAGAAGGACAATGAGAAGATTCCCAGTCAGAGTCATCAGATAGACCAACAGAAACACCAGGAACAGAGGAAGTTGGAGACTTGGATGATCAGATAATCCAGAGAGGACCAACATATTCAATACTGTTTGGTTTTCCATCTTACCCTTGTTTAACTATAATTGATTTATGTTACAAGAAAAACTTAAAGAAACAAAGCTTAGAAAATTGGATTTAAAAATAGTGAAATAAAAAGCAGAAAATCAATTTGCAGAATTTGAAAGAATCTTGATTATTAAGTTGAAAATGATAAGGAAAACCTGTTGACCATCAAAATTCTGACCACTGGCTGGGGCATTTACTTTGCAATTGATATTTAATTACAGAAGGAATGGTCTAGGCTTGGACAACATTGACAAATAGATTAGTCACCTGATATTAAATTGATTCCACTTTTTTGGAATACAGCATTTGCTAACATAGTCCTCCTTTACAATGGAATTATAATTCTGGAAACTTAAGTTTAATTTGTAAAGCTCTGGCTAGTTTGCAGTACTTTGCAACTGTGGAGGTGGTTGTGGTCAGTTGAAGCTATTTAGTTCTCAATATTTTTTTCACCTTTGCTCATAAAAATCAAAGCTGCAATATAACTTTATTATACACTCATATAATAATTATACAGTGCAGATGTATAAATACAATCAAAACTGATTAGAGAGACATTTTCTATCACTAAGTTGAACTTTAAAAACTTCTTGTGCTGTATGAAAGGCAGATACATTTTGGAAAGATTCTGTAAATAATATAAGGGATAATACGGCCCTTACAGTATAATATAAGGATATAAAGTAACAGAGAAGTTCCCTGACCATATAAAAGCATGAGGCCACAGACTTTATAAACCTTATAACCTACCCCTGTAGTGGATTTCTATGGGAGGAACTGTAAGATTATAGCCTTATAATCTTACAGTTCCAGGAGGAGAAGGAAACCAGAAGCCGCAAAGGGGTAGGTTATAATAAATAATGCACCCAAAACTATAAATTAAAGGGATATTAGAAGTCACTGAGGAATTCTGTGACCATATAAAAAAACAAGGCTGCAGGCCTAATAATTTACAGTTGGGGTTGCATTATCCACTATATATTACACTGTAATGGGGCATATTATTTCTTATAATATATAAGGTTAAATTATTGTTTTTATTAAACTTAAAAGCTGCATAAAGGAGACATTCCTGAACTTCAAGGGAATCTATAGTGAAAAAACACATTGCCTCATTGTAAAGTTCCCCTCCCCTCTGTTACCTCCTCCATCGCTAAACACTGGCTACCCGACAAGCTTCTCTTGTGCAGCAGGAGTTAAAAGTTCAACATCTTGAAAAACACACCCACGCACAGTGGCCAATAGAAAGCAAGCTGTCTTGGAGAGATGGAAGAAGAAGAACAGTACAGTTTGCAATCTCCCTCTTTGTGACCCATCATCAATCAGTGAAATCTATCAAGAAGGGGGTTCAAGTGCCTTATCTATGCAGTCAAAGCTACCTCTCTCCCCCTGCTAATGCTCTTATCTCTATGTTTATTACAGAGCAGGGAGGGGGGACCACGTCACAGGGATTTGACTGAAAGTACAAGTAGGAGTAGAGGAACGCAATCACGTATTCTCAGGACAGAGAGGGAATCTGAAAAAAGTAAAGACACTCTGGGGGTTGGGGGGAATTATAGAACACATGGAAAGAAATAAAAAAGGTTAACTTTCCCAGTATAGATGCCCTTTCAGCTAATTAACCACCCCCACGCTGCCTGTAAACACTTAAAACAGTTAAGAGACATAAATCACAGCCCAGACATTTTTCTATGTAAGAGATAAAGCAGAAATCCGATTGCCATTACCCATCCCCACTAAACACACTTTAAACATTTAAGAGACATAAATCACAGCCGAGACATTTTTCTATGTAAGAGATAAAGCAGGAATCCTATTGCCATTACCCACCCCTACTATACACACTTTAAGCAGTTAGAGACATAACTCACAGCCTAGACATTCTCCTATGTAAGAAATAAAGCAGAAATCCAAAGTACTTTTATAACCTTTGAAGTTCCCGGAGTCCGCCCTTTGCAGTGAACAGGGACCACCCATTCCTTTCTGGTGAGTCATAGGAATGAACGGCTGGGCTGTGAGTTAGGTCTCTTAAAATTTTGTGTGTACAGTGTGTACAGGCAGTGTGGGGGCAGTTAATGTCAATGGGAAGGTGCAGTGGGATATATTCTTATAAAAACCTCTTGACTACGTAGTGACTGTTTGTCACGAAACGCGTCAGACACTTTTCCTCCACTCCCTTGATGTGTGCAACATGTTAGTTTTCTATGGACCAACTCGTATTTGATTTTAACAGAAGAAATAAAAGATTTTTGCTTTTAACCCTCACGTGCTGCCTGTTCCTACCAATATCTTATGTTTGTGACTGTGTTTCTGCTTGCCGTAGCAGCCTGTGGAGCGTTGAGTGCCACGAGCTTCATGAAAGGGTGTGCTCCCGTGTGGTAAGTGTTTGGCTAATCTCTCTTTGAACTCTTGACTATGTAGCCTAGAGGTTTTTATAAGAATACAGTATATTCCACTGCACCTCCCCATTCAAAGGCCAGAGCCTTATGTATAATAAGCATTTACTCCATGGTACATGTAATGGACATTATAACAGTAGATACTAACAATAATACATTCATATATGGGTGTGTTAAAAACAAAATATATCCAGGGAGATTTAATAAAAGTTCTTATCATTTAAAATGGTGCTAATTTTGCCCCAACCAATCAGATGTTAACTTTCAAATGTTAAATGATATCTGATTGGTTGGTGCAAAATTAGCACCATTTTAAACGAAAAGAACTTTTATTGAATAACCCTGATCATCTTTAGCAAAATATAAAATTGTAAATAAGATACGATTTTACTGCAAAGAAAACCAGTTTTTTAATATAATTTTTAATATTGTTTTTTTTTTGTTAATTTCATGGCAAATCCATGTCCAATGAAGTGGTCCATATCTTACCTGTAATATCCAGATATCATCTAAGATCATAAAGGAAACCTCAGCCATAAATACTCTTCCTACCAAACCTACTGAGATTAATTACAATCTAACAATATCCCAGGTCTCCCACAATGGGCCTGTAACCTACTGAGATGATCAAACTCTCCTGTGTGATTCTCATAGTGATTTGTTGGCTCTTAACCCCTTTAACATACACTGGTTCTTTATTTCATCCTGTGCTGTTTTAATCTATTGTAATCATTGTAAAATTTAAAATGCAAATTACAAGTATAATAGAAGTCACAATGCTTTTATACAAGTCATAGAACTCCTAATATTATATTATTTCACTTACAACTAATTGCACAGACAGACCTGTTATTGGCTAGGAAACTCAGAGACAAAAACAAAAAAAAATACAACGAAGATCTGATAGAAAAAAAAAATCACTAATGTTGATAACGACTATTGAGACAGAAAAGTTGGGTAGTTGTCCTGATGGACCTTGACTATTATCGATAAAACACTACAACTAGCAGTATCTATTGTATTCAATTAGATCAACTGGACTTGAAGTTTAGTTTTTGAAGACGTTTCGCTAGTCATCCGACTGGCTTTCTCAATTCAGAAAGACTTGCACAAGAATCTTGATTGCACAAGTATTATGAATTGAGAAAGCCAGTCGGATGACTAGCGAAACGTCTTCAAGAACTAAACTTCATGACCTGGATGAATGATAACCTTCACAAGCATACAACTAGCAGTGTACAAAACACTCCAAACTGACCCTACGACCACACTTAAATGTTACTTATATCAAAAGAACCAAAGCACAGGATTATCCCTGCTGAGAAGAAGTTTCTTAGGTCCACAATAAACGCAAAGATAGATATCCCCTAGGTCGAACCATAGTGGCTTCCTATTGGTCATTGTGTAAACCAGTTTCAGACTACCATCTTCAACCTATGGTTAAGAAAATAAATAAATAAACATTTTGAATTAGTAGGATACTAGATCATTGATAATACTAGATAATACTAGGTACTAGATAATTGTGGTGTACAGAGCCTGTATATGGTTATTCCCCAGCAGGAGAGTGTAGCAGTATGCAGAGAGGCACTTTCCATCTATGGAGCTTCTTCTAGACCTGTTGAACTTTGTTCAGAACTGCTTTCAGTTTGAGTACAGGTATTTTAAACAAATCTCAGAAACTGTTTAAAGAATGCCAAATTAGTTGTTATTCCATAAAATATCTTACAATCATCTTTGGGAATGATGGAACACACATCAAAACAATTAAAGTGATATGAATAAGATAATTTATAACAGTCTATGGCTAGGGTGCCCAACCTGAACCACGCTGGGGGCAGCACTAGTGGCCCTTCATGTAGTGACCGGCCCGTAGGTGTAATCCTGCCCCTAATCCTCCCAAGCCCTGCCCCTAATCCACCCAATCCCTGCCCAAAAGCTTAAGACTCAGCCAATAACTGAGCAGCTGTCAGTCTGGCCCCTTTTGCCACGGAAGAAGCAGCAGAAGCGACGATGGAACGAGCACTGGTAGGTATAGTTAGGATCGGATTTGACAAATTTAAACCTAGCGAGGTCTAGGTTTGGGGCTGGGGGTTTATACTAGGGTTTTTATTTTGGTTTTATTTTTTACAACCCATGTAAACTCCTCTTAATTTAAAGGAGAATTAAACCTGAAAACACAAAGGCAGCTCCACAGACTCTATAACTTTGTAAATCCATTGGTCTCTTACCGCTGAATTTAACCTCTTAGTGTGAAAATCATTTATAGAACATTTCAGGGTACTGGCAATCTATGATGTCACTGTTGGTTTCTAGCGTTGCCTCTTCCTGTGTTTGTTTCCCACTCCCCTTATGATAAGCTGCATGTAACAGTTGAACTCAGTGTCCCCACCTGCCAGTGTCTCCCAGCCAATCATCAGTGATAGCAGTTAATATTATTAGCTGATTTTTATTTATGAAACAAACCCTTTATTTTTGTGACCATTTCTGCAAGACACAGTGTGTTGTGTGTTTATTTCTGCACTCTACCATTTATATTAGTGTGATTAGTGTGTGTATTGCTGCAATGTACATTTAGAAGCTGCATTGATTTTATGTGTAGCCATACAGAATGTATTTAACGCAGTGGAAAGTGACTTTTCTTTGCATCCCGCACGGGTGGGAGTGGTAAGGGGCGTGTTATGGGCATAACCAGGTGGGTTGGTGGTGAAGCTACACCCTGCGGCCTGCTCACAACATAGGGTGCTGTTAGTGAGGCCCCCAGCATCGTCCAGGTTGGGCACCCCTGATTTAACACAATGGATGGTCAATTTCATGAGGGTGTGGCCCTACTTAAGCGCATGGGAATGGGAAAATGCAGGATTGCAATAATGCGTGATCATGCATGCTTCTGAGCACGTGCATTGCGCCTCCCCAATTGAACCCTAGCAGAGTGTTGGTGATACAGACCAAAAATTATGGTCGCATGCGCTCCTATACCGCACGGAAGCGCAGTGTAACTCACTAATATAATTGCGCTAGTGGGGCCTAGCCCGAGGAGTTTGAGTCTTAAAGGGAAAGGTGCCAACCCCAGTAGAATTGTACTGATCACTTTAAAAGGTAAACTTATAGAAACAAAACAGCTCAGAGCTGCAGGTGCAGCATATCGAAGTGAGCAGGATCTTAGTTCAGCTCTGTGTAATGCATTTTAAAGGGGAATGTTGGAGCCTGGAAGTAGTGTTGGAAGTAGTGTAAAGGCAAAGGTCATTGTATTGGCTACACTTAAATCAATATAGCCTGCACCATGCTTCTAAAAAGACCTAAGGCTGGAGCCATCGTGGCTGTTTACTTGAAATTAACCCCTAGTCATCCCTCCAGTTCATTAGCCAGTGTTAGTCATCCCTCCAGTTTATTAGCCAGTGTTAGTCATCCCTCCAGTTCATTAGCCAGTGTTGTCAGCCCTCCAGTTCATTAGTCAGTGTTAGCCGAAACAGTGCGCCGGAGGATCAAAGCAATGTAAGTAGCGTTCTAAATCTTTTTTTTAACATTCTGACAAGTTGGTTGGGGGTGGGCAGGGGTGCCCTACATTATATAATTTTTTTTATTAGAGTGGACATGTCCTTTAAGACAACAAATTAATAACAAAAACAGTAATGAAAATGACAACAGTATTACATGTTAATTTTGACCTAACATACAGAAAATTTCTTTTATTATGGGCAATCAACACTTTATTTTTTAATTGAAGAAATACCTATACCAGTCAAAATTGTCTGGTTATATTTTTCATAGGGTTTCATGGGAAACACACATTAAAGCAAGTTATCACTTAAATCCATGCACACTTTCATAAATGCAAAGGCTTAGATTGACCTATAGGCTTCACTCTATCAGGGTTATTCAATAAAAGTTCTTATTGTTTAAAATGGTGCTAATTTTGCGCCAACCAATCAGATGTTAGCTTTCAAATGTTAAATAAGATCTGATTGGTTGGGGCAAAATTAGCACCATTATAAATGATAAGAACTTTTATTGAATCTCCCTGTATATTTTCAGTTATGTCAGTTAGCACCGATATAAGTGTAAGAAAAAGGTGCATGTCTACATAACTCCTAGTGTTCCTGCTTGGAAAATATCACTACTTCTTGGATTAGTTGGGCAATGTTATTTTATAGCATGTAAAGAATCCCCTCCCATTATCTAAATATGTTTTGATCATTTTCATATGTAAAACAGGGAAAATGGGATTTCTGTTTAATCTCATCTGTTAATGTCTCTGTTTCTGAATTGGTTTCCAGACCTTTTCCCCAATATTTTGCAAGAGAATACAGTGAAAAACAATGAATATTCTTTAGTCCATCTTATTTGTACATCTTTTTAGTTTAACATTTGTTTAACAAAACCTTTCATGTTGTAAACTGGCTACTCAATTCCACAGCATGTGGTGCCCCAGTGGCTTCATATTCTTAATACAGAGATCGTTAGTGAATATTTAAAGTAAAGTGATAATTTAAGGTTTACTGTTCCTTTCTTTTTCTCTTTAGGATGGGATCATTTTATGCTCCATGCCTCCCAGCCATTAATGTATTCCGTCTTCATACCTCAATGTATTTGCAGTGCTGGGCAGTGATGTGCTGCAATGTTCCCCATGCTCGTGTATTTAAAGCATCCAGATCCAATAACTTCTACATGGCCATGCTCCTTTTTATACTCTTCTTAGCAATGCTTCCAGTCATTTACACCATTGTCTCTATTCCGCCATCCTTCGACTGTGGCCCATTCAGGTTTTTGGATTTTAATGTGCTTTAATGTAATTTTATCACAGCTAAATATCTTGTCTTGAATTTCTCACAATATATGGGTCTAAAATCACCAAAGTTTGTCAAAATTTTGCTAAACTGAATATTAACCGCAAGCAGCCAACAGCTGAACATTTGCAGGGAAAAAAGGGGAAATTCTGACCAATAATCACTGACCATAGTCAATGTCTATTATAGTCAATACATTATATACATTTGTAAACATGGTGTTAAATGCTTTTATATATGTTTGCACATGCAATAAATAGGGAAATGCAGGAATAGGTTTGCACCTGGGGTTGTATGGGTTTTGCATGCAACTTGCTAAGCTGTGTGAAAACAAAAATTTTTATGCTAGCATGCCACAAACAATAATACATTTGCAAAAACATATTTTGCAAATATAGCATTTCAGAACCTTGGAAAGTAAGATTATGTGGCCATTCCTACATCTCCCACATTGTTGGTTAATTTACAATTCCTCCTTATGATGACTTGTCAAAGTGAGCAAAGACAATAGCTATATTGTGTGGAGATTATTTTAGTCAGTTCAGTATCAGTTTTAGAATGAAACAAATACTTTGCTTAATCTTAATCAATAAATCAAAATGTAAGTAGCACTTACTCTGAGGTGTACTTGATTAAGTCAGGGTAAGTATCCCCCCTCCCATTCTTAACTGATGCCCCTTTATCAGGCATGACTCTCTGTGAGGAAAGCATGCTCAGTAATCACTATGAGCCAGCACTGAGAGAGAGAATTCCTCAGACTGCATTTTATACATACCAACTGTCATTCCTAACTATACTCTGCCGAAAACATTTATCATAATGAAGCACTTAACAGGTAAAAAGTAAGATGCTTTATGTAATATCTAAAGAAATAGGGGACAGGTCAACAAAAAAACGGTTCAGTGATAGTTGGTAAGAATTATATTTTCCAGTAAGAGGCAATTTAAAAAAAATCCAGTTTAGACATCCTTTAAAGCACAACTTATATTGGCTGGACCACTTTTTATCATGCCTGATTATCTCTTGACAGTTTGCAAAAAAAAGAAAAGAAAATAGCAGCCTTTAAGTAACAGAGCACATTCACAAAGATACAACAAGCTGTGTCTCACCTCTCTCTTTGTGTGGCTGTTGGTTGATTTAGGAAATGAAACTGGGAATACTAGGGGTCAGCTCTCATAATACACCTGTTTGTTTTTGGAAGTCCTGCCCAGCTGTATGCAGTACATGTCACAGGAAGCTGCAGCTTTGCCTATAGAAGCTGACAGACAATCATTCAAAGGGCATGTCCACCCCCAAAACTAAAATTTGCCAGTACTGGCCCCACTGTGTAGTTTAAAAGAATTACCTTACCTTACTTCTCTGCTCCTTGTAGTTCTCCTGCAGTATCTGTCTAAGACCTAAGGCTGGAGCCATCGTGGCTGTTTACTTGAAATTAACCCCTTTTACACTTACTTTGTGTTAAAGAACAGACAGACACACTTGTTGGGTGAAACATAAGGCCACAGCTTTTATTAATTGACACATTACAACATGTGATCAATTTAAAATATTCAGAACATAATTTATGCATCCTTGCATGTTAATTAACCATAAGTCCCCGAGCCGTAGCCAATGCTAAATGCCACGCCTCTGGATCCCCAGAGGGCATGTAACGGCTCCAAACATAACCTTCGCAAGGATGCATCCGCCACCAAGGAGTTGCTGTAAGCCTACACGGAACTCGGTCCGCCACCCAACAAGTATAGTGCCTGCTCCACACCTTCCTGTAAGCCTGTCAGAAAAATGTCCAGCCCAATATCATTGAAATGGACCCCATCCTGCCTCATGAGGGCCCTATTATCGCCTTCCAGCTGGCGATGCCTGATGACAACCCCCCCTTGTGACTTGACAAATCTGGAGATCCTGGTGTTAAGGACTCTCCTAGCCTTTTCTACGGCCCCATGGTCTCTTGCCCCCTGCCAGTGTACCCTGGGAACGACCTCCGACCAAACAATCACCACTTCCTTAAAGGAGAACTAAATCCATTTTTTATACTCCAGAATCTGAAAACAACCCCCCTAAAAACACCAATAAGCTATATAATATGACGTCAGTAAATTGTATTAAAATAAATGTAAGCCTGTTAAGAACTGGATGAATTATCTGTGTGTATGTTCAGTGTCAGACCACACCTCCTGCCTCAGTCACATGCTTCCTTGCTTTATCTGTCCTGTAAAAGGATTGGATAGAGATTATTAATGGGTGTGACCAACTGTAACAAGTTTCTGCCATAGCTAAAGACTGAGCATGGGCAGAACATAATGGTCGTTGACCAAACTGTGTGATATTAGAATGCTGTGATATTAAGCACAAACCATATATTATTTAGGGAAATTTCCCAGTACCCATATCAAAATGAGAGGTAAGACACTGATTACTGGCTTTATATCAAGGTGTTCTGCCTTCTGGTTCAGTGTTGTTCTGTGGCTTTAGTTGTCCTTTAAAGAAGGATCGAAAGCGTTGGAAATCAGCTTTCATTAAAAATAACAGGTCCGACAGTCGATTCCGACAGAGGTCGTTGCCAGAAGCGTGGATTACCATGCTAAATGCCACGCCTCTGGATCCCCAGAGGGCATGTAACGGCTCCAAACATAACCTTCGCAAGGATGCATCCGCCAGCTGTGACTCCAACATCCCCTTTTTTCCTTTGTAATAAACCATTAACCAACACTTTTCAAAACCATATAACTATAGGGAGGGAGGGTGGGGAAGATCCTTCTCCCTGCTAGCACTCAACAAAATGGCGCCCGAGCCTCGTGCTCCGCCCCTTTAAATAGCTTTGATGACGTCACCACTGACGTCACCTTCCCGCCTCTCGCGAGACCGGCCGCGGCCAATCCGGGCTCGCGTAATGACGTGGTGCATCATACGCACGCCGCGGCCGGACTCTCGCGAGAACCCACCAGGAGGCGGCCGCGACCTGGGACTACACCTCCCAGCATCCCCCGCTGGCCCCGCCCGCCTCAGGTCAGACGCTCCGGTCCCTACCGCGGGCCGGAGCTACCAGACCTAAGGCTGGAGCCATCGTGGCTGTTTACTTGAAATTAACCCCTTGAATTATGATTTGTGTGGATTTAAAGTTAGATTTTTATATTTTAAATGCAGGTTAAGTAAATTGTGATCAGATAAAATATATATAAGGCCACCATGCTTGGTCTATCACTAACTTGCGTACAGCTTATATTTCTATATATATATTTAAATACTTCAAACAACAAACTATATTAAAACAGAAAGAAAAGATTTAAGACCCTCATACTTTCCTTACGTCTAAAACAATGCATAGAAAATCTCAACATTCCACACTGGAACCTCTTTGGCCTTACATAGCAGATCTGGTGGACAGTGGTTCCTTGATCCCCTTTCAGACCCTAAACCAGAAATATCAATTGACATAGACAAAGATTGGTTTTGCTACTATCAAATTAGTAGTCTTTTCCAAACATTTTCTGGAAAAAACTAACTAGTTCAAGCTTGATCAAGTTCGAATAATTCGAGTTCGTCCAAACTCATAGAGTTCGGCTCAAACTCCGGTTCGAGTTCGGGTTTGTGTCCATCTCTACACATAATCAGTCCATTGACTAATGTGCATACTGTTACTTACAGTGCCAGAGGGCTGGAATGATCCAGAGTGCTGAGGGAAAATTTAGGAAAGTATAATTGGATAAAGGACCGAGTTTTTAAAACTTGGCAATTTAGGTCTTCAATCTGAGTACTATGCAGTTATGGAACAAGGAAAAGGTAAGTATAATTCTTCACAAGGCAATCCCCCAACTGGCACTGCTTTCTCCCTTCTTAAACCATTTCAGCTTTGTACCTTTAGAACTCTCTCACTCTCTCACTTGACCAAGTGACATCCATAATACTTTTAAATCTAAACTTTTATCCTACCTTTCTAAACACCAGCACAATAAATGATTGTTAGCACTTTGTAAGCCACACATCACGTTTAAAATGTGTTCCACAGTTTAATGAATATAGCCACAAAATTTCCAATCACTCACCAATCTGCCCACTCTGCATGGCTGTAATAACTGATTTTTATCCATTGGTTTTATACACAGTTACGTCTTTTACCCTTCTATATCATCTCTGACTATTTTTACATCCAAAAATTGGATGGAGTGTTCATCACTCATCATTGTAAATTTGTTTGGGGTACAGAAACCATTGATGCATTCGTGTAACTGTGATAGGGTAGATATGTCACCCTGCCACAGGAAGAACACGTCATCAATAAATCTTCACCATGCCAGACAATGTCTGTGGAATAAATTATCTTGATAAACATGCTCCTCCTAAAAGCCAGCTATAAAGGCATTGGCATAGCATGGGGCGACATTCGACCCCATCACAGTCCCACAAAGCTGCAAGCAAAATTTGTCATCAAAGTCAAAATAATTGATAGTAAGAATCATTTCCAAAGATTTTTGGTAACACATTTATTTCTGCTTCTCCATCAACCCATCGAGGTGAGAGGTGTAAATTGGCTGGACACATACATTGTGACCAATATCACCTCCCTTCAATTTCCCACCTCAATGGCCCAAAGTTTAATAAGAAAATCAGGGGTATCCCTAGTTCCCTGTATTAGAGGGGCAAATATCCAATCCAAAAGGATTGCTAGGCTATAGAAGAGAGAGTCCACCCCAAACCACGGCCAGGTGGTTTACTTAAGCTCTTGCGCATCTTTGGGAGAGTATATAGATGGGGCACCCTAAAGTATTGAATGGGGAGCATCCAGGAAATCCCTGAATTCCCTAGTAATGGTTCCCCATTCCACATACTCCCCCCCAAGAACACACTTATACCGTTCTGAAATTCCTGTGTAGGATTACCACTTAATATACAATATACCTCTTTGTCACTTAATTGAGACTCAATCTCATTTTTGTAGTAAGATGTATCCCTTATTGGAAGGTTTTATTGTAATATCGTAATTATGTTGTAAATTCTGTAACAAGGAAATTTCATATTCCGTTAAAATTGCATGATATATATTTTGTATATTATTATCATTACACATGTGCGTAACATCAGTTTGTACACTTTTGACATGTCTCAACGGGTTGTTGGTGGAACATATTTACTTAGACACACTTTAGAACAGGCATATTCTAATGTAGAGGAATTTGGGGCTATGATGGCCTATAAGAGGGGAAAAACAATAGGTTCAATGGTAACTACATTGAAGTATAAAACTGTATAGGTAAGGGGTAACATCAGTAATATACAGTATGTGTCACTACAAAAAAATTTAAAAGGGCCAGGGTAGATTAATTTTTTAAACGGTACGGGTTGTATTTGTGGGTGTATTCCCTTCTCTATAAAAAGGAATAAAATGTAAATATCTTGAGTGGTTCTATATTTGATTTTCAGATCTCACATTATATATAAACTGCTTCAGGCAATTACACTGTATATTAATACATTATATATGTATAACTCTGCATACAGCTCTTTTTAATGATATTTTCATTATCTTGTTCCTCAGACTGTATATTAGAGGATTGACTAAGGGTGTTAATACAGTATAAAATACAGACACTACTTTGTCCACTGCCAAATTATCCTTTGCATTTGGGTGAAAGTAGCTAAATAAACTAGTTCCATAGAATATAAAGACAACAGTCAGATGGGAGGAACAGGTGGAGAAGGCCTTAGATCTCATGGCTTTAGACTGCATCTTCATAATAGTGTTCAGTATAATTATATATGGGCAAAATGTGAGGGCAAAAATACCTCCTCCAAGCAATATTGCAGATATAATAATGAGTAATACATTAATGAATGTGTCACTACAAGAGACCAGAAGTAACTGGGGCAGATCACAAAAGAAGCTTTGTAAAGGGTTTAACCTGCAAAACTTTAGTCTAAGTAATAAAAGAACATGTACCAAGGGATATAATGTACTAAAGCTCAACATTCCTAATACCAGTAGAACACATGTTTTCCAATGCATTATCTGTATGTAGTGAAGAGGGCGACATATTGCAACATATCGATCATAGGACATCACTGCCAGTAAAGATATTTCTGACATTGCAAAAAACTGAATGAAGAATATTTGAGTTATACATGTTCGAAACTGTTGAGTTTTATTCCGTTTTCAAATCTTCAAAATTTTCGGAAAGTTTGAAAGTTCGAGTTTCGATAATCATAAATCTAAAGTAGACGATTTTCGAAAATCGAAATTAGGTGATTTTTGAAAATAGACGATTTTCAAAAATCAAAAGTAGACGATTTTCGAAAAAACGAAAGTAGGCGATTTTTGAAAATCGAAAGTTAGCGTTTTTCGAAAAACGCCTACTTTCGCTTTTCGAAAATTGGCTACTTTCGCTTTTCGAAAATTGGCTACTTTCGATTTTCGAAAATCGTTCTACTTTCAATTTTCGATTTTCAAAAATCATTCTCTTCGATTTTTGACAATATACTACTTTAGATTTTCAATGATTGTCTACTTTCGATTTTTGACAATTGTCTACTTTAGATTTCGAAAAATCTGGGTTCCGTGAAATCCGGGAATTCCGAAAGTTTCGTCAGGACCCTCAGATTCGATTCGAAACTGGGTTCTATTCGACACACATTACATCTCTAATGGTCATTAAAAAATTCTTCACCTATAAAAGATAAACTTAAGAATCGCTCGGATCCAAACACTTGTTTATTCTTATCAGCTACTAATGAGATTTATCTAGCTGTGTTACCCGAGTAAAAGCAACATTTGATAATTTGATGCAAATCATAGCAATATAACTGTTCCTCTTTTAATTGTATCATTCTTAATGTGCAAACACCCATTATCTTATAAAAGATCCCATGAAGAGAACCATAATCATATTAATTACACAATATTATCTTCTTCAAATATATCATTTGCGTTTAATAGAAAGTAGATAAAGAAATGGTCCTATGGAAATAAAACCACCATTAGCTGAGAAAAATGTATAGGAAAGGCCTTAGATAACTATTACAGTGTTCAGTGCAATGATATATACATTAGGTAAATATACAGTATATGGGATCATCAATAAATAATGTCTCACTTAAAAAGAAAATGTGGAGCAGATCCAAATATAAAATGTACAGTCCTGGGTTGTATTCATGACCTTTCTTCTCTATAAACAATATAATATTCATATAACAAATAGTATATGTAATATATTGTATAGTTCCATTTTTTAAAAATCATTTCACACAGTTTATAAAGGTTCAGCAACACCATTTTTACACATTATATTTGTATTAATCTACATACAGCTCTTTTTAATGATATCTTCATTGTATTGTTTCTTAGACTGTATATTAGAGGGTTTACTAAGGGTGTTAATATAGTATATAATACAGACACCACTTTATCCAATGCAGAATTATCCTTTGTATTTGGGTGAAAGTAGCTAAAGAAAACACATAAAATATAAAGACAACAGTCAGATGGGAGGAACAGGTGGAGAAGGCCTTAGATCTCATGGCTTTAGACATCTTCATAATAGTGTTCAGTATAATTATATATGGGCAAAATGTAAAGGCAAAATACCTCACTAGCCAATATGCAAGGATAAGAATGAGTACCGTATAACTCGAGTATAAACCGACCCGAGTATAAACCGAGGTACCCAATTTCAGCTAAAAATCCTAATATAAAGTTGTTGACTCGAGTATAAAACGAGGGTAAAACTTGGCATTCAAGATGTTTGGAAACTACAACTCCCAGCTAATAAAGCATGCTGGGAGTTGTAGTTTCCAAAACATCTTGAATGCCACCCTCACTTGGCATCCAAGATGTTTGGAAACTACAACTCCCAGCATGCTTTATTAGCTGGGAGTTGTAGTTTCCAAACATCTTGAATGCCACCCTCACTTGGCATTCAAGATGTTTGGAAACTTAGACCAGAAGTAACTGGGGCAGATCACAAAAGAAGCTTTGTAAAGGGTTTAACCTGCAAAACTTTAGTCTAAGTAATAAAAGAACATGTACCAAGGGATATAATGTACTAAAGCTCAACATTCCTAACACCAGTAGAACACATGTTTTCCAATGCATTATCTGTATGTAGTGAAGAGGGCGACATATTGCAACATATCGATCATAGGACATCACTGCCAGTAAAGATATTTCTGACATTGCAAAAAACTGAATGAAGAATATTTGAGTTATACAAGCCTGTATAGAAATTAACCTTCTTTGTGTGTGAAAATCATAGAGCATCCGTGGGGTAGTGACTGAGGAATAGCCCATATCCAGACATGCCAGGGTTCCAAGGAAGAAGTACATGGGGGTTTGGAGATGGAAATCTGTACAGATTAGAAGGACAATGAGAAGATTCCCAGTCAGAGTCATCAGATAGACCAACAGAAACAAATGAGAAGATTCCCAGTCAGAGTCATCAGATAGACCAACAGAAACACCATGAACAGAGGAAGTTGGAGACTTTGAAGATCAGATAATCCCGAGAGAACCAACATGTACAACATGGTTTGGTTTTCCATATTATTTTTGATATTAATCACAAATGTTAGAAGAAAAACATTGCTTGGAGAACTAAATTCTCCATAGAAGAGCAAAGTTCAGAAAAAAACATTTGCAGAAGTTGAAATAAAATTGCCCTGTTAAAAATAGTAAGGAAAGCAAAAATAAAACTAAGCATTACTGAAAATGACATACACTGAGAGTAATACAGACTATGCACAAGTCACAATCACATTACCTGTTGACAATACATTGTCATTCTGTACACCATCTGTGCATTACCTGGCAATTTTATTTAGGCACAACATGAAGGGCTGGGGACCATGATTAGTTGCCTAATATTAATTGATTCCATGATTAACATGTATGGTCATCATAACGCATCATAACCATCATAATCCCCACATTTTTTTTATGCCAGGGATCATTCTGGGTTATGATTTATGTAAAAATGTATGATTTATTACATTTTCTTTTCGTTGTACGACTACATGGATCACGTCAGTACACAACTAATGTAGCCATACATATAACTTACCTCTCAAACAATCACTTGGTTTCTAAAAAAACAAATGCAATACATAGTTTTTTTGAGAATTGAAGAGAGAAGAACTATGGCAATACATAGTTTTTTGAGAATGGAAGAGAGGAAGAACTATGTTATTGTAAACATGCTTGACTTATCTAAGGAGAGAGTTTGACAGCTACAATGTTGTTGTGGCACAAGTTATCTTTAGCAGTAACTTGATGCAATACACATGGAAAGTTTAGCAAATCATTTGACAAATATGATGCTTTAAGACATATGTAGGGAAATATCTAAGCCTCCCTATGCTATCCTGGATTCCTTGTACTATGATACACTATAATCTAGTTCTCCAGACCATAAACATTTATAAAGGTTTCAAGTAGCATTGTGATGAATACATTAATGCAATTAAATATTAGGCATAAGGGAGTTCTGTGCTGGCACATGCATTTTGTAAGAAAAAGTGCACCTTTTTAGATTAAGGCTTCTTTCTAGATAGAAAGAAATCAGCTAAACTTGCACTTAGGCACGTCCTGATAAGAATCTTTTTAGTTTTCATACTTTTTTTACCTTCGCTCAGAAAAATCAAAGCTGTAATCAAATGACATTAATAAAAATACAAATATTTATATAATAATCAGGTAGTACAGATATATAAATACAATTAAAACTGATACGAGAGACATTTTATTTTTTCTTTTTAAAATGAAGCCCACTCTCATTTGTAAAGATAATACATTTATATTCAAAAAAATTTGTCAAGTCATTTCATTTTACAAAAATAAAGATTTTTATTATATTGTACAGGTGGCCAATGTCCTGAGATTGCAATGCTGGCAAGATTTAATAATATCAATCAAGTGTTTCCTATGTGATATAATAGAACCTTCTATGTTTTATGATAGGTTGTAATGGAGCACCAGGGGCTTTAATACCTCTATATGATTAATTCTTTGTAAGGTAGAGAGTGGTACCCAGTCTTAAATAAACGGAAACTACAACTCCCAGCTAATAAAGCATGCTGGGAGTTGTAGTTTCCAAACATCTTGAATGCCACCCTCACCCAGTTCAGTTTGTACCTGTGGGCTCTTCTCCATCCAGGAACTGTGGGCTCTCCTCCATCCAAGGGCTTCCTGTGTTCCAGGGACTGTGTGCCAGCATTGAAGGTAAGTGTCCTCTGCATTCCGGCATCTGTGCGCTCATTCCTGTACTGGCGCGCCGGCTGACGTCACTAATTGGCGTCTGGCAGTGACGTCAGGCCGGCGCGCCAGTACAGAGAATGATCGTGCGGCTGCCGGAGTGCTAAGGTAAGTAGTGACTCGATTATAAACCGAGTCCAAGTTTTCAGGCTGATTTTACAGCCTGAAAAACTCGGTTTATACTCGAGTATATACGGTAATACATTAATGAATGTGTCACTACAAGACACCAGAACCAACTGGGGCAGATCACAGAAGAAGCTTTGTAAAGGGGTTAACCTGCAAAATGTTAGTTTAAGTTATATAAGTTATATAACATACTAAACATCAACACTCCTAATACCAGGAGAACACAAGTTTTCCAATGCATTATCTGTATGTAGTGAAGAGGGCGACATATTGCAACATATCGGTCATAGGACATCACTGCCAGTAAGGATAATTCTGACATTGCAAAAGACTGAAAGAAGATTTGAGTTATACAAGCCTGTTATAGAATTTATAATTTTTTTGTGTGTAAAAATCAAAGAGCATCCGTGGGATAGTGACTGAGGAATACCCCATATCCAGACATGCCAGGGTTCCAAGGAAGAAGTACATGGGGGTTTACCATTCCAGCTTACGGCATTTGACTAGAGATGGCCTTTAAAGTTCGGATGGACTCGAACTATTCGAACTAGTTCGGGTTCGAACTAGTCCATTTTTCCAGACTCACGGCTGTATTTTCGATAATTATTGTAATTCGATATTATTGAATTTATGGACTGCTAACCCTCAATGTTCGTTCGCTAACCCTCAAAAGTATCATTAAATACACTTAAAGGAGAACTTTGGTCTCCATACAAGTAGGTTTTTATTTAGAAAAAAAGTGTAACTTTGCAGCTATAACTTAGGACCCAGAAAAGCTAGATACATCATAGGCTTGAAAGGTATAGAAAACTCTTTTTCATAGGTCCTTGTAGGAGGACCACAGTTACCTTTAAACAGAATTCTTACTCGCTCAAATCACACACACTCAGCGGGCAATTTACATCAATTAATTACCCACCCTTCCAATTAGTAGAGACAAAAGGAAAAAACGTGATTACTGCATGGCAGGAGCCCAGAAGGTCAGGCCTCCGTTAAAAAGGAGTTTGTTTTCGCGCTACGATGTAGCAAGTATACATCCTACAAAATGCCACAATCCCAGGTACATTGTGGTTAACCCCACAATAACCGGATTTATATCGGGAAGCAAGGGTTTACTCTGTTTTAGCCGTAGTGGCATATATTTATCAACCAAGATGATGTATCAGTAGAGATGTTCGAAACTGTTGATTTTTATTCCGTTTTCAAATCTTCAAAATTTTCGGAAAGTTTGAAAGTTCGAGTTTCGATAATCATAAATCTAAAGTAGACGATTTACGAATCGAAATTAGGTGATTTTTGAAAATAGACGATTTTCAAAAATCAAAAGTAGACGATTTTCGAAAAAACGAAAGTAGGCGATTTTTGAAAATCGAAAGTTAGCGTTTTCGAAAAACGCCTACTTTCGCTTTCGAAATTGGCTATTCGCTTTCGAAAATGGCTACTTTCGCTTTTCGAAAATTGGCTACTTTCGATTCGAAATTGTCATTGAAAATGCTACTTTGATTTCAAAATCGTCTACTTTCAATTTCGATTTTCAAAAATCATCTACTTTCGATTTTTGACAATTATCTACTTAGATTTTCAATGATTGTCTACTTTCGATTTTTGACAATTGTCTACTTTAGATTTGAAAAATCTGGGTTCCGTGAAATCCGGGAATTCCGAAAGTTTCGTCAGGACCCTCAGATTCGATTCGAAACTGGGTTCTATTCGAACACACATTACATCTCTAATGGTCAGTAAAAAATTCTTCACCCTATTTAAAAAGATTTAAACTTAAAGCATCGCTCGGATCCAAACACTTGTTTATTCTTATCAGCTACTAATGAGATTTTTATCTAGCTGTGTTACCCGAGTAAAAAGCTAACATTTGATAATTTGATGCAAATTCATAGCATATATAACTGTTCCTCTTTTAATTGTATCATTCTTAATGTGCAAACACCCATTATCTTATAAAGATCCCATAAGAGAACCATAATCAATTAATTACACATATTATCTTCTTCAAATATATCATTTGCGTTTAATAAAAGTAGATAAAGAAATGTTCTATGGAAATAAAACCACCATTAGCTGAGAAAAATGTATGGGAAGGCCTTAAACTATTACAGTGTCAGTGCAATGATATATACATTAGGTAAATATACAGTATATGGGATCATCAAAATAAATGTCTCACTTAAAAGAAATGTGGAGCAGATCAAAATAATAAATGTACAGTCCTGGGTTGTATTCATGACCTTTCTTCTCTATAACAATATAATATTCATATAACAATAGTATATGTAATATATTGTATAGTTCCATTTTTTAAAAATCATTTCAACAGTTTATAAAGTTCAGCACCCATTTTTACACATTATATTTGTATTAATCTACATACAGCTCTTTTTATGATATCTTCATTGTATTGTTCTTAGACTGTATATTAGAGGTTTTACTAAGGGTGTTAATAATAGTAAAATCCAGACCCACTTTATCCAATCAGAATTATCCTTTGTATTTGGGTGAAAGTAGCTAAAGAAAACACATAAAATTAAGACAACAGTCAGATGGGAGGAACAGTGGAAAGGCCTAGATCTCATGCTTTAGACATCTTCATAATGTGTTCAGTATAATATATATAGGCAAAATGTAAAGGTAAAATACCTCCACTAGCCAATATTGCAAGGATAAGAATGAGTACCGTATATACTCGAGTATAAACCGACCCGAGTAAAACCGAGGTACCCAATTTCAGCTAAAAATCCTAATAAAAGTTGTTGACTCGAGTAATAAACCGAGGGTAGAAACTTGGCATTCAAGATGTTTGGAAACTACACTCCCAGCTAATAAAGCATGCTGGGGTTGTAGTTTCCAAAACATCTTGAATGCACCCCTCACTTGGCATTCAGAATGTTTGGAAACTACAACTCCCAGCATGCTTTATTAGCTGGGAGTTGTAGTTTCCAAACATCTTGAATGCCACCCTCACTTGGCATTCAAGATGTTTGGAAACTACAACTCCCAGCTAATAAAGCATGCTGGGAGTTGTAGTTTCCAAACATCTGGAATGCCACCCTCACCCAGTTCAGTTTGTACCTGTGGGTTCTTCTCCATCCAGGAACTGTGGGCTCTCCTCCATCCAGGGCTTCCTGTGTTCCAGGGACTGTTGCCAGCATTGAAGGTAAGTGTCCTCTGCATTCCGGCATCCGTGCGCTCATTCCTGTACTGCGCGCTGGCTGACGTCACTAATTGGCGTCTGGCAGTGACGTCAGGCCGGCGCGCCAGTACAGAGAATGATTGTGCGGCTGCCAGAGTGCTAAGGTAAGTAGTGACTCGATTATAAACCGATTCCAAGTTTTCAGGCTGATTTTACAGCCTGAAAAACTCGGTTTATACTCGAGTATATACGTAATACATTAATGAATGTGTCACTACAAGACACCAGAACCAACTGGGGCAGATCACAGAAGAAGCTTTGTAAAGGGGTTAACCTGCAAAATGTTAGTTTAGTTATATAAGTTTATAACATACTAAACATCAACACTCCTAATACCAGGAGAACACAAGTTTTCCAATGCATTATCTGTATGTAGTGAAGAGGGCGACATATTGCAACATATCGGTCATAGGACATCACTGCCAGTAAGGATAATTCTGACATTGCAAAAGACTGGGCATGTAACGGCTCCAAACATAACCTTCGCAAGGATGCATCCGCCACCAAGGAGTTGCTGTAAGCCTACACGGAACTCCGTCCGCCACCCAACAAGTATAGTGCCTGCTCTATGCCCTCCTGTAAGCCTGTCAGAAAAATGTCCAGCCCAATATCATTTAAATGGACCCCATCCTGTCTCATGAGGGACCTATTATCGCCTTCCAACTGGCGATGCCTGATGACAACCCCCCCTTGTGACCTAACGAATCTGGAGATCCTAGTGTTAAGGACTCTCCTAGCCTTTTCTACGGCCCCTTGGTCTCTTGCCCCTTGCCAGTGCACCCTGGGAACGACCTCCGACCAAACAATCACCACATCCTTAAAGAAGGATCGAAAGCGTTGGAAATCAGCTTTCATTAAAAATAACAGGTCCGACAGTCAATTACGACAGAGATCATTGCCAGAAGCGTGGATTACCAACACTGTGGGACCCGGGTCAGCCCTACTAATCTGAACTACTTCGACTAGTACTTGCCACCAAGCCAACCCCCTAATTCCCTTCCAGTACAGTGAAGCCGTTTGAAATCCAAGATTACGTCCACCTGGTCGCACATCCGCTCTTTGGGCCGCCCAAAAAAGGTAGGAGTGTCCTACAAGCCAAACAGAAGGTTGCCGATTCCCTAAAAAAGAAAAATCAATTAATAGCCAGTTCAGGGCGTATGTAACGCGCCACGCAGTTGGAACGCCAGCGCCCTAACCTACAAACCCTTTCCTCTGAAAAACCTAAAGAATGGGCTTCAGTTGCTGCCCCTATTCTAAAGGAATGTGTACCAAACTCCTGAGGATGGAGGCCTAATTGCACAAGGGCCTTACGAAGTACTGCCTCAAATTGGTATCTGGAAAGAGGTTTTCCATCTGCATGAGATAGAAAAACCGGGGAATCCGCTCTAAGAGCTGCGAAACCCCCAATCGCTTGAACTGGGCACCAAGAAGAGGAAAGAGGAAATATAGAAAACCATTCCCCTTCCCCAGAGGGGTCTGTTTTCGAACGGCTTATCCTAACCCTAACAGATGTCTAGGAAATAAAAACATCCTCCATTTTTAAACCCCCTGGGCGCTTAGAACTAGCAGACACTAGTTCCCCTATTCTCATTGCCCCAAAAAATGCCAGCGCAAAGCTGGCTTCAAACAGCTTAGCCTCATATGCTGAGCTACAGACTACAGGTAACGTTCCTATTAAACTCATTAACAATCTATAATTAATAGGACGTCTGGTCTTACTGGGCACCTGTTCTTTTCTCTAACCTTTCAATATGGACCTTATAATGAACTCCTTTGTTGCGTCCTTCCACCCCAACAATCTGAAAAAGAAAGACAGACCTGCCAACCTGCGTTGGGCCACCAGGCCCGACGCCCCCGCAGAACGTAAGTGTTCTAAATAGTCCAAGATGGTATCCAACCTGGCTTCAGCATTTGTGTTAATCTCCTTCCCTACAGAGAAATTCAACCATTCAGACCATGCCTTACCGTGGCTGGACCATGTAGCTGGAGCGACCGAAGACTGGACCAGCTGCATCAACTGCCGTCTGGTATCCCCCAAAGGAAGCCCGGGCACTGCAATCCCTGTAGGTTGGCCTCCGGACACAGGCGATGAAATTCTTCCCACTGAAAACGAGATAAAGCGTCCGCAACACAGTTAAGCACACCAGGTACATGTCTAGCTCTAAAGGATATGTTGCAGTCCAAACATCTAAGCACTAACTGCCTGAGTAACGACAAGACCGGTAGGGATGAACTGGTAAGATTGTTAATGGCATACACCACGCTCTCATTATCGGTCCAGAAACGGATCTTTTTATTTTGCATCAACTCACCCCAAAGCTCAACTGCCACCACTATGGGGAAAAGTTCAAGGAGAGTAAGATTCTTTGTATAACCTTTCGCCACCCAATCCAGGGGCCACCCTGCGGCACACCATTCCTTGCCTAGAATGGCTCCAAAACCTATGGATCCAGCCGCATCCGTATAAAGCTGTAACTCCACATTACTCTCCTCCTCCCCTTGAAAACAGGTCCTGCCGTTATACCTGGACAAAAATGTCTGCCACACCACCAAGTCACTGCGCAGCTCCCTAGTTATCCTGATATGGTGATGAGGGGACGGAACTCCCCTGGATAGCCTCCTGGATAGCCTCCTGGAAAAAACTCTGCCCATGGGCATGACTCGACATGCAAAATTCAACGATCCCAGCACCGATTGTAGCTGCCTAAGCGTAACTTTCCTCACCTGAGTAAACATTGCAATTGAATTCAGCATTTCCTGAACTTTTCCAGCTGGGAGCCTAAATTCCATTTTAACCGTGTCTATCTCGATCCCCAAGAAGGATAGCACTGTCAATGGGCCGATTGTTTTTTCCTCAGATAAAGGGACCCCAAACTTTTTCATTAAAAACCTAAAAGAACTTAACAAATATAAACAATGGTCTGAGTTCCCCGGGCCAACAAACAAGAAATCGTCAAGGTAGTGTTTTATGTTGGTAGAATTGGTCTCATAGGATATGGCCCATTCCAAAAAGGAGCTAAAGATCTCAAATAGGGAACAGGATATGGCACAACCCATGGGAAGGCATTTATCATAATAGTACCTACCGTCTAACTGGCAGCCCAACAGGTGAAAGCAGGACGGGTGGATCGGTAACAAGCGAAAAGCCGCTTCTATATCCAATTTTGCCAACAAGGCCCCCCTCCCTGCTTTCCTTACCAGGTGTACCGCCCTGTCAAACGATACGTATGACACAGAAGAATCCTCCTTAGAAATGCCATCGTTCACCGAGCTGCCCTTGGGGTATGATAAGTGATGTATCAAACGGAATTTACCGCTCTCCTTTTTTGGTACCAACCCCAAGGGAGAAACCCTTAGATTATAAAAGGGGAGCTCGAAAAACGGGCCCGCTATCCGGCCCAGCCTAACCTCCTGCATGACCTTCTCCCTGGCCAACTCGGGTGCCTCCTTGACCGATTTTAAATTATGGGAAAACTTGGGAAACTCAGAAAAATTAAAAGGTATTTTAAAACCCTCCTTAAACCCCTCCCTGATGAGCCCTGCCGCCGCCCTCTCCGGGTAAATTTCTAGCCAGGGCTCCATCACCTCCACGATCACTGGCGTTCGCTGACCTATTGCTCCCTCCTCTTTTTGCGGCGGGGCGGGATTTACGAAAACATTTTGCGGCCGAATGGCCGCTCCCGCCGCATAAGGAGCACTCATGCTTAAATTTGCAAGCCGCTCCGAACTTGCAGCTACCCTCATTAAATAGCCAGCAGGAGCCGGCTTTTCTGGCCCCTGAGGCCTGAAAAGTAGTCGAGGCCGGTAGGCCGCTTTGACTACTGGAGGGGCCTGCAGAAGCCCTGTGTGCCAGCATAATCCTTAACCAGGAATCCATGGCTTTAGACCCCCCTATTGTGCATAGAATGTTCGGGGCCGTTGGAGTCTTTGTGCTGACAGTGATGTCACCACACCAGTACCTGATGATGGCTGGGGGTGCTAGAAGCAACTCAGCTGGGTCCAACAAACCGGAGATGCAGCCCTTAACCAGCTAATTAGCCAATAAGCAGAGGGTCACTATGTAAGAGGAAATCCGACTTGTCGCAAACAGACCCAAGGAGTTCGCTCTCACCCTCTAGATAGAACTCCTGCTTGTGCCTTACTCTTCGCAATAGTTTCTATTCTCAGCTCGGGCTATGGGGGGGTTGGACTTGACCCGAGTATAAGCCGAATATATACGGTATTCAATTCTTTAATCCAGATAGTCTCTCTTTGTAAGAAGAAAGAGTGATTACCTCTAGTACTGAGCATTTGAGTTGGTTCTGGTTGTGCTTGTGACCCATTTTATTGAAATATCTACACACGGCTGTGTCTGTGTGGATATCAACCACAAAATTCTTAACATTACCCCTGTCTTCCAGCAGAGGTGGTAATGGCAAGTTCATTGAATAACTTTTACTTTAAAAAGGCCTGATAAGTTTCTAAACAAAAATATGAGAATTACTGGTATAATGCATATAAGATCTGGTTGATCCAGGGATCTTTCCGATTGCCGTTTGGAGTCAGTAAGGAATTTGTTCCCCCCTTTTTAGCTGGGGTTTTTTTGCCTTCCTCTGGATCAACTGTTAGGTAGGGTTAAAAAAAAAAAAAAAAAAAAAAAAGGGAATAGGTTGGACTTGAATGGACGAATGTCCTTTATTCAATCCCTTAATCTATGTTACTATGTTACTATGGTTTGTGGTGTACCATTTTTGACTGGTCTAGTAGTTTTTGGGCCTACAAGACTTTACCACAGGGACCTTAGGGCATGTATTACATTAGGAATTTTTCTCATGTGGCAATAGCCTATTTGATTGGATGTACCCTTTGGTGGGGGGTAAAATGGTACTCCTTTCAAACCAGACGAGCAACATTTTCAACGTAGGCAAGGACGGTACCACTTTTCTTTTCCTAGGAATCTCATTTTAGGGGTTGTGAAAATATCTGATGGATAAAGTATATCCTTCAGTGTATTACCCCTGCAGTAGCTAAATAGTGTGGGAGCTTGAAACGAGGCCCCATACTTATTATCTTGCATAAAGATTGCCAATTTTTTTTGGATAGTTTTTCCTCCACCTCCTACTATTGTTATTGTGTTTGGATCACAATATGTCTTCCCTCTGTTAATTAGTTTGTTGTTTTGTCTTTGTATGTGAGTTAGTCAGTGCAGGGTATTTGACTTACTTCTTGTGCATGTTTTTAGATGTCAGTCATATTATAACCCCTACACTGTATTTTAAAATCTTGTACATAGCACCTGGCTGCAGTTTTGTACTTGGACTGATCTAATGAGATTCTTTTGGCCAAGAGGAACTGTCCCCTTGGAATAGCCCCTATTACATTGGGGCAATGGAAACTAGAGGCATGTAGTAGGTTGTTACGATCCAGGGTATATGGCTAGAGTTCTGTTCATATAATGATCTGCTTGTATAGAAAGTGTGACATCGGGAAATAAACCTGTTTGAACAGAGGATCTAGTGATATTTGCTGGTGGTGATATATGTAGGTCCTCTTTCATCATGTCACTGACTATAATTGTGTTTCCTGCCCAGATATAGTATATCATCTATATATCTGCAGTACTTGAAATACAGTGAATGATTTTGCATGATCGGTGGAAAATCTTGTTGTTCAGAAATTGAAACACAGATTTAGCAAAGGCCGGGCTACTTCAGCGCCCATACTGGTCCCCTGTTGTCTGTCCGTAGTAGCTCAATTTAAGTAATTCTTAAAATAAGTTTAGACAATCAAGTAGGAAGTAGGATAAGGTTATGTTGTGTAACATCTGTATCCAGGAGAGCGCATGTTTCCCGCTAGAATACTCTTGCTGGGATAGAAGTATACATACTTTATGGTCTATGGAGCCAGATTGAGTCTTGATTGGGTAAATTATCCCTGTAATTGGTACAGTCTTTAGTGTCCTTTAAGCATTGTGCGATTGTTTTCAGTTGAGGTATGCATCCATCAAATTTGAACAGAACATCGTTTTAATCATCTGTTTTGTATTTATGGGGAACTGTGGTCCTCGCAAATAGTTGAGTTTAAATAAAGGCCCTAGTTTCGCTACCTTAAAATCATCCTCAACACACCTCTCTAACGTGCTCCACAGCCAAATATAAAGAAAAGACTAACCAGCGTTAATGGGTGGAGGCTGACTTGTGACATTCCTGAGGCTTCTCCTGCATCAGTGCCGCTGGCGAGCACGCCTCAGTCTTCTTTCTCTCAGTGTTTGAGGGAGACAGGAAGTCCTCCTTCTCTCTGGCTGGTGTAGAAGTCCTGACAGAGTAGATAAGGGAATCGCAGCCCATTCTCTCTCACTGTGTGCAAACAAGCCTTTTCATGCAAGTTCCCTCACTCTGTCTCACTCGGTTCACTCCTACTGTTCTTACTGCTGTTCTCCACTCTGGCCTGAAAAGGCTGTTTCTACAGAGTTTTCTGTAGGGGGTGTGCTGAGTGGCCTACGGCACTTGCGAGTGGGCGGGGCTTATGCACCCACAAGTGGGAAGGCTTATGCACCCATGAGTTGGCAGGCTTGTGCACCCACGAGTGGGCGGGGATTCTGCACTCACAAGTGGCCTGGGCTTGTTGCTACTGACGTGTGTGCTTGTTCAACCCGCTGGTGGGCAGTACCACGTACACCACTGGTGTGGTCGTGTCCACACAGGGGCTGTAAAGAATGGGCCAAGGGGGCGGCCTGTCACTGGAGGGACCATGGGGTCCATGAGTGGGAAGGACCAGTGGGCTGCAAAGGGGAGAAGGAGACACAGGGCAGATTGACTGACATGGTTCAAGCAGAAGTGCATGGACCTGGTGATGCATAGCTGGCCATATCAAACCAACAAAATGTAAATATCTTCAAAGCTATGGCAAATAAATAATGGAAAAAATGAAAAAATTGCAAACATTCTCAGTGAAGCAATCCTATGCAATTTACTTAAAGTCATTTTTGGACCACAGTTCCCCTTTAATGTGTGTGTGTGTGTGTGTGTGTGTGTGCATGTGTGTGTGTGTGTGTGTGTGTACAAGGGGGTGGGCCAGTAGTTGAAGAATCTATTTCAAATAGGTATATATATAATATATATATTCAGTTAGGAAAGATAGTGTTAAATCAATTTAATCTGAAATTTATTGACTTGAAAAACATATCTAAAGTGAATTTCAGAATGAAATCTTAATTAGTTTAAAGTGCATGTCCACCCCTAATACAATTGGTTTAAGGCAGATTCATGCCTAATACTTAACTAAAGTAGTTAAACATTGTATCAGCTTTCAGGTGGCTCTTTGAATCAGGAAACTTTCTGTTTTAGGATGGCTTCGCCTTTAAAGTTGGTACTCCATTATTTCCTATATTATACATGTTTCATTTCACGTAATAACGATGATTTCAAGTGCACAATATTAATTAAAGATATATCATATCAATAAATGATTGAACTGAATATCTCCTGTATCTCCTATATATCTATGTTTTTAAAAAAATAACAGGAAGATTCAATAACAGATCTTATCGTTCAAAATGGTGCTAATTTTGCCCCAACCAATCAGATCTTATGTAAGCATTTGAAGCTAACAACTGATTGTTGGGGCAAAATTGCACCATTTTAAAAGATACAGCACTTTTATTGAAACCCCCTAAGGGTATAAAATATAATGTTTGATGCTTACAACTCACACTTCCTTCTGCCTGCCCCACCACCTTCAAGTCTGGAATTATTTACCCGTCATCTGTTCTAAAGTCACTGACCTTCTGTTTCCCTCGCTCTCTTGATCGCGCATGCCCTTTTTTATCTCAACCTACACTCTAAATCCTTACCCCGCCACTCTTGCTCGCCTTAATTCTTCCCCTAGCCCTGGGATTTTTTGTCCTGCTGTGGTCTGTGTCAAACTCTCTCTTAAAAAAACCTTTCTCTGGATCGCTTCCGTCCTTTTTAATTACCGCCGCCCCTGTCACGTTTTTAACCATTTGATCAAAATCTTAGAACAGCTTGTCGTTTGACACTATTATCTATTACATACATACTTATAACCTATTGGACCCATTGGAATGTTCTCTGTCCTCATTCTCCTCACTCTGTTGGCTGCCTTTGATACTGTGGAACATTCTCTTCTTATGCAAATTCTTGCCGTTTGAAAGTTCGAAAACGGACCCATTAGTCAATGGGGAGTGATAGTTTGAAAAGTTTGGATGTTTTTCAGATAAAATAACATGGTAACTTACTGTAAATACTGTGACACACCGTAGAATGTGTCTGCTGTGGAACATGTCAACCAAACCTATTTAAAACACTTGTTTACTTATGATTGGGCATTGTCGGGTTGCGCAAGTCTACTTTGAGGGTTCCAGTAAATTCAAGGGTTCACCCACAATACTTTTTGAGGGTTACCTATACATTAACCAATATTAAGATTAATCGAAAACGAACGTTAATTTGAGAGTACAAAAGTCGAGCTATATTCGATGTGGTAGCAACGCCAAAAACGCTACTTCTAGGGTTAGTCGAAAACGATCTATTACATTCGACGACCTTACCTACCAATAACGACATCTTTCGGAGGGTTAGTGAAAATCGAAGGCTACTCGAGGTTATAGAATGGTCAGGGTCTATGTTACTGCAAAAAGATCCATACATTTGAGGGTAGCCAAACAAATGATACTCTTCAAGGTTACCAGAATGATATATATTCTAGGTTAGAGAAACGGCCTGGTACATTCAATAATTATTGAGTCTAAAAAACAACTATTCAAGCTTGATCAAAGTTCGAATAATTCGAGTTTGTCCAACTCATAGAGTCGCTCAAACTCGTTCGAGTTCGGGTTTTGTCCATCTCTACACATAATCATCATTGACTAGTGCATACTGTTACTTACAGTGCCAGAGGGCTGGAATGATCCAGAGTGCTGAGAATTTAGGAAAGTATACTTGGACTGTAAAGGACCGAGTTTTTAAACTTGGCATTAGGTTCTATCAATCTGATACTTGCAGTGTATGGAACAGGAAAAGGTAAGTATAGCATTCTCACAAGGCATAACCCTCCACACTGGCACTCGCTTTCTCTCTTCTTAAACCATTTCAGCTTTGTACCTTTATGAACTCTCTCACTCTCTCACTTGACGCAAGTTGACTCCATAATCCATTTTAAATCTAACTTTTATCCTACTTTGCTAAACACGCAGCACAATAACTGATTGTTAGCAACTTGTAAGCCACAATCACGTTTAATGGTTTTCAGTTATGATATAGCCACAAATTTCCAATCACATCACCAATCTGCCCCACTCTGCATGGCTTAATAACTGATTTTTATCCATTGGTTTTAATACACAGTTACGTCTTTCTACCGGTCTATCATCTCTACTATTTTTACACCAACAAATTGGATGGAGTTTCTCATTGTAAATTGTTTGGGGTACAGCATAAACCATTGAGGCATTTCGGGTAACGGTGATAGGGTAGATATGTCACCGCCACAGGAAGAACACGTCATCAATAATCTCACCATGCCAGACATGTCGCTGGAACTAAATTACTTGATAAACATGCTCCTCCGAAGCCCGCTATAAAGGCATGCATAGGGGCGACATTCACGCCATCACAGTCCCAACAAAGCTGGCAAGCACAATTTTCCATCAAGTCACAATAATTGATAGTAAGAATCATTTCCAAAGATTTTTGGTACACATTTTATTTCTGCTTCTCCACACCCCTCGACGGTGAGAGGTGTAAATTGGCTGGACACATACATGTGTGACCGAATAATCACCTCCTCATTTCCCACCTCAATGGTCCCAAAGTTTAATAAGAATCTGGTATCCCTAATTTGTATCGATTAGGTCCCTGTATAGAGGGGTCAGGTACATCACTTCAATTCCAAAGGATTGTAGGCTATAGAAGAGAGAGTCTCACCCCAAACCACGGTCCAGGTGGTTTACTTAAGCCTTGCGCATCTTGGTAGAGTATATAGATGGGGCACCGCTAAAGTCTTAATGGGAACATCCAGAATCCCCTGTAGTTCCCTAGTAATGGTTCCCATTCCACTACTCCCACCCCCAAGAACACACTTATAACCGTGTCTGAAATCCTGTGTAGGATTACCACTTATACTACAATATACCTCTTTGTCACTTAATTGAGACTCATCTCACTTTTTGTAGTAAATTGTATCCCTTTGGAAGGTTTTATGTAATATCGTAATTAATGGTTGTAAATCTGTACCAAGAAATTTCATTTCCGTTAAATTTTGCATGATATATATTTTTTATAGTTATTATCATTACACATGTGCGTAACATCAGTTTGTACCTTTTGAAATGTCTCAACGGGTTTTGTTGGTGGAACATATTTACTTAGACGGACACTTTAGAACAGGCATATTCTAATGTAGAGGAAATTGGGGGCTATGATGGCTCTATAGAGGGGCAACAATAGGTTCAGATGTACCTACATTGATAGTATAAAACTGTATAGTAAGGGGTAACTCAGTATATACAGCATTATGTGTCACTACAAAAATAAGTAAAGGGCCAGGGTAGATCATTTTTAAACGAGGTACGGGTTGTATTTGTGGGTGGTATTCCCTTCTCTATAAAAAGGAAAAACTTGTAAATATCTTGGTGTTTATATTTGATTTCAGATCTCACACTTATATATAAACTGCTTCAGGCACTTACACTGTATATTAATACATTATATTGTATAACCTCTGCATACAGCTCTTTTAATGATATTTTTCAGTATCTTTTCTCAACTGTATATTAGATGGATTGACTAAGATGTTAATAAGTAATAAAATACGAGACACTACTTTGTCTTGCCTGCCAAATTATCCTTTGCAATTGGGTGAAAGTAGCTAAATAAACTAGTTTCCATAGAATATAAAGACAACAGTCAGATGGGCGGAACAGTGGATAAGGCTTAGATCTCATGGCTTTTAGACTGCATCTTCATATAGTGTTCATATAAATTATATAATGGGCAAAATGTGAGGGCAAAAATACCTCCCTCCAAGCAATTGCAGATATCAATAATGAGTATACATTAATGATTTGCCTACAAGAGACCAGAGTAACTAAGGGGCAGATCACAAAGAAGCTTTTAACGGGTTTAACCATGCAACTTTGTCTAAGTAATAAAAGAATCACATGTACCAAGGGATATATATGACTACAAGCTCAACATTCGAACACCACAGTAGAACCCATGTTTTCCAATGCAGTTCTGTTGTAGTGAAGAGGCGACATAATTTGCAACATATCGATCATAGACATCACTGCCCGTAAAGATATTTCTGACATTTCGCAAAAAACTGAATGAAGAAATTTGAGTTATACAAGCCTGTAATAGAAATTAACGCTTCTTTGTGTGTGGAAAATCATAGAGCATCCGTGGTGTGATTTGTGACTGAGTAATAGCCCATATCCAACATGCCAGGTCCAAGGAAAGTACATGGGGGTTTGGAGATGGAATCTGTAACAGACAGGATCAGAATGAGAAGATTCCCGTCCAGAGTCATCAGCTGACCAACAGAAAACACCATGAAACAGAGGAAGTTGGAGACTTTTGAAGATCAGATAATCCGAGAGAGACCAACATGTACAACATGGTTTGGTTTTCCATTTAATTTTTTGATATTAATCACAAATGAAAAAAACCATTGCGTTGAGAACTAAAATTCTCCATAGACAGCAAGTTCAGAAAAACATTGTGCAGAGTTGAAAAAATTGCCCTGTTACAATATAGGAAAGCAAAAATAAAAACTAAGCATTATGAAAATGGACATACCGAAGTACTACAGACTAGTGCACAAGTCTACTTACGCTGTTTACATGGGACATTGTCCTTCTTGTACACCATCTGTGGCTTAACTTGGCATTTATATTTTTAGCACAAAAGGAAGGGCTGGGGACAATAGACTAGTTAGCCAATATTAAATTGATTCCATGATTGAACATGTAATGGTCATCATAACTTCATCATAACCATCATACCAGTTTTTGTATCCAAGGGATCATTTCCTGGGTGATGATTTATTTAAAAAATGTTGATTATTACATTTTCTTTTCCATTGTACAGATCGTACAATGGATCACGGACAGTACAAAACTAATGTTAAGCCATACATCTAGAATTCATTCTCAAACAAAGTCACTTGTTTCTACAAAAAAAATGCAATACATAGTTTTTTTTGAGAATGGAAGAGAGGAAACTATGTTATTTTTTTTTTTGTAAACATGCTTGCCTTATCTAAGGAAGCGGTTTTACAGCACATGTTGTTGTGGCACAAGTTATCTTTACAGTACTTTGATTGCAATACACATGGAAAGTTTAGCAATCATTTGACAATAGGATGCTTTAGACAATGTAGGAAATATCCTAGCCTCCCTATGCTATCCTGGATTCCTTGTACTATGATACAAGCGATAATCGAGTCGCCAGACCATAAACAGTTATAAAGTTCAGTCGCATTGTGATGAATACTTAATGCAATTAAATATTAGCATAGGGAGTTTCTGTGCTACATGCATTTTGTAAAAAAGTGCACCTTTTAGATTAATGCTCTTTCTAGATAGAAAGAAATCACTAAACTTGCATTAAGGCACTACTTGTTTTTAATGCCTCCCACACGTGCTTTGTCCAAGGTTTTCTCCGTCACACATGTGCAGATAAGAAACATTGAAGGAGTCGAGCAAAAAACTCAAACCACGAATTGATAAACTCAACTTAAGAGCTTAACACTCTCCCCCTAGAGAAGAAAGGGTTTGGAAGACTCGCTCATTTCTCCCAGATATTTACCTATTCAGGTACCTTTTTGAAAAATGCATTGATCATTATACGGTAAGTTCTCCTTTAATATGTAATTAAGAATTACAATTTTGGAAGCACAAGCACATTTGTAAGCCCGGCTTGTTCACTTTGTAACTGTTTAAAGAGCATGGTGTCCCTGATACGAATCTTTTAGTTTTCCATACTTTTTTTAACCTTCGCTCAGAAAAATCAAAGCGGGTAATCAAATGACACTTGACTAAAAATACAATATTTCACTTAATAACAGGTAGTACAGATATATAAATACAATTAAAACGAATACGAGAGACATTTTATTTTTTTCGTTTTAAAGAAGCCCACTCTCATTTGTAAAGATAATACATTTATATGCAAAAAATTTGCAAGTCCTTTCATTTTTTCAAAAATAAAGATTTTTATTATATTGTACGTGGCCAATGTCTGAGATTGCAATGCTGGCAAGATTTATAATATCAATCAAGTGTTGCCTATGTGATCTAATAAACCTTCATGGTTTTATATAGGTTGTAATGGAGCACCATGGGGCTTATACCTCTATATGATTAATTCTTTGTAGGTAGAGAGTGGTACCCAGTCTTAAATAACAATACAACAGTGTTTCTTTCCCAGCACCACCTCTCCTAGTGTTATATTTCTATTAAAGAATGGTGTATGCAAACTGTGCCAAGCACATTGTTGAATACGCGTTAGTCCTTTTTTTTCCACAAGATGGCTCATGGGTAAAAACTCCAGGGAATTGTCTGTCGTGAAGTCATTAGTATGGAGCCGGTCTGTCTACGGTTTTCTAACTTGAATAATTCATATCACAGCCTTAACAACCTGGCGGATATGCTATTGGGAGTTTTCCAGGTACATAATTGCCACAGATTCTTGTACAAGTCATTCTGAATTGGAAGCCATTCGGATGACTTGCGAAACTCTTCAGAACAACATTTCAAGTCCGTTATCTAATTGAATCCAACAGATTTATTTTAATACTGTATCTCACCCCTAATATATCCAGTAAATATGACTGTAGGGTTTCTAATGAAAACATTAACGTTGTTGGCTGGAGTATAGGTCAGAGTAGATGGCAGAGGAGATGACTAGTGCTTGGGTATTTTACCACGGAAATATTTTCATTATTTTCACCTATCAATACTTATCAATTGATTTTGGAATGTCCAATTATCTTCAAGAAAGACTTTCTATCCATTGGAGGCATAATTTGATTGAATGTATGATTTGTGGGTGGGATTTAAAGAAAGTTAATTTTTATTATTTTAAATGCAGTTAATTAAATTGTGACAGATAAAATTATTACAGGCCCATGCTTGGTCTATCACTAACTGCGTATCCTTATATTTCTATATATATTTTAAATACTTCAAACAAAAACTATATTAAGAACAAAAGAAAAGATTTAAGACCTCATACTTTCCTTACGTCTAAAACAATGCTAGAGAATCTGCACATCCACACTGGAACCTCTTGTCCTTACATAGCAACTTCTGGGTGGACAGTGGTTCCTTGATCCCCTTTCAGACCCTAAACAGAAATATCAGATGGACATAGACAACGATTGGTTTTGCGACTATCAAATTATAGTCTTTTCCAACTTTTCATTTTCTAGACATCTCAAAAAATCTTTAATTATGGACTATGTCTTCTCATACATCTGAAAAATCTACTCTATAGCTAATGAAAATCATTTTTGCACGAACAAATGGTCATTGTTGACCTCAATCCCGATCCCTGAAGGCAATAGACAAGCTCTTTGCAACATACATACAAATAAACAGGCACTTTACTACACAATTTGGTGAAATTTTCACCTGATGTTGGGCGGAACTGCAACATAACTGCACTTTACTACACATTGGTGAATGCCCAAAGATCAAATAACTCTGGGATAGATATACAACTTTCTTATCCTTAAGTTTTCCTTAAAAAAACTTAAATATTTCATGCTTTTACAATTGAAAATCTTTTGATTGCTAAAATGAGCATAACATAATCGAAGATGTTATATTAACTGTTTTAATATAATAAATAAATAAAATAAAAATAATTTCATAGTTGAAAAAAAAAAAAATATATATATATATTTTCTATCTTGTTATATTGTATTATTACATTATTACTGTTTTTTTTATATGTACCTGTGTTTTAAAATTAACAAAACACTCAATTTAGAAACCACCTTTTTGAAATCTTTTCTTTGTCTATTGAACATATGAAACTATTTTCATTCTCAGGAAAACTCTACAAACCTATCCGATTGTAACATCCCATATCTTACCTGTAATATCCAAAAATAAAAGATACCATCTATGGTTATACTGGAAATACTCAGCCATAAATACCTTCCTACTAACCTACTGAGATTAATTACAATAACCATATACCCAGGTCTCCCCATGGCCGGTACCCTACTGAGATACTAAATATCCTGTGTGATTCTTATAATAGTTTGTTGTTTCTTATCCACTTTAACAACTGATTCTTTCTATCATCCTGCACTGTATTATTACCTATTGTAAAACCTAAAATGTAAATTATATCAATGTTTAAAAGTCACAGTGCTTTTATACAGGGCATAGAAATCCTATTATTATAACATTTAAAGATGAACTCCACAAGATCACATTTCCCCAGATTTACAGCCCATAAACTAGAGTCCCAAAATGCTCTTTTTCTTGTCCTTAAGTCACGCTAACCTATTTACCAGTGGTTAGGAAATCAGCCGCACTGGTGTCAAAAAAGGCAACTGCACAGTTAACTCAAGTGATTTATTATCACTTTTGCAAAAAAATTTGCATGCATGACTTACTAATGCCAGCTATCTGAAGGTGCTAAAGTCAGCAGGGGTTATGCTGTTTGCAATATTAAATTGTAGCGGCATGGCTTGCCTGGTGAGGAGCGAATGCAGACTTCTAACTTACTACTCACCATTCCAGCTTACGCATTTGACTAGAGATGCCTTTAAGTTCGGATGGACTCGAACTATTCGATAGTTCGGGTTCGAACTAGTCCTTTTTTCCAGACTCACGGCTGTATTTTCGATAATTATTGTAAATTCGTAATTATTGAATTATGGACTGCTACCCTCGAATGTATCGTTCGCTAACCCTCAAAAGTAATTAAATACACTTAAAGGAGAACTTGGGTCTCCTAACAAGTAGTTTTTTAAGAAAAAAAAGTGTAACTTTGCACCTATAACTAGAGACCCGAAAAGCTAGATACATCATAGGCTTGAAAGGTATAAGAAAACTCTTTTCAATAAAGGTCCATTGTATGGAGACCACAGTTACCTTTTAAACAGAATTCTTACTCGCTCAAATCACACACACTCAGCGGGCAATTTACATCAATTAAATACCCACCCTCCAATTGTAGAGACAAAAGGAAAAACGTGATTACTGCATGGCAGGACCCCAGAAGGTCAGGCCTCCGTTAAAAAGGAGTTTGTTTTCGCGCTACGATGTAGCAGTATACATCCTACAAAACCACAATCCCAGTTACATTGTGGTTAACCCCACAATACCGGATATTATATCGGGAACAAGGGTTTACTCTGTTTTAGGCCGATAGTGCATATATTATATCAACCAATGTATGATGATCAGTAGAGATGTTCGAAACTGTTGAGTTTTATTCGTTTTCAAATCTTCAAAATTTTCGGAAAGTTTGAAAGTTCGAGTTTCGATAACATAAATCTAAAGTAGACGATTTTCGAAAATCGAAATTAGGTGATTTTGAAAATAGACGATTTTCAAAAATCAAAAGTAGACGATTTTCGAAAAAACGAAAGTAGGCGATTTTTGAAAATCGAAAGTTAGCGATTTTCGAAAAACGCCTACTTTCGCTTTTCGAAATTGGCTACTTTCGCTTTTCGAAAATTGGCACTTTCGCTTTCGAAAATTGGCTACTTTCGATTTTCGAAATTGTCTTTTTGAAAATGGCTACTTTTGATTTTCGAAAATCGTCTACTTTCAATTTCGATTTTCAAAAATCATCTACTTTCGATTTTTGACAATTATCTACTTTAGATTTTCAATGATTGTCTACTTTCGATTTTTGACAATTGTCTACTTTAATTTAGAAAAATCTGGTTCCGTGAAATCCGGGAGTTCCGAAAGTTTCGTCAGGACCCTCAGATTCGATTCGAAACTGGGTTCTATTCGAACACACATTAAATCTCTAATGGTCAGTAAAAATTCTTCACCACCATTTAAAAAGTTAAACTTAAAGCATCGCTCGGATCCAAACACTTGTTTATTCTTATCAGCTACTATGAGATTTTATCTAGCTGTGTTACCGAGTAAAAGCTAACATTTGATAATTTGATGCAATTCATAGCATATTACTGTTCCTCTTTTAATTGTATCATTCTTAATGTGCAAACACCCATTCTTATAAAAGATCCCATGAAGAGAACCATAATCATATTAATTACACAATATTATCTTCTTCAAATATATCATTTGCGTTTAATAGAAAGTATATAAAAATTTTCTTGGAAATAAAACCACCATTAGCTGAGAAAAATGTATGGGAAAGGCCTTGATAAACTATTCACTGTTCAGTGCAATGATATATACATTAGGTAAATATACAGTATATGGATCATCAATAAATAATGTCTCACTTAAAAGAAAATGTGGAGCAGATCAAAATAAAATGTACAGTCCTGGGTTGTATCATGACCTTTCTTCTCTTAAACAATATATATTTCATATAACAAATAGTATATGTAATATATTGTATAGTTCCATTTTTAAAAATCATTTCACACAGTTTATAAAGGTTCAGCAACACCATTTTACACATTATTTTGTATTAATCTACAACACAGCTCTTTTTAATGATATCTTCATTGTATTGTTCTTAGACGTATATTAGAGGGTTTCCTAAGGTTGTTAATATAGATAAATACAGACGCCACTTTATCCAATGCAGAATTATCCTTTGTATTTGGGTGAAAGTAGCTAAAGAAAACACATAAATAAAAACAACAGTCGATGGGAGGAACAGGTGGAGAAGGCCTTAGATCTCATGGCTTTAGACATCTTCTAATAGTGTTCAGTATAATTATATATGGGCAAAATGTAAAGGTAAAAATACCTCCACTAGCCAATATTGCAAGGATAAGAATGAGTACCGTATATACTCGAGTATAAACCGACCCGAGTATAAACCGAGGTACCCAATTTCAGCTAAAAATCCTAAAAAAGTTGTTGACTCGAGTATAAACCGAGGGTAGAAACTTGGCATTCAAGATGTTTGGAAACTACAACTCCCAGCTAATAAAGCATGCTGGGAGTTGTAGTTTCCAAAACATCTTGAATGCTACCCTCACTTGGCATCAAGATGTTTGGAAACTACAACTCCCGCATGCTTTATTAGCTGGAGTTGTAGTTTCCAAACATCTTGAAGCCACCCTCACTTGCATTCAAGATGTTGGAAACTACAACTCCACTAATAAAGCATGCTGGGAGTTGTAGTTTCCAAACATCTTGAATGCCACCCTCACCCAGTTCAGTTTGTACCTGTGGGCTCTTCTCCATCCAGGAACTGTGGGCTCTCCTCCATCCAAGGGCTTCCGTGTTTCCAGGGACTGTGTGCCAGCATTGAAGGTAAGTGTCCTCTGCATTCGGCATCCGTGCGCTCATTCCTGTACTGGCGCGCTGGCTGACGTCACAATTGGCGTCTGGCAGTACGTCAGGCCGGCGCGCCAGTACAGAGAATGATTGTGCGGCTGCCAGAGTGCTAAGGTAAGTAGTGACTCGATTATAACCGAGTCCAAGTTTTCAGGCTGATTTTACAGCCTGAAAAACTCGGTTTATACTCGAGTATATACGGTAATACATTAATGAATGTGTCACTACAAGACACCAGAACCACCTGGGGCAGATCACAGAAGAAGCTTTGTAAGGGGTTAACCTGCAAATGTTAGTTTAATTTATATAGTTATATAACATACTAAACATCAACACTCCATACCAGGAGAACACAAGTTTCCAAGCATTATCTGTATTAGTGAAGAGGGCGACATATTGCAACATATCGGTCATAGGACATCACTGCCAGTAAGGATAATTCTGACATTGCAAAAGACTGAAAGAAGATTTGAGTTTATACAAGCCTGTATAGAATTTATATTTTTTTGTGTTAAAAATCAAAGCATCCGTGGTATGTGACTGAGGACAGCCCATATCCAGACATGCCAGTTCCAAGGAAGAATACATGGGGGTTTGGAGATGGGAACTCTGTACAGATTAGAAGACAATGAGAAGATTCCCAGTCAGATCATCAGATAGACCAACAGAAACCCCAGGAACAGAGGAGAGTTGGAGACTTGGAAGGTCAGATGTCCAGAGAGAACCAATATATTCAATACAGTTTGGTTTTGCATCAGACTTTTGATATCATTCATTAATGTTACAAGAAAAAATAGTAAAAATAAAGCTTAAGAAATGATGAAGTCTTTATAGTGCATGGTATTGTCAACCAAATTGGCTTACACTGATGGGATGTTTTGTTAATTAATCATTCTTAATGACATTTCTTTTTTTTGATGTACGAGCTATTGCATCACACACTAGAAAACTAATGTAAGTAATAAACAGAGAATACATAATTGAATCCAGTTTTCTTAGAGAAACATGCATTTGGTGTGAAAATAGAAGAGAGAAAAGACTGTAGAAATATATACATTTATTTTTAAAAAATAAAATGGTATTTTTGTTCCCTGAACTATACTCAGTGAAATTGCATATTTATAACTTTTAGAAAAGTGGGCGACTTATTACCTTAGGACCTATTATTTACTGGTCCTCCATCACTGGCTTCCTGACAATCACTGCCTTCTTCTGCATTGATGCTACTAGCCATAAATACTCGGACGTGGGCGTATGGGCATAATCTGTAACACAGCCGAAGTCATGGGAATGTCTTTTTGTAACAGGAATCATCTCTGCCTGCCAGCATTGATTTATATTACAATAGCTGCATTACATGTTGGAGAGCAAAACCAAGATTAAAGGGCAACTGTGGTCTCCAAACAAGTTAAAGTTAAATGAAGCCTGCACTTTTTCCTTTATAATGAGCCGACATCACATATATAACTTCAGCCTCTGAGAAATGATTTGGGGCGAATGTTCAAACCCTTACCTCTGCCCCACCCATCCACCCAGGGGGAGAAGCATGCTCGTAAAGACTTACAGGGAGATTCAATAAAAGTTCTTATCATTTAAAATGGTGCTAATTTTGCCCAACCAATGAGATCTTATTAAAATTTGAAAGCTAAGATCTGATTTGTTGGGGCAAAATTAGCACCATTTTAAACGATAAGAACTTTTATTGAATAACCCTGTTAATGGGGTAAAAAATTGACAGTTAGGAAGGGGAGAATATTAATGCAGGCTGAGGCTGGTCACATGACTACAAGCTGGTCACATGGCTGAAAACAGGAATGGTTCAGCAGGAAGTAATATTGCTGAACCTTTCCAGTAATATACTTCTCACAATTTTATCTAGAGATGTGATTTCGGTTTTATTTTGAAGGTAAGATGGAAGGCTTTTTATATCATTCTTACTAGTTTGAAGCATTGGAGACCACAGTTACCCTTTAAATTCTGTGTACAAAGAAGAAACAAAGGCAACTTTCAGAATTGCTGCAATGCGATTGCAAGGGTGGTAAGGGGTCAGAATTTTAGTGGAGGGCGAAGCTTTTAAATTTACTATACTCGAAACCAGCTCTCAACAGGAGAGCAAGGGGAAGGAACTTTTAGTGACGCAACTTGTCTACTATTCAGCATTATCGTGGAAGCAAAATTTACTGCATTGAGAGTTAGACTGAGAACACACAAGTAGATATGCAGGGCTGATCGACTAGTGTTTAAGGTTGGGCTAAATCAGTTGGTTGGGCTGAAAAATGGCGATCGGACAAGGATTTAGTCAAATGGGATTTATCGAACTAAACTCACAGAGCATCATATCCTGGACAATCATACAAGCATGTTCTGGCTAGAAAAAAAAGAAGGAAAAAAAAAAGCATTTGAACATATCAGCTACATTACAACATCTGGACAGAAGGCGGTTACGTAAAGCTACGCTCGAGACGTAAATGTATGTCCACAGTACAAAATACCACAATGGTATTGTACCAGGGTCGTAAACTACGATTGCACATTAAGGGCCATTATCTAACATTAAATTGTAGTCCACACACTAATAAAACTTTTAGTACAGTACTCGTTTTTCTTCAAATGTGTAATAATGTTCCCAGAGCAAGAAATTATACTTACAACCTCCCCAATCCACCACCGTCGCTCCCTCTCACTGCTGCTGCTTCCTGCCTTTCCATTACGAGCAACAGCAGTGGAGGCTCACTGGTATTGGCCTTGACTGACAGCCTTACTCGAATCAGCAGAGGGCCGGGGTGGTGGATTGTGGAGGTTGGAAGTATAAATTCTCATAATTCAGAAGCCACACACTTTTAGTACTAAAAAAGTTTTGTCTTACCTGACTGGTTCCCGTAGTGCTTTAACCCACTTGTAATTCTTAGTGAATTTAAGGATCCCAGTCAGGTAAGACAAAACTTTTTAGTACTACAGTACATCACCCCTTTCTATTTTAAGTAACCCATTACTACACTGGCTATGCTGCACTATTTCCAAAAATGTTTATTACGTCAGGTGGGAAAGTTTTGCACTAATTTTGATCATAAATAGCCAATATAGCATGGTTAATGCAGTAACCAATAAGCGATTAAAAACAATAAGAGCTTTTGCACCTCTTTTGTATCAGCCCCTATTATATCTCACCAGGGCCGGATTTACATCTCAAAGCCTGGTGCCCTTTGCCCCACCCCTAAACACAGTTCACCCCCTAAACCAACCCATGTTTTTGGGGTGGAAAATGGGGAGATTGACAGCCGCCCCTCCAACCTCAGGCCCGCATGGCATGCCTACTGTGCCTAATGGTAATCTGGGCCTGTATCACACAGATTGACACAACACCACTGCAGAGGGATTAGATATGAAATTTCATATATACATACACGGATGGAAACAGTCTATCTACACAAGTACAGGATCTTGTATTTATCTGAAAATGTGGTCTATTATCAATAAAGCAACGGCAGCCAAGACACTCAGCTCAGTATTTCAAGGTAACTAGTTTTTATTCAGACTTCATGGATGGTAATTCAAGTTAATGTTATGGCTCACCTTTCGCCCACTGCCACTTTGCCTGTCTTTGTCGGTGGTTTATCTGTAAGGTTCAGACATCACCGTTTGTCTCTGAGAGTTCAGCACTGAAGGATCACTTCTTCAATGGTTTGGCGTTTGCCAATGAAAGTCCTCCCATCAAATGTTATACGTTTGCATTTTGGCTTGTGGTTTATCTTATAAGTGGCTTATTGTTGTTTAAAACACCCTAACGGTCTCCAACATTGTTGTTCATCAGATCAGCTACTTAAGGTTCGTACTCATGTGAGATGCGGGTGCCGACCCATGACGCATGATGTATGAATGGCCATTTCGGCCGACAATCGTGACGTGTTGGGCACTTCATTGGCTGAAACTGAACGGTCGTTTTAGCCGCTAAAGTGCCCATGCACGATTATAGGCGGAAACGGACGTTCTACACATTGTGCGTCACGGGTCGGCACCAGCGATCTCACATGTGTACGTACCTTTAGTGGTTACCTGCAACATTGAGTTTTATCTTGATCTCATTATAGTTGCTGACCTGATTTGTTTAACTTTGGATTCTTTGCTGCCTGCCCTGACCTGTTGCCAGTGTTAACTATTGTGAACCTCCGCAGCCTGCTTAGGCCTCTGCCTGTTTTATCTATATCCTTGATCTTTGTGCCAGGCTGACCCAGTTTCCAGTTCCTGACTATGTTTTATGTGCCACATTCGAGGTATGTCTAGTTTTGTGTCTCCAGTGCCTTCCTTATCTGGGCCAGTCAGTAAAACAGTAAAAACATGGGGGTTAGTTACAATTGTACGCATAAAAATGAAAGCCTTCCAACCATGTCAAGTAACCCCAGTATGGAAGGTCCTGACAAATTACCATGACCCAATAGTAATTTGTTACCTTAGTGGACCAACAACCTCATCACCACTTAATAAATATGATCAAATATAATGGCTGCAATAAGTGACTTTGTGATTGCAGCAGTAATAAGGCCAATGATAACGGTGAGGAAAAGTAAACGTACCTCTATAAATATGCCCCTATGGCCACAGTTTAAAATCCTGCAAAGAATAATCAACCACTATTTTAAACAATAAGAGTTGTATTAAAGGTTCTCAGTTACACAAAAGTGATAGGCTTAGGTGAGCTCATTTCCGCCTCTCCTCTTTGTGAGCTTCAGCAAAATGTTCTACTTCCTATTTTACTGTAGAGGTGCTGCACACATAGCCAACATTGCTGTTGATTATTCTACTTGGTGATATAGAACTTACATTAATCATTTTATCTAAACATACATCTAATATAACATATTTTCATATCAGTAACTTAAATTTATACCATACTAAACAATATTCTATAAGGAGAAAATCAATTTAATCAACTATTTATGGTCCTATAGCATTTCATATACAGGTACAGTGTGTTATCTGGGCTTCTCCCTATATACAGATACTACTGTACATGTGAATAACCATATCAATGTTGCCCTGAATTACCTTTCAGTAAGTTATTTCATTATAATTAATTAAAACATCTTTTTGTTATCCCTAATCAGTATACAGTTGAGCTGTTAATAAAATCATACCATTATTTCCAGGTCTCTATTCCCATTGATAGACTAATTACCATCATTAACACTCTAACTTATGAGTGTCCCTCCCCTGCGCTCCCTGTGCCCCTCCCACTCACGGACTCTGTGCTCCGCACACTCCCGGGTCCTGTGGACCCTCCCCCACTTACCCCTGGGCCCCGGAGTGGGACCAAGTGGGATATAGATAAATATAAAATTCAATGGAGAAATTGTATATTTCTATAAAGATGTTAAAGTAAAAACCATCTGAAATCAGAACCACCTGTTTTGAAATCTTTCTTTGTCTATTGAAACACATTAAAGACATTTTCATTCCAGATGGGAAATTCTACAAATCCTTGTCCAATGGTCCCATGTCTTACCTGTAATATCCAGATAGATCTATGATCTTAAAGGAAACCTCAGCCATAAATACTCTTCCCTACCAAACTCACTAGATTAGTTACAATCTAATTATCAGATATTCCTTGTATATACTTATTGATCCGAGTTTTTCTAGCCATTAAATGGCCTGTCTGTGCGTTTAGTTGGAAGTTCAAGCCACTAATATAATATTAGGAGTTCTATGCGCTGTATAAAACTTGGTACGTTTATTATACTTATAATTTTTATTTTAGATTTCAATTTTACAATGTTAATAATACAGTACAGGAGGAAATAAAGAACTAGTGTATGTTAAAGGTTAATAGCCAACAATCACTATGAGAATCACACAGAGAGAGTTGATAATCTCAGTAGGTACAGGCCCATCGTGGAGGACCTGGGATATTGTTATATTGTAAAACCTCGGAAGGTTTGGTATGAAGAGTATTTATGGCTGAGGTTTCCTTACAATCATAGATGATATCTGGATATTGCAGGTAAGATATGGACTGTTACATTGGACAGGATTAAATCTGGTGTATTTATTGAATTCAGTTAGATCAACTGGACTTGACGTTTAGTTCTTTACTGTGGTTTTCTTTGCAGCACAATTTTTACTTATTTACAATTTTATATTTTACTACATATAGTTTATTTTGTTATAACTATATTTATACCGTATGTATTAAGGTTAGTATGCACGGTTTTAATGCCCCTTACATGTTCCATGGAATAAATTCTTATATTTACAGAACATGGCTCCTAAATTTATTTATCCATCTGCACTATTTAACTGTGGGTGTCCATACAAGTGTCCTCTATTTAATAGACCTATTACTGCTGTAACTTTGGCTAGACTGCAGCTAGAAGCATGATCCTAAAAGGATAATGTCCTTTTTTTTTAAAGGGGCATTGTTGCGACCACAGTTTCCCCTTTAATATTATGTGAGTATATAAATAATTATATTTAGAACTAAATTGAGAACTGGAAGATTCTAATCTGCACACCTGCCCACAACAACCTTCACAGTGCAAAGTAAACTAGCCAGAGCTTTAATTTAAATTGAGCTTCCAAATGTTAATCTTAAATACCCATTAAAGAAGACTATGTTGGCAAAGTCCATTTTCCAAAAAGTGTAACTGAAAGTTAAATGTTTTGGGCGAACAGTCTTTCTACCTAATGTTTTGGTCAGATCAGTAGCACATTCCACTATTTGTTATAAGTAATTTGCCACAGAGTGCCTGCACAGCCATATATTGTAGCAGAGTTTCTCTGCAGGGAGAATAGACCAAGCTTCCATTGGTAGTAGCACCCCCAACTGTCTCTTTAATTGGAGGTCTTATGCCTTGAATACTAAGCATTGGATGGAGGCCTCTTCCTCCTTGTTAAAAGCCAGTTAGGCGGGGGAAGTGATAGCCTGTATACTAATCAATGCATGGTCAGGGAGACAACCTTCCCACGAAAATGCACCAAGCAGGGAGTGTCACCCAGAAAAATGACCCAGGTAAATTGTTAGGACCTTCCATACTGGGGTTACCTTGACGTGGTTGGAAAGCTTTTCACTTTATCATAAAATTATAACTAAAACCCCCACCATATTATACTGTTTTTGCACTAGCATAGATATTATGATATATGGGGCCCAGGAATGTGCATTGATCATTTTTCTTGTTTGTTTGAGTCTTCCTACCTCCTGTTTTTCTCTGGTTCTTGTGAACTTCTAGTTTTGAGTTCTTTACTCACTCAGCTCGTTTCTCAGCACCATAGCTGTCAAACATTCTCCTTTGTAGATCCATAAGCTTCCAAAAGTTAATGCTTAATACCTATAAGGGAAGACTATGTCCATTTCCAAAAAGTTAACTGAATAGTTAAATGTTTGGGAGAAGGAATCGAGTCTTCCTACCTCCTGTTCTTCTCTAGGTTCTTGTGAACTTCTAGTTTGAGTTCTTTACTCAACTCAGCTTATCTATCAGTATGTGGCAACAGATGAGCAGCCAGAAAGAATGGGCAGGTGGGACCTTATGACAAGAAGTGCATGAGATTATGCTTTTCATCCTAGAATAGAACCTTAATATTACACACAAGCACCATAGCTGTCAAACATTCTCCTTTGGTAGATCCATAAGGTCTTTACAACTAAAATATAATTGTAATAATAATAAATTATTTTGATAAATTATCACCTAGGAATACCAGCGGTTACCATAAACTGTTCTGATTTTCTTTGATTTATATTTATCATGGAATCAATCTAATATTAGGTGACAATCTATTTACTTGTCAATGTTTGCCCAGCCTGGAACCATTTGTAATTAATATCAGTTCTGAAGTACAGTTAATGCAATGCTGGTTATTTCAATGGAAATGTCACAGAAGTTGACCTGTGTATGCCCTACAATTATTCTTAGTTACTAGCACGCATGATCTTATTCTGTTTGTTTTTCTTACCAAATTCAACTTTATTGGAGGAAGATTCTTTCAATTCTGCAAATTGATTTTTGCCTTTAATTTTACCAATTTAAGTAAAGTTTCATTTAGTAAAGTTTTGCTTAACATTAATAATAATATAAAAAATAGATTGACACCAAACCGTATTGGTATATGTTGGTTCTCTCTGGACTATCTGATCATCCAAGTCTCCAACTTCCTCTGTCCTGGTGTTTCTGTTGGTCTATCTGATAGACTCTACTGGGAATCTTCTCATTGTCCTTCTGATCTGTACAGATTCCATCTCCAACCCCCATTACTTCTTCCTTGGACCCTGGCTTGTCTGGATATCGGCTATTCTCAGTCACGATTCCACGGATGCTCTTTCACTTTCACATACAAAAAAGGGTTAATTTCTATACAGGCTTGTATACTCAGATATTTTTCTTTGTGTTCTTTGCACATCAGAATTATCCTTACTGGCAGGATGCCTATGATCGATATGTTGCAATATGTCACCCTCTTCCTACCACAGATAATGCATTGGAAAAACTGTGTTCTACTGGTATTAGGAGTGTTGATGGTTAGTGTGGTATATCCTTTGTACATGTTCTTCTTTTACTAAACACGTTTTGCAGGTTAAACCTTACAAAGCTTCTCTTCTGTGATCTGCCCCAGTTACTTCTGGTCTCTTGTAGTGACACAATCCTTAATGTATTACTCATTCTTATCCTTGCAATTTGTGGAGGAGGTTTTTTGCCCTGACATTTTGCCCATATATAATTATACTGAACACTATTATGAAGATGTCTAAATCCATGAGATCTAAGGCCTTCTTCCACCTGTTCCTCCCATCTGATTGTTGTCTTTAACATTTTATGGAACTGGTTTTATTTAGCTACTTTCATCCAAATGTAAAGGATCATTCTGCAGCGAAAAAGTGGCATCTGTATTTTATCTGTATAACACCCTTAGTCAATCCCTAATATACAGTCTAAGAAAAAAATAATGACAACATCATTAAAAAGGCTGTATTAGATTGATACAAATATAATGTATAAACACAGTGTGTGGGCCTGAACCCAGTAATAAATACTGAATAAGTATAGACCTACTCTAGATATTTACATCATGCTCCTGTATATAGAGAAGGTAGGTCATACACAATATAACCCAGTATAATACAATTATATTTTTTGATCTGCCCAAGCTTTTTTATTTCTCTTGTATTGACCATTTATCACTGATGTTTCCCTTTCCATTGACTGTTATCATTGTACTGAATACTTAATTTATTCAGCTCATCAATATCTAAAATATTTTCTACCCATTTAACTAAGTTGATAGTTATTATCTATTCATTGGATAATTTTATTTTCTACTTTCACATAAACAAAATTATACATTTTAGAAGAACAATATTATACAATCAGCAACATTTCTATCTTTTTCCTGGGATCCTCTTAAAGCTAATTGTGATTGGACATATGGACAATATACAAGAATAGTGCAATTGTTTCCCATGCTGTTAAATTTCATCAACCAATCAAACATAAGCTTTTTACTAGGTAGCATAGTTGATAACATCTGATTGGTTTCTGCTAAGAGGAACTAGAGTCTAAACTCAAAAAGGTTTTGGGTCAAAAACCAGTCCTCTGAGGACTTTCTGGTACATGAAGCCATTTTCCTATTGGCCAGATCACAGACAGACCGGACCAGATAGGGAATGTTTCAATAAATATATGGCTGATAGTGTAACCAAGAGAGTGGGGACTTAAGGCTTCAGATCTTCACTCTGGGTTTTTTATAGGTAGAAAGAAGGAGTGGGGAAGAAAGTAGAATTAGGCTTTATTGTTTTTCTAAAATAAAATAAAATCTTTTTTTTTTACTGTAATAATTTGGAGCCCCTAAGTTAACGTTTAATAGAAAAAAAATGTCAGACATAAATAATAACAACAAAATCTTTACATTAAAACCATTTAAATCATCCCAAAAAAACTTACACGTTCACTAAACTATTCCACTATTACCTATTGTGTATTTATCAAAGTAAGTCCTCCCATCATGGAGCCACGCCTACTTTAAAGGTCTATGTAAAATAGCCTAAGGCGGTTTAGACACAATTTGATATTAGCCAGAAAAGAATGTAGGTTGTTCTGACTAAACTATTGGGAATAATTTTCAGATGGATGAACTGATGTTCTGTTACAGGTTGTCGTCCAAAAACTGTCAAACGTTCATTGACAGTCTGGTAAAATTTGGCAGGTCGAGCAACCCTTAATGGACAGTTGGATCAGTCACCGCAAACTTTCACCCATGGTACTTAGCCATTTGATTGACAATCTTTTGAGCCTAAATATTGGACTGTGTGTACCCAGCCCTACACATTTGAAACTCTCACTTCTTCTTAGTTGCAGGCTCCAGGTCCATGACCCCCCCCTCCTATATCTACTAAAACTAGTCCAAATCTATCAATCAAATATGTTCTTTTGGAATTGCCTGCCCTGCAACATTCTCTCTCCCCTGGGTCATGTGGTCTGGTTTGGCCAAGAGTCAGCAACATTAAAAAACAGTTACATGGCCTGGGCATCAAAAAAAGAATAACAACACTTTAGTGTTGGAAAAGATGCAGGAACTGAAACATTACCAGGCAGTTTCTCAGCAGTCTACAGCAGGTAAATTAACGCCTGGTCAAAATCCAGGAGGTGACAAATGCCTACTATATTGACTGTGTTTAAAGACTTTCAAGGAGATTAAATAGTTCTTATTGTTTAAAAATGGTGCTAATTTGCCCCCCCAATCAGATCTTATTAACATTTGAAATCTAACATCTGATTGGTTGGGGCAAAAACTAGTACCATTTTCTAAAGATAAGACTTTTATTGAATCTCCCTGATAATATATTGACTGTGTTTAAAGACATTCAGGGGAGATTCAATAAAAGTTCTTATTGTAAAAATCGTGACCAAACTTTTTAATCCGAACTTTTCAAAATATCCCTCCCCATTGACCTTAATGGGTCGTTTCTGAACTTCAAACTGCTGAACTTTTACTGACGTAAGGCACTCGATTGGACAGCTGAAATGTAAGAAGTTTCCGGTTTGATATCTAAAGAAATGGGAGCAGATCAACAAACAAATGGTACAGTGATAGTTGGGATGAATATAGTTTCCACTATGGGTAATTAAAATATAAAAAATCCTGTGTACATACCCTTTAAGTGTCTAGACAATTTGTATTTCACAAAAATAAAAAGGCTGGTCTCACCTCTCCCTTTAGCTCCTGCTTAGAAATGCTTAAAATTAAGGGTATCTATACTTCATACTATAAATCATACTGTTAGATAGTGTAATGGTTCCACTCCTACACACACATGTTTCAGATTTGAAATCCGAGCTTAGATTGTCAAATCTTCATTGTAAATAACAGCATGTACAGGGAAACACCTGTCACTCAACCGGTATGGTAATTTGGTGTCCCTCCTTTGGGATCTCCCAAAACATTCAAAACATTTAATTAATAAACCCCAAATATAATGAGTGATTAATCACATTACTATTATGTCTATCTATCGTCTAATCTATCTGTCTAGCAGCATGTACTTGCCTGTTGAAAGGAGAGGGAGAAAGTGTCTACACAAAGCAGCCCCCACCCACTATCACGCAGTGTCAGGAAGACATGCAATGAGCTTTATATTGTGGGCTGTGAAGGCCCATTTATAGGGCATATTTATAACATTGCGGCCCGCAAACATTTTGCCCAATGCCCGCTTGCCATTATAATTATGCGATAGTGGTTTTTTTTCTGCGGAGATGTGCGGTGGTAATTTTATGGCGCTACTATTGCCCGTTTATAAATATGCCCTATGTAAATGAATGTATCCACAAGTAAGCAGTGACTAAGGGAGGTGGGAGGCAGTTAGGAGCAGTTACTAAACATTGAAAATTCACTAACAAGCAGGCACAGACACATGTAAGTTATATTATTTTACTACCCTATTGTACTTTCGGAATATGCAAAGTTGTTTTAGTAGTATAGTGACCCTTTAAGGTGTAAACAACAATGGCAACTTAAGGTAAATTTCGGATTTAAAAAAATAAAAATGTTCAAAAATAGCTACTAGAACGGCATGACCGTGAAATCCGCTTTGAAACTGGGGTTGGGTGCTAGGGGTGCTAGGGGTCAGCTCCCATAATACAGCTCCCATAATACAGTGATACAGTGATGTATAATGTATTATACAGTAAAAGTCTATCTTTAAAAAATTATGCTAATTTTGCCCCAACCAATCAGATCTTTTTAACATTTGAAAGCTAACATCTGATTGGTTGGGGCAAAATTATCACCATTTTAATGATAAGAACGGTTATTATTTAATCTCCCTGCATATATTTAATAAATGCATAATTATGTCTTTTGTTCCATTGCCGAATTTTATTAATTTGAGATGCAATGCTTTGCGCGGGCCCTTCACGGCCAATTACAATACCCTCTTAAGTTTCCCTTTCGAGGTAGCGTAAAAACCTCTAAAGTGGAAATTATTGGGGCACTGTAATTGGAAATGGCGCAGCCCCTGTAAAGTAAGTCTAAAAACCCACGTTAACCAAGTATTACATCAGGTTGCATAGATTTTACACTTTTTTCAGCAGCACTTGATCTCCCTTCCAAATCCTCATTCTGGAACGGGGTAAAGGTGAGTATATGATAATATATATATATATATTATTGATATTAGTAATAAACATTTATTTTCGAAAACTTTTGGAGTTTTGACCCCTGTTGACTCCTACTAGGTTTGTTTTTTGGTTTTTGCATTTTTGCAGAACTTTTCAGAATTTGTGGAACCATTTTTGAAATGAAACATCCGGTTTTGTTCATTTTAGTGTGTATTGTAATTGAATTGTGTATGTGTAAGGAAAATATCCCATGTTCTGTATTGTGATCATTCTGCTGAATTTCATCTGTGTACAAAGTGATACTATCTTACATAAAATAAGTATTATGTTATCATGTTATTACAACATAACTTACTGTTCAAATGCACCAAACTGTCAGCTTTTATTGACTGATATGTGTAAGGTAAGTTATAGTAAAATGGGGGTACTTGATTTGCTCCATAGACTGTCAGCCTATCCAAATTCTATCAAGACCTTATTTATCAGGAGGGGGCTTCGCATATGTTGGAGGCAGGGTGTTGCTGAACTACCACTCTAAGTAGAAGCAATAAATGGCATCAGTGGTTCTATTTATTAACAAACAACATTAATAAAGCATTGCAAGTAGCACAATAGAGGTGACACAGAATGGCCACAGATATATAAAAAATACTCACAAACCAGTAGAATCAGAACCAGCATTAAAAAACAATCAGCTGTGTCAGTGCCACCCAGCTCTCAGGTATCTGTAGTGGAATCTTCTACCCCTATGTTGGCAACTATGTCCCTATCTTGGGTGATATACCAGGATCCTAGTCCTTAATAAATCTCCATGTTTGAGGTCAGGGTGTTCACTAGCTACCCTACTACTATCGATCACTCCTGGAGTGATCTATAACAGAATCTAATCTACATTAACTGGGCCTACCTGTTATACAAGGTCCCACCTCTTCCCTAACCTCTGGGGAAACTTCGGAAGTAGAGAGGAGAGAGAGGAGAGAGAGAGAGAGAGGACACATGATGATCTCCCTTTTATAGATTACACAGTGATCTCTAGTGGCCAAATCCTGCCAGAACAAGAGACTAAAGGGTAAATAGTTTTCCAGTTCCCTACATGTGATAGACTGATAATGGATATGGCCCCCCAAATAGACTGTAATGTAATGTGGCACCCCTTCTCTCTAAATTGTACTTTCCCTACCTTGTTACTAGACCCCTAGCCTTCATATTGGTTCTCTTTGGATTAATGACTAGGACCCGAGTTGTGACTGAATAACAACCACAGCTTTCATTTGAACATAAATCCAATCTGTAAATGATTCCTTTTCAAATTTCCATAACATGGTTGCCATATCAACCCCAAAACCAGATGACGCCAATCTGTTCTGAAACCTCCTAGTTTGAATGATTTTAGAAACTGATTACAACTGGTATTTTCATGGGTTAAGAGGTGATCACTGTGCTCTGTAACTGAAGGTATGACTTAAGGTTGGCACTGGAAAGCAAGGGGAATTAAGAAGAAACAGGGAAAAAAACAAGCACCCGAGCCGAAAGTCTCCTTTTGCAACCCTGATGATGGACGAAACCAGAATTCTTTTGTGCATTCCATCCATCTCCAAGGCCTGATGAAAAGGGGACCACAGACACTTCCCTTTCCACCAATGCTGAGAATCCCTAACTTTGGAGCATAAAAAGTAATTTAGGGTACATTCCAAACTGACTTGGTTATCCCCAGCAATGTATTTCATTGGCTACCACCCCACCACTTCCCCCAAAACCTTACTGTGACTGGACCATGTTGACTGCTACTGTGACTGAATTAAACTGAGGCAAGTCTCCTCCAAAGGGCGGTTGAAGAGCTAAACCATGGAATACTTTCAGTTAGCAACCCAGCAGATGGAAGCAGCTGTGAGGATGTTAAGTAATCTGAGGTAGACTCGATGTCTGACTTTGCAAGCAATGTGCCCACTGCTTCCCTTGCAAGTCCACTGCCTATTGAAAGATTATAAAAAATTGATGTTAACTCTTTTGAAATACCATTAAACTGAAACTTTACAGCTCCTTCTTGGGGATCATGCACAAAGGGAAAAAAAAGGGATTCTGTCCCCCGTTTAGGACTGCAAAACTGTGGTTGCTGGCAATGAAAACAATGGCCTCACTACATGCCAGGGCCACACAGAAAATTTTTAAACCTGCATACAGGGCCAAAATTGCACGGGCCCTCATTGAAAGGACAGCATGGACCAGGCCCTTTCCACAGGTAAGCTTAGTCCTTGTGGGGAGAAATAACCCTGTTGGAGGGACTCGTTTTAGGGCCCATCATTAGCCTAATCCAGGCGTCCATGCAGCAACGCCCCCTGGGATACTTGGGGTGTTCAGTCCCAGTGACTGGTGCCCCATCCTTATTGAATATGCCCTTAAGATGACAGCTAATACCTTCCTGATCTGTGGTCCTGTACCCTGCCCCATGCACCCATACACTTAACTAACTCTTTGGCGTGGGGGCATCCAAACTGCTGGAGGAGCTGAAGCCTGCTGGATACAGAGCAAGCCATGATGGTGCTAGGGGTGGCTACACCTTTTCAGTGCTGTCCCTGTGTGTGGCTCTTTGAGCCCATTTTAATGGGCATCTCCACCCTCAAAAAATTATTTTTGGTGTATTGCAGGGCATCCCCTCCCACACCCCACCACTATAATGGAAGTTTAAAAATAGAATCCAAACTCTACTACAGCCCCCTGGCCTGTGTCATTCTGATCTGGCTCCTGACGGAACTACAAGCAGGGGGCCAGCTGCAGCTGCCAGCAATAGAGAATGCTGCGGGAGTGAGGATCTGTAAGTATAGTAGAGATTATTTTTACACTCCAATATAGTGGGTTGGGAGGGTAGGGTATGCCCTGCAATATATATGAACATTTAATGAAGGGCAGCCAGGTCGGGATCAGGCAGGAGGGGAGGGGGACAAAGGGTTTTCTGCGCATGCCAGCAGCAATGAGAGGACAGATCAGAGGCATCAACTTTTGGACAGGAAGACAGCTCACACTTCAGTTTCCTTGACTTTGAACAGGCCCTATAGGAGAACCTTAAGGAGCAGGGATTTAAGATATTTTTAAATTGTACAGTGGGGGCCAGTAGTGGGTCAAATTTTAGTTTGGGGGGGGTTGAACATCTCACAATATCAATTTGAAAACTGTTTTAATGGCAACATAAACAATAAATACAGTGGTGGGGCCAAGGATAATAATCTCTAAATGGCAGCACTGGGTCATTTTTCTGTACGACCTTCTTTATTATCAAATAAACAGAAATATTCTAATGATATTGTTATGGAAAACATTGAATTCTTATGAATTGAACAGAACTTTTTAGTGTTCACACATTAAATCCAATAATATATAAGGGAAAATAAGCTACCTACGAGGTTATAAGGATATTATGCCACCGAGGAGTTCCATGACCCACTTTTATATTAGTCATTTATATGGGAATATTTATATCCCAGTGTATAAATAGTTAATTAACATTCTAGAGAAAGGAAGACAACACATCTGTACAACAATAAACAGGGCTTCCTATATAAAGTGACTAATCAGTGAGGGGAGACCACAGTGGGAGGTGCAGTGGAATACAGGAAGTCACTCAGTGACATCACTAAGTGATGTAAATAGATTCCACCACGCACTCCCATTGAAAGGCCTAGACGTAACGTATTAAAGTCTATATCTCACATTATCAAGTATGGGATTTCTCATGTATGAAATATATTCAACAAATGTTTCCTTCCCAGAATTTACAATCTTCATAAAACTCTTTTGAGAGATATTTTCATTATCTCATTCTCAGACTGTATATTAGAGGATTGACAAAGGGTGTGAAGACACAGAGTCCACTCAGTTACACAACAACATGTAATGTACAGCTACACAATCAGAGAGCGCACACAAGAACAAACAGCTCTTCTAAACAGAGGGAACCAGCATTTCCCTTAAGGTCTGTAACACATACAATTTGCCCTGGAAGGTTTCAAATTTAACCATGGAAAAAGTCTATGTTACTATTGGTGATATAAATGACATTTATATACAATATAAACCTGGAAAGACTATATTACGATTGGTGATATGAATGACATTTATATACAAATATAAACCCTGGAAAGACTGTGTTACTATTGGTGATATGAATGACATTTATATACAAATATAAACCCTGGAGAGATCTGTGTTACTATTGGTGATATGAATGACATTTATACAATATAAACCCTGGAAGACTATCTTCTATTTGTGATATGAATGACATTTATATACAAATATAACCCTGACAGGACTGTGTTACTAGTTGGTGATATGAATGACATTTATATACAAATATAAACCCTGGAAAGACTTTGTTCTATTGGTGATATGAATGACATTTATACAAATATAAACATGGAAAGACTATGTTACTATTGGTGATATGATGACATTTATATACAAATATAAACCCTGGAAGACTATGTTACACTACTGGTGTATGAATGACATTTATATACAAATATAAACGCTGGAAAGACTATGTTACTATTGGTGATATGAATGACAATTTATACAATATAAAACCATGGAAAGACTATGTTACTATGGTGATATGAATGACATTTATTACAAATATAAACCATGGAAAGACTATGTTATATGGGTGATTGAATGACATTATATCAAATATTAACCCTGGAAAGACTATGTTACTATGGTGTAATATGAATGACATTTGTATACAAATATAAACCCTGGAAAGACTATGTTACTGTTGGTGATGTGAATGACTTTGTATACAAATATAAACCCTGGGAAAGACTATGTTACTATTGGTGATTATAATGACATATATACAAATATAAACCCTGGAAAGACTGTTACTATTGGTGAAATGAATCATATTGTCGGTATTGTCATGCTAAGAAATTTATAGCAGAGCCACCTGGAATGTGACCACGCCCCCAGATATTGCTGTCACGGCCACTCCCCCAAATCTCACGGCCACTATCTACCCCAACCATCATGGTCACGCCCCCAAATAATGTGAGCAGGCCAATTGAATTGTGTTTTTTTAATATATTTAATGTAACTTTGTATTTGGGTGAAATAGCTAAAGAAACCAGTTCCATAAAATATAAAGACAACAGTCAGATGGGACCAATGGCGAGGACAAAAAATACCTCCTCCACTATATTATGAGGATAATAATGAGTAAACATTAAACAAATGTCACTATAAGAGACCAGAGCCAGGGGCAGATCACAAAAGAAAGCTTTGTACAATGAATAAACGCAAAGTTAGTTTCCATACATCACTGCCATTAAGGATATTTCTAATAATGCAAAAATATAGAAAATATTCAGGGAGATGTAATAAAAGTTCTTATTTGTTTAAAAATGGTGCTAATTTTGCCCCAACCAATCAGATGGTTATTTACCATTGAAGCTATCATCTGATTGGTTGGGGCAAAATTAGCACCATTTTTAAGGATATGAACTTTTATACATTTCGTGATAGTTCTAGATAGTTCTGGAAAGTGTTTCAACAAACAGAAGGAGGAACGCACCATGAGGTAATCCGTACCTGTACTCACAGACAAGCTCCCATGAGTTTCCTGGCTGCACTTTGTCTGTTTACATTCTTGGAAATGGAAGCAGTTCAGAACAGGGCAACTAAAATAATAAAGGGAATGAGGGCTTGAATATGTAGGCATATAAGAAAATTTAGGGGTGTTTCACACTGGAGATGCAGTGACATGATCACTTATTACAAAGTTATATTTAATGGGCTACTTAATACATTTTTTATTCACCCATAGGTCTTTTTAGAGACCCATGGACATCCTTTAAGATTAGAAGAAAAGAGTTTCCTCTTTAGGCTAGTGTTCTTTTTGCCACAGTGACTGGTACATATAAGTTTGCCCACAGTGACTGGTACCACACAAGTTTGCCCCACAATGACTGGAACAAATAAGTTTGCCCACAGTGTTATGGTACTATAACGAACAAGAAAAATTAAAGAATGAAGGGAAAATTCCCAGTAAGTCTAAAAATATGGCACTAATCACATAAGGTAAACATGTATATTGTTATACGTTTATTGCTATACATCATCAGGCTAACCGCCATCTTGATTAAAACTTTACATATAACACATATCTATATATATATATATATATATATATAGATATATATATATATATATAATTATATATATAAAACATAGAAAAGATAATCAATGCACATTCCTAGGCCCCATACCATATCCATATTATCTGCACACCGCATACTTTATATACATAAAAAAGATAATCAATGCACATTCCAGGCCCCATACAATATCATATTATCTGCACACTGGCATACTTTATATACATAGAAAAGATAATCATGACATTCCTAAGCCCCATACAATACATCATATTACTGCACATGGCATCTTTTAAACAAAGGGGTTTAGTATACATTACTGTGATCACATGAATGAAAAGCCTTCCAACCACGTCAAGGTAACCCCCAGTCTAAGGTCCTAAACTTCTAACCTTTTTTACTTCAATTACGATTAGCAAACCTTGCATTTCTCATTCTTACACACGGATCCATATAAAAAGTACAAGAGGCATAAAGTGCAAATGCAGAAATGATCCACCACATTAAATATATATATCTACAGAGTGCTGGGCTTCCCCGCATTAAACTGGCGAGATAAGAGTAGGACTGCCACAGGACCTTAAAATGATTAAAATAAGAAAATATAAGGTTTGTTATAGTTATGCAATAACATTAGAGGAGAATTATACTTATCCTTCACCCTCTCCCCTCCCCTTCTCTCTACCTGAAGTATCAGGTGTACGGATCTACCCTCTAAGTCCTATTCTTTTGTTACACTCTCTTCAGCCGTAATAACTTAGCAAAGGATCTCCCTCGGCCCACTCTATTTCTTCCTTTGCAGTCTGTCGTGATCTTGCCAAGAGGAAAATGCGCTTTGCAAGGGTTTCTTTGAACGTTGTTGATAACCAGAGCCATGAAACAATCCACATTGAAAGTTAATCACGCAAAGTTTGGAAAATGCTGTGTTGATTTTCAGCGTTTGACCACACAGAACGTCCTAAGCAACAACCAGAATTTTGACCAAAAACCATTTTGGTCAAAACTCGTGGTTCATACCTAGCAAAAAACCAATCAGATCTGTATCTACTATAGTTACTAGAAAAATTTATGTTTGATTAGTGAGTTTGATATTTGATTGATGAAATTTATAGCATGGGGAAAAACTACGTTAATTATGTCCAAGTGTCCAACTGAGAGCTTTACAAAGATCCCGGAAAGGATTACGAAATGTGTTGATTGTATAATACTGTATCTGTCTTATACAAGTGTATAATTTGTGTTTTATGTGAAAGAAGAAAAATAAATTTCAAATGCGTGTGAAGTTCTCATCATCTAGGCATGGTATAGTCTGGTAATTTCATTCATACTTTGGTCATGGTATATCTGGTAATATTCATTCATCAGGTCATGGTGTATCTGAATATTCAATTCATCTAGGTCTGGTTATCTGGTATCTTCTTCATATCATCCAGGTCATTGTATATCGTTAATATTCATGTCGTCTCCTGGTCCTAGGGTATATCTGTAATATTCATTCATCCCGGTCATGGTATATCTGTAATATCATCCCTCCAGGTCATGGTATATCTGTACTATTTATTCATCCAGGTCATGTAATATCTGTAATATTCATTCATCCAGGTCATGTAGATCTGTAATATGCATATTCATACCAGGTCATGGTATATCTGTAATTTCATTCATCCAGGTCTGTTATATCTGAATATTCATCCATCCCAGCTCAGTATATCTGTATATTCATTCATCCCGGTCATGGTTATCTGTAAATATTCATTTAATCCAGGTCAGGTGTAATTCTGTAGTATTCCATTTATCCAGGTCATGGTATATCTGTTGTATTCATTAAGATCAACTGGACTTGAAGTTTGGTTCTTGAGATGTTTCGCCTAGTTTCTGTCGGCTTTTTCACTTCAAATGACTTGTCAAGAATCTGTGGCAATTATGACCCGGGAAAATCCCAATCAACTTATCACTCACTGCCAGTGTTAAAGGGGGCGTGATTGGAACATAGTGGCTAGAGGTGTTATAGAATGCCCCGGGTAAGGGGGGTCAAAACAGCATGTACTGTTACACACTTAGTTAAAATGGGTGAAACTATCTTAGTATGAGGAGCTGAAACATATTTATAGTGTTTAATAAAAAAGCTTTGGCAGTCAAAAGTATTCTTATACTGGGGTGTATTTGTGTTCGACTTCATTCTCTATATTCACGATACTAACGCATGATATTTAATATATTTAGAAATCTCACAGTATCCTATAACATGGTTTCGGCCCACACATGTATTTTAGACATTTATTGTATCAATCTACATACAGCTCTTTTTAATGATGTTTTCAATATCTTATTTCTCAGACTGTATTTAGAGGATTGACTAAGGTGTTAATATAAGAACAGTATAAACACAGACGCCACTTTTCCACTACAGATTAGTCTTTTGCATTTGTATGAAGTAGCTAAATAAAGCAGTTCCATAACATAAAACAAGACAACGTCAGGGGGAGGAACAGGTGGAGAAGGCCTTAGATCTATGGCTTTAGACTGCATTTCATAAATAGTGTTCAGTATAGTTATATATTGACAACATTTGAGGGCAAAAATACCTCCACAAGGGATCTTGCAGTATAAGAATAAGTAATACATTAATGAATGTGTCACTACAAGAGACGCAGAAGCAACGGGGCAGCTCACAAAGAAGTTTGTAAAGGGTTAACCTGCAAAAACTTATCCTAAAGTAATAATAGACTGTACCAAGGACATACAACCAATCATCAAAAGTCCCAATACCAGTAGAACAAAGTTTTCCATGCAGTTTATCCTGTGTGTAGTGGAAGGGGCTACGATTAGCAACATATCGGAGGTATAAGACATCACTGCCAGTAAGGATATTTCTGATAATTTAGCAATACCTACGGAATTAATTTGAGTTCTACAGCCTGTAAGAAATGAACCTTTTTTGTTTGTATAATCAAGAGCATCCCGTGGGATAGTAACATTAGGATAGCCCCAATCCAGACATGCCAGGGTTCCAAGGAATGAAGTCCATGGGGGTTTGGAAGGGACTCTTTACAGATCATAGAAGGAACAATGAAAGATTCCCATCAGAAGTCCTCAGATAGACCAACGAAACACCCGGAACAGAGGAATGGAGACTGGGAAGATTCAGATAGTCCCAGAGGAACCACATTACAATGTGTTTGGTTTTTCATCTTACTTTGCTATTTTCCTTAATGTTACATAAATATTTTAAGAAACAATGCTAAGAAAAGATTAAGATTAAAATTAGAAAAATGTTTAGAACAGAAATCAATTTTCTTGCATCTTGTTCTGATGCATTGGAAATGGTAAGGAAAACAAACAGAAAAGGTAACTTTTGTTATTGGTTAGTTGTAACGACTTCATGGATCATGGGCAGTAGAAAACAAAGTCCTAACTATATATGCTACATAAATAACACAAAAAAGAAGATTTGAGTTATACAAGCCTGTATAGAAATGAACCTTTTTTGTGTATGAAAATCAAAGAGCATCCGTGGGATAGTGACTGAGGAATAGCCCATATCCAGACATGCCAGGGTTCCAAGGAAGAAGTACATGGGGGTTTGGAGATGGGAATCTGTACAGATTAGAAGGACAATGAGAAGATTCCCAGTCAGAGTCATCAGATAGACCAACAGAAACCCCAGGAACAGAGGAAGTTGGAGACTTGGAAGGTCAGATAGTCCAGAGTACCATTCCAGCTTACGGCATTTGACTAGAGATGGCCTTTAAAGTTCGGATGGACTCGAACTATTCGAACTAGTTCGGGTTCGACTAGTCCATTTTTCCAGACTCACGGCTGTATTTTCGATAATTATTGTAATTCGATATTATTGAATTTATGGACTGTCTAACCCTCAATGTATCGTTCGCTAACCCTCAAAAGTATCATTAAATACACTTAAAGGAGAACTTTGGTCTCCATACAAGTAGGTTTTTATTTAGAAAAAAAGTGTAACTTTGCAGCTATAACTTAGGACCCAGAAAAGCTAGATACATCATAGGCTTGAAAGGTATAAGAAAACTCTTTTCATAAGGTCCTTGTAGGAGGACCACGTTACCTTTAAACAGAATTCTTACTCGCTCAAGTCACACACACTCAGCGGGCAATTTACATCATTAATTACCCACCCTTCCAATTAGTAGAGACAAAAGGAAAAAACGTGTTTACTGCATGGCAGGAGCCCAGAAGGTCAGGCCTCCGTTAAAAAGGAGTTTGTTTTCGCGCTACGATGTAGCAAGTATACATCCTACAAAATGCCACAATCCCAGGTACATTGTGGTTAACCCCACAATAACCGGATTTATATCGGGAAGCAAGGGTTTACTCTGTTTTAGCCGTAGTGGCATATATTTATCAACCAAGTATGTATCAGTAGAGATGTTCGAAACTGTTGATTTTTATTCCGTTTTCAAATCTTCAAAATTTTCGGAAAGTTTGAAAGTTCGAGTTTCGATAATCATAAATCTAAAGTAGACGATTTTCGAATCGAAATTAGGTGATTTTTGAAAATAGACGATTTTCAAAAATCAAAAGTAGACGATTTTCGAAAAAACGAAAGTAGGCGATTTTTGAAAATCGAAAGTTAGCGTTTTCGAAAAACGCCTACTTTCGCTTTCGAAATTGGCTTTGTTTCGAAAATGGCTACTTTCGCTTTTCGAAAATTGGCTACTTTCGATTGAAATTGTCATTGAAAATGCTACTTGATTTCAAAATGTCTACTTTCAATTTTCGATTTTCAAAAATCATCTACTTTCGATTTTTGACAATTATCTACTTTAGATTTTCAATGATTGTCTACTTTCGATTTTTGACAATTGTCTACTTTAGATTTGAAAAATCTGGGTTCCGTGAAATCCGGGAATTCCGAAGTTTCGTCAGGACCCTCAGATTCGATTCGAAACTGGGTTCTATTTCGAACACACATTAAATCTCTAATGGTCAGTAAAAAATTCTTCACCCTATTTAAAAGATTAAACTTAAAGCATCGCTCGGATCCAAACACTTGTTTATTCTTATCAGCTACTAATGAGATTTTATCTAGCTGTGTTACCCGAGTAAAAAGCTAACATTTGATAATTTGATGCAAATTCATAGCATATATAACTGTTCCTCTTTTAATTGTATCATTCTTAATGTGCAAACACCCATTATCTTATAAAGATCCCATAAGAGAACCATAATCAATTAATTACACATATTATCTTCTTCAAATATATCATTTGCGTTTAATAAAAGTAGATAAAGAAATGTGTCTATGGAAATAAAACCACCATTAGCTGAGAAAAATGTATGGGAAGGCCTTAAGACTATTACAGTGTCTGTGCAATGATATATACATTAGGTAAATATACAGTATATGGGATCATCAAAATAAATGTCTCACTTAAAAAGAAAATGTGGAGCAGATCAAAATAATAAATGTACAGTCCTGGGTTGTATTCATGACCTTTCTTCTCTATAACAATATAATATTCATATAACAATAGTATATGTAATATATTGTATAGTTCCATTTTTTAAAAATCATTTCAACAGTTTATAAAGTTCAGCACCCATTTTTACACATTATATTTGTATTAATCTACATACAGCTCTTTTTATGATATCTTCATTGTATTGTTCTTAGACTGTATATTAGAGGTTTTACTAAGGGTGTTAATAATAGTAATAATCACAGACCCACTTTATCCAATGCAGAATTATCCTTTGTATTTGGGTGAAAGTAGCTAAAGAAAACACATAAAATTAAGACAACAGTCAGATGGGAGGAACAGTGGAAAGGCCTAGATCTCATGGCTTTAGACATCTTCATAATGTGTTCAGTATAATATATATTGGCAAAATGTAAAGGAAAATACCTCCACTAGCCAATATTGCAAGGATAAGAATGAGTACCGTATATACTCGAGTATAAACCGACCCGAGTAAAACCGAGGTACCCAATTTCAGCTAAAAATCCTAATAAAAGTTGTTGACTCGAGTAATAAACCGAGGGTAGAAACTTGGCATTCAAGATGTTTGGAAACTACACTCCCAGCTAATAAAGCATGCTGGGAGTTGTAGTTTCCAAAACATCTTGAATGCACCCCTCACTTGGCATTCAGAATGTTTGGAAACTACAACTCCCAGCATGCTTTATTAGCTGGGAGTTGTAGTTTCCAAACATCTTGAATGCCACCCTCACTTGGCATTCAAGATGTTTGGAAACTACAACTCCCAGCTAATAAAGCATGCTGGGAGTTGTAGTTTCCAAACATCTGAATGCCACCCTCACCCAGTTCAGTTTGTACCTGTGGGTCTCTTCTCCATCCAGGAACTGTGGGCTCTCCTCCATCCAGGGCTTCCTGTGTTCCAGGGACTGTGTGCCAGCATTGAAGGTAAGTGTCCTCTGCATTCCGGCATCCGTGCGCTCATTCCTGTACTGGCGCGCGGCTGACGTCACTAATTGGCGTCTGGCAGTGACGTCAGGCCGGCGCGCCAGTACAGAGAATGATCGTGCGGCTGCCGAGTGCTAAGGTAAGTAGTGACTCGATTATAAACCGATTCCAAGTTTTCAGGCTGATTTTACAGCCTGAAAAACTCGGTTTATACTCGAGTATATACGTAATACATTAATGAATGTGTCACTACAAGACACCAGAACCAACTGGGGCAGATCACAGAAGAAGCTTTGTAAAGGGGTTAACCTGCAAAATGTTAGTTTAAGTTATATAAGTTTATAACATACTAAACATCAACACTCCTAATACCAGGAGAACACAAGTTTTCCAATGCATTATCTGTATGTAGTGAAGAGGGCGACATATTGCAACATATCGGTCATAGGACATCACTGCCAGTAGGATATTCGTGACATTGCAAAGACTGAAAGAAGATTTGAGTTATACAAGCCTGTTAGAATTTATAATTTTTTTGTGTGTAAAATCAAAGAGCATCCGTGGAATAGTGACTGAGGAACCCCATATCCAGACATGCCAGGGTTCCAAGGAAGAAGTACATGGGGTTTTGGAGATGGGAATCTGTACAGATTAGAAGGACAATGAGAAGATTCCCAGTCAGAGTCATCAGATAGACCAACAGAAACACCAGGAACAGAGGAAGTTGGAGACTTGGAAGGTCAGATAGTCCAGAGAGAACCAATATATTCAATACAGTTTGGTTTTGCATCAGACTTTTGATATCATTCATTAATGTTACAAGAAAAAATAGTAAGAAATAAAACTTAAGAAATGATGAAGTCTTTATAGTGCATGGTATTGTCACCAATTGGCTACTACACTGATGGGTGATGTTTTGTTAATTAAATCTATTCTTAATGACATTTCTTTTTTTTTGGATGTACGGAGCTTATTGCATCACAGACACTAGAAAACTAATGTAAGTAATAAACAGAGAAGATACATAATTGAATCCAGTTTTCTTAGAGAAACATGCATTTGTGTGAAAATAGAAGAGAGAAAAGACTGTAGAAATATATACATTTATTTTTAAAAAATAAAATGGTATTTATTTGTTCCCTGAACTATACTCAGTGAAATTGCATATTTATAACTTTTAGAAAAGTGGGCGACTTATTACCTTAGGACCTATTAGTTACTGGTCCTCATCACTGGCTTCCTGACAATCAACTGCCTTCTTCTGCATTGATGCTACTAGCCATAAATAACATCGTGACGTGGGCGTATGGGCATAATCTGTAACACAGCCGAAGTCATGGGAATGTCTTTTGTAAACAGGAATCATCTCTGCCTGCCAGCATATGATTTATATTACAATAGCTGCATTACATGTGTGGAGAGCAAAACCAAGATTAAAGGGCAACTGTGGTCTCCAAACAAGTTAAAGTTAAATGAAAGCCTGCACTTTTTCCTTTATAATGAGCCGACAATCACATATATAACTTCAGCCTCTGAGAAATGATATTGGGGCGAATGTTCAAACTCCCTTACCTCTGCCCCACCCATCCACCCAGGGGGAGAAGCATGCTCAGTAAAGACTTACAGGGAGATTCAATAAAAGTTCTTATCATTTAAAATGGTGCTAATTTTGCCCCAACCAATGAGATCTTATTTAAAATTTGAAAGCTAAGATCTGATTTGTTGGGGCAAAATTAGCACCATTTTAAACGATAAGAACTTTTATTGAATAACCCTGTTAATGGGGTAAAAAATTGACAGATAGGAAGGGGAGAATATTAATGCAGGCTGAGGCTGGTCACATGACTACAAGCTGGTCACATGGCTGAAAACAGGAAGTGTTCAAGCAGGAAGTAATATTGCTGAACCTTTCCAGTAATAACTTCTCACAAATTTTATCTAGAGATGTGATTTCGGTTTTATTTTGAAGGTAAGATGGAAGGCTTTTTATATCATTCTTACTAGTTTGGAAGCATTGGAGACCACAGTTACCCTTTAAATATCTGTGTACAAAGAAGAAACAGAAGGCAACTTTCAGAATTGCTGCAATGCGATTGCAAGGGTGGTAAGTGGGTCAGAATTTTAGTGGAGGGCGAAGCTTTTAAAGTATTACTATACTCGAAACCAGCTCTCAACAGGAGAGCAAGGGGAAGGAACTTTTAGTGACGCAACTTGTCTACTATTCAGCATTATCGTGGAAGCAAAATTTACTGCATTGAGAGTTAGACTAGGAACACACAAGTAGATATGCAGGGCTGATCGACTAGTGTTTAAGGTTGGGCTAAGATCAGTTGGTTGGGCTGAAAAATGGCGATCGGACAAGGATTTAGTCAAATGGGATTTATCGAACTAAACTCACAGAGCATCATAATCCTGGACAATCATACAAGCATGTCTGGCTAGGAAAAAAAACGAAGGAAAAAAAAAAACATTTGAACATATCAGCTACATTACAACATCTGGACAGAAGGCAGGTTACGTAAAGCTACGCTCGCAGACGTAAATGTATGTCCACAGTACTAAAATACCACAATGGTATTGTACCAGGGTCGTAAATCTACGATTGCACATTAAGGGCCATTATCTAACATTAAATTGTATGTCCACCACTAATAAAACTTTTAGTACAGTACTCGTTTTTCTTCAAATGTGTAATAATGTTCCCAGAGCAAGAAATTATACTTACAACCTCCACAATCCACCACCGTCGCTCCCTCTCCACTGCTGCTGCTTCCTGCCTTTTCCATTTACGAGCAACAGCAGTGGAGGCTCATCTGGTATTGGCCTTGACTGACAGCCTTACTCGGAATCAGCAGAGGGCCGGGGCGGTGGATTGTGGAGGTTGGAAGTATAAATTCTCATAATTCAGAAGCACACACACTTTTAGTACTAAAAAAGTTTTGTCTTACCTGACTGGGTTCCCGTAGTGCTTTAAACTCACTTGTAATTCTTAGTGAATTTAAGGATCCCAGTCAGGTAAGACAAAACTTTTTAGTACTACAGTACATCACCCCTTTCATATTTTAAGTAACCCATTACTACACTGGCTATGCTGCACTATTTCCAAAAATGTTATTACGTCAGGTAGGGAAAGTTTTGCACTAATTTTGATCATAAATAGCCAATATAGCATTGGCCCCGAAGAGTGGTATTAATGCAGTAACCAATAAGACGATTAAAAACAATAAGAACTTTAGCACCTCTTTTTGTATCAGCCCCTATATATCTCACCAGGGCCGGATTTACATCTCAAAGCCTGGTGCCCTTTGCCCCACCCCTAAACACAGTTCACACCCCTAAACCACACCCATGTTTTTGGGGTGGAAAAATGGGGAGATTGACAGCCGCCCCTCCAACCTCAGGCCCGCATAGGCATGCCTACTGTGCCTAATGGTAAATCTGGGCCTGTATCACACAGATTGACACAACACCACTGCAGAAGGGATTAGATATGAAATTGTCATATATAACTACACGGATGGAAACAGTCTATCTACACAAGTACAGGATCTTGTATGTATCTGAAAATGTGGTCTATTATCAATAAAGCAACTGGCAGCCAAGACACTCAGCTCAGTATTTCAAGGTAACTAGTTTTCTATTCAGACTTTCATGGATGGTAATTCAAGTTAATGTTATGGCTCACCTTTCGCCCTACTGCCACTTTGCCTGTCTTTGTCGGTGGTTTATCTGTAAGGTTCAAGACATCACCGTTTGTCTCTGAGAGTTCAGCACTGAAGGATCACTTTCTTCAATGGTTTGGCGTTTGCCAATGAAAGTCCTCCCATCAAATGTTATACGTTTGCATTTTGGCTTGTGGTTTATCTTATAAAGTGGCTTATTGTTGTTTAAACACCCTAACGGTCTCCAACATTGTTGTTTCATCAGATCAGCTACTTAAGGTTCGTACTCATGTGAGATTGCGGGTGCCGACCCATGACGCATGATGTGTATGAATGGCCATTTCGGCCGACAATCGTGACGTGTTTGGGCACTTCATTGGCTGAAACTGAACGGTCGTTTTAGCCGCTAAAGTGCCCATGCACGATTATAGGCGGAAACGGACGTTCATACACATTGTGCGTCACGGGTCGGCACCAGCGATCTCACATGTGTACGTACCTTTAGTGGTTACCTGCAACATTGAGTTTTATCTTGATTACTCATTATAGTTGCTGACTCTGATTTGTTTAACTTTGGATTCTTTGCTGCCTGCCCTGACCTGTTGCCAGTGTTAACTATTGTGAACCTCCGCAGCCTGCTTAGGCCTCTGCCTGTTTATCCTTCCTGAATCTTTGTTGCCAGGCCTGACCCAGTTTCCAGTTCCTGACTATGTTTTATGTGCCACTATTCGAGGTATGTCTAGTTTTTGTCTCCAGTGCCTTCCTTATCTGGGCCAGTCAGTAAAACAGTAAAAACATGGGGGTTTAGTTACAATTGTACGCATAAAAATGAAAGCCTTCCAACCATGTCAAGGTAACCCCAGTATGGAAGGTCCTGACAAATTACCAATGACCCAATTAGTAATTTGTTACCTTAGTGGACCAACAACCTCATCACCACTTAATAAATATGATCAAATAGTAATGGCTGCAATAAGTGACGTTGTGATTGCAGCAGTAATAATGCCAATGATAACGGTGAGGAAAAGTAAACGTACCTCTATAAATATGCCCCTATGGCCACAGTTTAAAATCCTGCAAAGAATAATCAACCACTATTTTAAACAATAAGAGTTGATTAAAGGTTCTCAGTTACACAAAAGTGATAGGCTTAGGTGAGACTCATTTCCGCCTCTCCTCGTTTGTGGAGCTTCAGCAAAATGTTTCTACTTCCTAGTTTACTGTAGAGGGTGCTGCACACATAGCCAACATTGCTGTTGATTATTCTACTTGGTGATATAGAACTTACATTAATCATTTTATGCTAAACATACATCTAATATAACATATTTTCATATCAGTAACTTAAATTTATACCATACTAAACAATATTCTATAAGGAGAAAATCAATTTAATCAACTTATTTATGGTCCTATAGCATTTCATATACAGGTACAGTTGTGTTATCTGGGCTTCTCCCTATATAACAGATACTACTGTACATGTGAATAACCATATCAATGTTGCCCTGAATTACCTTTCAGTATAGTTTATATTCATTATAATTAATTAAAACATCTTTTTGTTATTCCCTAATCAGTATACAGTTGAGCTGTTAATTAAATCATTACCATTATTTCCAGGTCTCTATTCCCATTGATAGACTAATTACCATCATTAACACTCTTAACGTTATGAGTGTCCCCTCCCCTTGCAGCTCCCTGTGGCCCCTCCCACTCACGGACTCTGTGGCTCCGCACACTCCCGGGTCCTGTGGACCCTCCCCCACTTACCCCTGGGCCCCTGAGTGGGACCAAGTGGGATATAGATAAATATAAAATTCAATGGAGAAATTGTATATTTCTATAAAGATGTTTAAAGTAAAAACCATCTGAAATCAAAACCACCTGTTTTGAAATCTTTCTTTGTCTATTGAACACATTAAAGACATTTTCATTCCAGATGGGAAATTCTACAAATCCTTGTCCAATGGTCCATGTCTTACCTGTAATATCCAGATATGATCTATGATCTTAAAGGAAACCTCAGCCATAAATACTCTTCCTACCAAACTCACTGAGATTAGTTACAATCTAATTATCAGATATTCCTTGTATATACTTATTTGATCCGAGTTTTTCTAGCCATTAAATGGCCTGTCTGTGCGTTTAGTTGGAAGTTCAAGCCAACTAATATAATATTAGGAGTTCTATGCGCTGTATAAAAGCATTGTGACGTTTATTATACTTATAATTTTTATTTTAGATTTTACAATGTTACAATGTAATAATACAGTACAGGAGGAAATAAAGAACTAGTGTATGTTAAAGGGGTTAATAGCCAACAAATCACTATGAGAATCACACAGGAGAGTTTGATAATCTCAGTAGGTTACAGGCCCATTGTGGGAGACCTGGGATATTGTTAGATTGTAATTAATCTCAGTAGGTTTGGTAGGAAAGGCATTTATGGCTGAGGTTTCCTTTATGATCATAGATGATATCTGGATATTGCAGGTAAGATATGGACTGTTACATTGGACAAGGATTAAATCTGGTGTATTTATTGAATTCAGTTAGATCAACTGGACTTGACGTTTAGTTCTTTACTGGTGGTTTTCTTTGCAGCACAATTTTATCTTATTTACAATTTTATATTTTACTACATATAGTTTATTTTTGTTTATAACATATATATATACCGTATGTATTAAGGTTAGTATGCACTGTTTTAATGCCCCTTACATGTTCCATGGAATAAATTCTTATTATTTACAGAACATGGCTCCTAAATTTATTTATCCATCTGCACTATTTAATTGTGGTGTCCATACAAGTGTCCTCTATTTAATAGACCTTTATACTGCTGTAACTTTGGCTAGACTGCAGCTAGAAGCATGATCCTAAAAGGTATTAATGTCCTTTTTTTTTTAAAGGGGCAATTGTATAGCGACCACAGTTCCCCTTTAATTATTATGTGAGTATATAATAAAGTTATATTGTAGAACTAAATATTGAGAACTGAAGATTCTAATCTGCACACCTGCCACAACAACCTTCACAGTTGCAAAGTAAACTAGCCAGAGCTTTAAAAATTTAAATTGAGCTTCCAAAATGTTAATGCTTAAAGGGCAATTGTAGTGAGAAAATTGTTTTTTTTTAATTCCTTCTAATGTATCCTATAAGTCATCCCAACCACCAGGGTACCTTTAGTTTCTTTAAATTCTACATAGTCCCCGAGATATAAGCCTTTGAATATGCTGTGATTTGTAGGAGCTGCTACACCTCATCTGTCACTCAAAGACACACACCCACACAATCCAAAGCTCCCCTGCAGTACTGTCACACACTCTCTCACCCACACTATATGTACCATGTGCAATATATAGTCAAATGCTGTAGTGCTAAACACAATCAATAAACCATTAACCCAGCAATATGAGCATAACACACTATAAAACAGCCCCTCCCCCCCAAAAAAAATCTTATATACATACAAAACCAGTGACTCAAATGGAACACTAATACAGTAATACAGACTATATACCAAACAAGACACCCAGTGCAATCTATGAACTATATAGACTAAAGCAACTGAAATGTAACAGGACAACAAGCAGTGTCACTGTGTTTGTGAAGGTCTCACTACAAGCTGCTGTTACACTGACTCTCTCTTCAGTGATTATGATCTCAGCTAAGCAGGGGGAGAGATATGAACTTCAGGTAAAAAGTAAATAACAATTAGCAAAGTTAGAGAACAGGCAGAGTTCAGTATCTTACTTGTAAAGAATCTCAGCACCACTTGTCCTCCTCTCTCCCCCTCTGCCCCTCCCTTCAGCATATTGCTACTTTATTCCACACTTTGATTGCTTGCAGTCTAGCTCTGGAAGGGAGGGGTCAACAGGATGTCAGCACTTCATTTAAAGTCCTTTCAACTGACAATGCTCGGACTCTGTATACAGCCCGTCACTGCTTGAGGGGGACTAGACAGAGAGGGGAGGTGGACTACACAGCTTGGTACAAACTTCTGCCAGTGTGAAGAAACGAAGCCACACAGAAACATGAAAGTAAGGCAGCTTATACTAAGTAATCTATACATTGTATACAGACAAAGTTTTTTTTTCACTATAGTTGCCCTTTAAATAACCCTATTAAGAGAAGACTATTAAGAGACCCTATTAAGAGAAGTCCATTTTCCAAAAAGTGTAACTGAATAGTTAAATGTTTTGGGAGAAAGAAGCAAGTCTTTCTACCTAATGTTTTGGTCAGATCAGTAGCACTTCCACTATTTGTTATAAAGTAATTTTGCCACAGGAGTGCTGCACAGCCATATATTGTAGCAGAGTTTCTCTGCAGGGAGATAGACCAAGCTTCCATGTGGTAGTAGCACCCCCAACATGTCTCTTTAATTGGAGGTCTTATGCCTTGAATACTAAGCATTGGATGGGAGGCCTCTTCCCTCCTTGTTAAAAGCCAGTAGGCGGGGGAAGTGATAGCCTGTAATACTAATCCAATGCATGGTCAGGGAGACAACCTTCCCACGAAAATGCAACCAAGCAGGGAGTGTCAACCCAGAAAAATGACCCAAGGTAAATTGTTAGGACCTTCCATACTGGGGTTACCTTGACGTGGTTGGAAGGCTTTTCACTTTTATTCATAAAATTATAACTAAAACCCCCCATATTATTACTGTTTGCACTAGCATAGATATTATGATATATGGGGCCCAGGAATGTGCATTGATCATCTTTTCTTGTTTGTTTGAGTCTTCCTACCTCCTGTTTTTCTCTAGGTTCTTGTGAACTTCTAGTTTGAGTTCTTTACTCAACTCAGCTCGTTCTCAGCACCATAGCTGTCAAACATTCTCCTTTGGTAGATCCATAAAGCTTCCAAAATGTTAATGCTTAAATAACCTTATTAAGGGAAGACTATGTCCATTTTCCAAAAAGTGTAACTGAATAGTTAAATGTTTTGGGAGAAGGAATCGAGTCTTCCTACCTCCTGTTCTTCTCTAGGTTCTTGTGAACTTCTAGTTTGAGTTCTTTACTCAACTCAGCTTATTCTATCAGTATGTGGCACAGATGAGCAGCCAGAAAGAATGGGCAGGTGGGGACCTTATGACAAGAAGTGCATGAGATTATTGCTTTTCACCTAGAATAGAACCTTAATATTACACACAGCACCATAGCTGTCAAACATTCTCCTTTGGTAGATCCATAAAGGTCTTTACAACTAAAATATAATTGTAATTAATAATAAATTATTTTGATAAATATCACCTAGGAATACCAGCTGGTTACCATAAACTGTTCTGATTTTCTTTGATTTATTATTTAATCATGGAATCAATCTAATATTAGGTGACAAATCTATTTACTTGTCAATGTTGCCCAGCCTGGACCATTTGTAATTAAATATCAGTTCTGAAGTACAGTTAATGCAATGCTGGTAGTATTTCAATGGAATGTCAACAGATAAGTTGACCTGTGTATGCCCTACATTATTCTTAGTTACTAGCAGCCATGATCTTTATTCTGTTTGTTTTTCTTACCAAATTCAACTTTATTGGAGGAAGATTCTTTCAAATTCTGCAAATTGATTTTTTGCCTTTAATTTTACCAATTTTAGTAAAGTTTCATTTAGTAAAGTTTTTGCTGTAACATTAATAAATAATATAAAAAATAAGATGGGAAACCAAACCGTATTGTATATGTTGGTTCTCTCTGGACTATCTGATCATCCAAGTCTCCAACTTCCTCTGTTCCTGGTGTTTCTGTTGGTCTATCTGATGACTCTGACTGGGAATCTTCTCATTGTCCTTCTGATCTGTACAGATTCCCATCTCCAAACCCCCATGTACTTCTTCCTTGGAACCCTGGCATGTCTGGATATCGGCTATTCCTCAGTCACGATTCCACGGATGCTCTTTCACTTTCACATACAAAAAAGGTTAATTTCTATACAGGCTTGTATAACTCAGATATTTTTCTTTGTGTTCTTTGCAACATCAGAATTATCCTTACTGGCAGGGATGTCCTATGATCGATATGTTGCAATATGTCACCCTCTTCACTACACACAGATAATGCATTGGAAAACTTGTGTTCTACTGGTATTAGGAGTGTTGATGGTTAGTGTGGTATATTCCTTTGTACATGTTCTTCTTTTACTTAAACTAACGTTTTGCAGGTTAAAACCTTTACAAAGCTTCTTCTGTGATCTGCCCCAGTTACTTCTGGTCTCTTGTAGTGACACATCCATTAATGTATTACTCATTCTTATCCTTGCAATATTGGTTGGAGGAGGTATTTTTGCCCTGACATTTTGCCCATATATAATTATACTGAACACTATTATGAAGATGTCTAAATCCATGAGATCTAAGGCCTTCTCCACCTGTTCCTCCCATCTGATTGTTGTCTTTAAATTTTATGGAACTGGTTTATTTAGCTACTTTCATCCAAATGTAAAGGATCATTCTGCAGCGGAAAAAGTGGCATCTGTATTTTATACTGTATTAACACCCTTAGTCAATCCTCTAATATACAGTCTAAGAAACAAAATAATGACAACATCATTAAAAAGGGCTGTATGTAGATTGATACAAATATAATGTATAAAACACAGTGTGTGGGCCTGAACCACAGTATAAATACTGAATATAAGTATAGACCTACTCTAGATATTTACATCATGCTCCTGTATATAGAGAAGGTAGGTCATACACAAATATAACCCAGTATAATAAATTATATTTTTTGATCTGCCCAAGCTTTTTATTTCTCTTGTATTGACACATTTATCACTGATGTTTCCCTTTCCATTGACTGTATATCATTGTACTGAATACTATAATATTTATTCAGCTCATCAATATCTAAAATATTTTCTACCCATTTAACTAAGTTGATAGTTATTATCTATTCATTGGATAATTTATTCTTCTACTTTCACATAAACACAAATTATACATTTGTAGAAGACAATATTATACAATCAGCAACATTTCTATCTTTTTCCTGGGATCCTCTTAAAGCTAATTAGTGATTTGACATATGGACATATACAATAATAAGTGCAATTGTTTCCCCATGCTGTTAAATTTCATCAACCAATCAAACATAAGCTTTTTACTAGGTAGCTATAGTTAGATAACATCTGATTGGTTTCTGCTAAGGAGGAACTAGAGTCTAAACTCAAAAAAGGTTTTGGGTCAAAAATACCAGTCCTGCTGAGGAACTTTCTGGTTACATAGAAGCGCATTTTCCTATTGGCCAGATCACAGACAGACCGGACCAGATAGGGAATGTTTCAATAAATATTATGGCTGATAGTGTAACCAAGAGATGGGGACTTAAGGCTTCAGATCTTCACTCTGGGTTTTTTAGGTAGAAAGAAGGAGTGGGGAAGATAAGTAGAATTAGGCTTTATTGTTTTTCTAAAATAAAATAAAATCTTATTTTTTACTGTAATAATTTGGAGCCCCTAAGTTAACGTTTAAATAGAAAAAAAATGTCAGACATAAATAATAACAACAAAATCTTTACATTTAAAACCATTTAAATCATCCCAAAAAACTTTACACGTTCACTATAACTATTACACTATTACCTATTTGTGGATTTATCAAAGTAAGTCCTCCCATCATGGAGCCACGCCTACTTTAAAGGTCTTATGTAAAATAGCCTAAGGCGGTTTAGACACAATTTGATAATTTAGCCAGAAAAAGAAATGTAGGTTGTTCTGACTAAACTATTGGGAATAATTTTCAGATGCGATGAACTGATGTCTGTTACAGGTTCGTCCAAACTAGTCAAACGTTCATTGACAGTCTGGTAAAATTTGGCAGGTCGAGCAACCCTTAATGGACAGTTGGATCAGTCACCGCAAACTTTCACCCATGGTACTTAGCCATTTGATTGACAATCTTTTGAGCCTAAATATTGGACTGTGTGTACCCAGCCCTACACATTTGAAACTCTCACTTTACTTCTTAGTTGCAGGCTCCAGGTCCATGACCCACCCCCTCCTATATCTACTAAAACTAGCCAAATCTATCAATCAAATATGTTCTTTTGGAATTGCCTGCCCTGCAACATTCTCTCTCCCCTGGGTCATGTGGTCTGGTTCTGGCCAAGAGTCAGCAACATTAAAAAACAGTTACATGGCCTGGGCATCAAAAAAAAGAATAACAACACTTTAGTGTTGGAAAGATTGCAGGAACTGAACATTCCAGGCAGTATTCAGCAGTCTACAGCAGGTAAATTAACGCCTGGTCAAAATTCCAGGAGGTGACAAATGCCTACTATATTGACTGTGTTTAAAGACTTTCAAGGAGATTAAATAAGTTCTTATTGTTTAAAATGGTGCTAATTTGCCCCAACCAATCAGATCTTATTTAACATTTGAAATCTAACATCTGATTGGTTGGGGCAAAACTAGTACCATTTTCTAAAGATAAGAACTTTTATTGAATCTCCCTGATAATATATTGACTGTGTTTAAAGACATTCAGGGAGATTCAATAAAAGTTCTTATTGTTAAAAATCGTGACCAAACTTTTAATCCGAACTTTTCAAAATATCCCTCCCCATTGACCTTAATGGGTTCGTTTCTGAACTTCCAAACTGCTGAACTTTTACTGACAGTAAGGCACTCGATTGACAGCTGAAATGTAAGAAGTTTCCGGTTTGATATCTAAAGAAATAGGGAGCAGATCAACAAACAAATGGTACAGTGATAGTTGGGATGAATTATAGTTTCCACTATGGGTAATTAAAATAATAAAAAATCCTGTGTACATACCCTTTAAGTGTCTAGACAATTTTGTATTTCACAAAAATACAAAAGGCTGTGTCTCACCTCTCCCTTTAGCTCCTGCTTAGAAACTGCTTAAAATTAAAGGGTATCTATACTTCATACTATAAATCATACTGTTAGATAGTGTAATGGTTCACTCCTACAACACATGTTTCAGATTTGAAATCCGAGCTGTAGATTGTCAGAAATCTTCATTGTAAATAACAGCATGTACAGGGAAACACCTGTCACTCAAACCAGGTATGGTAATTTGTGTCCCTCCTTTGGGATCTCCCAAAACATATCAAAACATTTATTAATATAACCCCAAATATAATGAGTGATTAATCACATTACTATTATGTCTATCTATCTGTCTAATCTATCTGTCTAGCAGCATGTACTTGCCTGTTAGAAAGGGAGAGGGAGAAAGTGTCTAACACAGCAGCAGCCCCACCCACTATCAGCAGTGTCAGGAAGACATGTCAATGAGCTGTATATTGTTGGGCTGTGAAGGCCCATTATTATAGGGCATATTTATAAACATTGCGGCCGCGAAACATTTTGCCGCAATGCCGCTTGCCATTATAATTATGGCGATAGTGGTATTTTTTCTGCGGAGATGTGCGGTGGTAATTTTATGGCGCTACTATTGCCCGTTTATAAATATGCCCCTATGTAAATGAATGTATCCACAAGTAAGCAGTGACTAAGGGAGGTGGGAGGCAGTTAGGAGCAGTTACTAAACATTGAAAATTCACTAACAAAGCAGGCACAGACACATGTAAGTTATATTATTTTACTACCCTATTGTACTTTCGGAATATGCAAAGTTGTTTTAGTGAGTATAGTGACCCTTTAAGGTGTAAACAACAATGGCAACTTAAGGTAAATTTCGGATTTACAAAATAAAAAATGTTCAAAAATAGCTACCTAGTAACGGCATGACCGTGAAATCCGCTTTGAAACTGGGGTTGGGTGCTAGGGGGTGCTAGGGGTCAGCTCCCATAATACAGCTCCCATAATACAGTGATACAGTGATGTAATAATGTATTATACAGTAAAAGTTCTTATCTTTAAAAATTATGCTAATTTTGCCCCAACCAATCAGATCTTTTTTAACATTTGAAAGCTAACATCTGATTGGTTGGGGCAAAATTATCACCATTTTTAATGATAAGAACGGTTATTTAATCTCCCTGCATATATTTAATAATATGCATAATTATGTCTTTTGTTCCATTGCCGAATTTTATTAATTTGAGATGCAATGCTTTGCGGGCCTTCACCGGCCAATTACAATACCCTCTTAAGTTTCCCTTTACGAGGTAGCGTAAAACCTTACTAAAGTGGAAATATATTGGGAGCACTGTAATTGGAAATGGCGCAGCCCCTGTAAAGTAAGTCTAAAACCCACGTTAACCAAGTATTACATCAGGTTGCATAGATTTTACACTTTTTTCAGCGACATTGAATCTCCCTGTCCAAATCCTCATTCTGGAACGGGGTAAAGGTGAGTATACTGATAAATATATATATATATATATTATTGATATTAGTAATTAAACCATTTATTTTCGAAACTTTTGGAGTTTTGACCCCTGTTGACTCCTACTAGGTTTGTTTTTTCGGTTTTTGCATTTTTTGCAGAACTTTTCAGAATTTGTGGAACCATTTTTGAAATGAAACTATCCGGTTTTGTTCATTTTAGTGTGTATTGTAATTGAATTGTGTATGTGTAAGGAAATATCCATGTTCCTGTATTGTGATCATTCTGCTGAATTTCATCTGTGTACAAAGTGACTATCTTACCATAAAATAAGTATTATGTTATACATGTTATTACAACATTAACTTACTGTTCAAATGCACCAAACTGTCAGCTTTTATTGACTGATATGTGTAAGGTAAGTATAGTAAAATGGGGGTACTTGATTTGCTCCATAGACTGTCAGCCTTATCCAAATTCTATGCAAGACTCTTATTTATCAGGAGGGGGCCTTCGCATATGTTGGAGGCAGGGTGTTGCTGAACTACCACTCTAAGTAGAATGCAATAAATGGGCATCAGTGGTTCTTATTTATTAACAAACAACATTAATAAAGCATTGCAAGTAGCACAATAGAGGTGACACAGAATGGCACAGATATATAAAATAAATACTCACAAACCAGAGGAATCAGAACCAGCATAAAAAACAATCAGCTTGTCAGTGCCACCCCAGCTCTCAGGTATCTGTAGTGGAATCTTCTACCCCTATGTTTGGCACTATGTCCCTATTCTTGGGTGATATACCCAGGATCCTAGTCCTTAATAAATCTCCATGTTTGAGGTCAGGGTGTTCACTAGCTACCCTACTACTATCGATCACTCCTGGAGTGATCTATAACAGAATCTAATCTCACATTAACTGGGCCTACCTGTTATACAAGGTCCCACCTCTTCCCCTAACCTCTGGGGAAACTTCAGGAAGTAGAGAGAGAGAGAGAGAGAGAGAGAGAGAGAGCACATGATTGATCTCCCTTTTTATAGATTTACACAGTGATCTCTAGTGGCCAAATCCTGCCAGAACAAGAAGACTAAAGGGTAAATAGTTTTCCAGTTCCCTACAAATGTATAGACTGATAATGTAATGTGGCCCCCCAAATAGACTGATAATGTAATGTGGCACCCTTCTCTCTAAATTGTAACTTTCCCTACCTTGTTACTAGACCCCTAGCCTTCATATTGTTCTCTTTGGATTAATGATACTAGACACCGAGTGTTGACTGAATAACAACCACAGCTTTCATTTGAACATAAATCCAATCTGTAAATGATCCTTTCAAATTTCCATAACAGTGGTTGCCATAGCAACCCCAAAACCAGATGACGCCAATCTGTTCTGAAACCTCCTAGTTTGAATGATTTTAGAACTGATTACAACTGGTATTTTCATGGGTTAAGAGGTGCATCACTGTGCTCTGTAACTGAAGGTATGACTTAAGGTTGGCCACTGGAAAGCAAGGGGAATTAAGAAGAAACAGGGAAAAACAAGCACCCGAGCCGAAAGGCTCCTTTTTGCAATCCCTGATGATGGACGAAACCAGGAATTCTTTTGTGCATTCCCTCCATCTCCAAGGCCTGATGAAAAAGGGGACCACAGACACTTTCCACTGTTCCACCAATGCTGAGAATCCCTAACTTTGGAGCATAGAAAAGTAATTTAGGGTACATTCCAACCTGACTTGGTTATCCCAGCAATGTATTTCATTGGCTACCTCCACCCATTCCCCCAAAACCTTACTGTGACTGGACCATGTTGACTGTGCTACTGTTGACTGAATTAACTGAGGCAAGTCTCCTCCAAAGGGCTGGTTGAAGAGCTAAACAATGGAATACTTTCCAGTTAGCAACCCAGCAGATGGAAGCAGCTGTGATGGATGTTAAGTAATCTGAAGGTAGACTCGATGTCTGACTTTGCAAGCAATGTCGCCCAACCTGCTTCCCTTGCCAAGTCCACTGCCTTATTGAAAGATTAATAAAAAATTGATGTTAACTCTTTTGAAATACCATTAAACTGAACTTTACAGGCTCCTTCTTGGGGATCATGCACAAAGGGGAAAAAAAGGGATCTCCTGTCCCCCTGTTTAGGACTGCCAAAACTGTGGTTGCTGGCAATGAAAACAATGGCTCACTACATGCCAGGGCCCACACAGAAAATTTTTAAACCTGCATACAGGGCCAAAATTGCACTGGCCCTCATTGAAAGGACAGCATGGACCAGGCCTCTTTCCCACAGGTAAGCTTAGTCCTTGTGGGGAGAATAACCCTGTTGGAGGACTTCGTCTTAGGGCCCATCATTAGCCTAATCCAGGCGTCCATGGCAGCAACGCCCCCTGGGATACTTGGGGTGTCAGTCCCAGTGACTGGTGCCCCATCCTTATTGAATATTGCCCTTAAGATTAGACAGCTAATACCTTCCTGATCTGTGGTCCCTGTTACCCTGCCCCATGCACCCATACACATTAACTAACTCTTTGGCGTGGGAGGCATCCAAACTGCTGGAGGAGCTGAAGCCTGCTGATACAGAGCAAGCCATGATGGTGCTAGGGGTGGCTAACCTTTTTCAGTGCTGTCCCTGTGTGTGGCTCTTTGAGCCCATTTTAATGGGCATCTCCACCCTCAAAAATTATTTTTGGTGTATTGCAGGGCATCCCCTCCCACACCCAACCACTATAATGGAAGTTTAAAAATAGAATCCAAACTCTACGTACAGCCCCCCTGTCCTGTGTCATTCTGATCTGGCTCCTGACGGAACTACAAGCAGGGGGCCAGCTGCAGCTGCCAGCAATAGAGAATGCTGCGGGAGTGAGGATCTGTAAGTATAGTAGAGATTCTATTTTTACACTTCCAATATAGTGGTTGGGAGTGGGAGGGTATGCCCTGCAATATATATGAAAGATTTAATGAAGGGCAGCCAGGTCGGGATCAGGAGGGAGGGAGGGGGACAAAGGGTTTTCCTGCGCATGCCAGCAGCAACTGAGAGGACAGATCAGAGGCATCAAACTTTTGGACAGGAAGACAGCTCACACTTCAGTTTCCTTGACTTTGAACAGGCACTATAGGAGAACCTTAAGGAGCAGGGATTTAAGATATTTTTAAATTGTACAGTGGGGCCAGTAGTGGGTCAAATTTTAGTTTGGGGGGGGTGAACATCTACAATATCAATTTGAAAACTGTTTTAATGGCAACATAAAACAATAAATACAGTGTGTGGGCCAAGGATAATAATCTACTAAATGGCAGCACTGGGTCATTTTTCTGTACGACCTTCTTTATCAATAAACAGAAATATTCTGTAATGATATTGTTATGGAAAACATTGAAATTCTTATGAATTGAACAGAACTTTTTTAGTGGTTCACACATTAAATCCAATAATATATAAGGGATAATAAGCTACCTACAGTGTAATATAAGGATATTATGCCACCGAGGAGTTCCATGACCCACTTTTATATTAGTCATTTATATGGGAATATTTATATCCCAGTGTATAAATAGTTAATTAACATTCCTAGAGAAAGAAGGACCAAACATCATCTGTCAACAATAAACAGGGCTTCCTATATAAATGACTAATACAGTGAGGGGGAGACACAGTGGGAGGTGCAGTGGAATACAGGAAGTCACTCAGTGACATCACTAAGTGACTGTAATATAGATTCTCACCACTGCACATCCCCATTGAAAAGGCCTAGACGTACGTATTATAAGTCTATATCTCACATTATCAAGTATGGGATTTCTCAATGTATGAAATATTATTCAACAAATGTTTCCTTCCCAGAATTTACAATCTTCATAAAACTCTTTTGAGAGATATTTTCATTATCTCATGTCTCAGACTGTATATTAGAGGATTGACAAAGGGTGTGAAGACACAGAGTCCACTTCAGTTACACAACAACAGTGTAATGTACAGCTACACAATTCAGAGAGCTGCACACACAGAACAACAGCTTCTATAACAGAGGGAACCAGACATTTCCCTTAAGGTCTGTAACACATTACAATTTGCCCTGGAAGGTTTCAAATTTAAACCATGGGAAGACTATGTTACTATTGGTGATATAAAATGACATTTATATACAAATATAAACCCTGGAAAGACTATGTTACTACCAGGAACAGAGGAAGTTGGAGACTTGGAAGGTCAGATAGTCCAGAGAGAACCAATATATTCAATACAGTTTGGTTTTGCATCAGACTTTTGATATCATTCATTAATGTTACAAGAAAAAATAGTAAGAAATAAAACTTAAGAAATGATGAAGTCTTTATAGTGCATGGTATTGTCACCAATTGGCTACTACACTGATGGGTGATGTTTTGTTAATTAAATCTATTCTTAATGACATTTCTTTTTTTTTGGATGTACGGAGCTTATTGCATCACAGACACTAGAAAACTAATGTAAGTAATAAACAGAGAAGATACATAATTGAATCCAGTTTTCTTAGAGAAACATGCATTTGTGTGAAAATAGAAGAGAGAAAAGACTGTAGAAATATATACATTTATTTTTAAAAAATAAAATGGTATTTATTTGTTCCCTGAACTATACTCAGTGAAATTGCATATTTATAACTTTTAGAAAAGTGGGCGACTTATTACCTTAGGACCTATTAGTTACTGGTCCTCATCACTGGCTTCCTGACAATCAACTGCCTTCTTCTGCATTGATGCTACTAGCCATAAATAACATCGTGACGTGGGCGTATGGGCATAATCTGTAACACAGCCGAAGTCATGGGAATGTCTTTTGTAAACAGGAATCATCTCTGCCTGCCAGCATATGATTTATATTACAATAGCTGCATTACATGTGTGGAGAGCAAAACCAAGATTAAAGGGCAACTGTGGTCTCCAAACAAGTTAAAGTTAAATGAAAGCCTGCACTTTTTCCTTTATAATGAGCCGACAATCACATATATAACTTCAGCCTCTGAGAAATGATATTGGGGCGAATGTTCAAACTCCCTTACCTCTGCCCCACCCATCCACCCAGGGGGAGAAGCATGCTCAGTAAAGACTTACAGGGAGATTCAATAAAAGTTCTTATCATTTAAAATGGTGCTAATTTTGCCCCAACCAATGAGATCTTATTTAAAATTTGAAAGCTAAGATCTGATTTGTTGGGGCAAAATTAGCACCATTTTAAACGATAAGAACTTTTATTGAATAACCCTGTTAATGGGGTAAAAAATTGACAGATAGGAAGGGGAGAATATTAATGCAGGCTGAGGCTGGTCACATGACTACAAGCTGGTCACATGGCTGAAAACAGGAAGTGTTCAAGCAGGAAGTAATATTGCTGAACCTTTCCAGTAATAACTTCTCACAAATTTTATCTAGAGATGTGATTTCGGTTTTATTTTGAAGGTAAGATGGAAGGCTTTTTATATCATTCTTACTAGTTTGGAAGCATTGGAGACCACAGTTACCCTTTAAATATCTGTGTACAAAGAAGAAACAGAAGGCAACTTTCAGAATTGCTGCAATGCGATTGCAAGGGTGGTAAGTGGGTCAGAATTTTAGTGGAGGGCGAAGCTTTTAAAGTATTACTATACTCGAAACCAGCTCTCAACAGGAGAGCAAGGGGAAGGAACTTTTAGTGACGCAACTTGTCTACTATTCAGCATTATCGTGGAAGCAAAATTTACTGCATTGAGAGTTAGACTAGGAACACACAAGTAGATATGCAGGGCTGATCGACTAGTGTTTAAGGTTGGGCTAAGATCAGTTGGTTGGGCTGAAAAATGGCGATCGGACAAGGATTTAGTCAAATGGGATTTATCGAACTAAACTCACAGAGCATCATAATCCTGGACAATCATACAAGCATGTCTGGCTAGGAAAAAAAACGAAGGAAAAAAAAAAACATTTGAACATATCAGCTACATTACAACATCTGGACAGAAGGCAGGTTACGTAAAGCTACGCTCGCAGACGTAAATGTATGTCCACAGTACTAAAATACCACAATGGTATTGTACCAGGGTCGTAAATCTACGATTGCACATTAAGGGCCATTATCTAACATTAAATTGTATGTCCACCACTAATAAAACTTTTAGTACAGTACTCGTTTTTCTTCAAATGTGTAATAATGTTCCCAGAGCAAGAAATTATACTTACAACCTCCACAATCCACCACCGTCGCTCCCTCTCCACTGCTGCTGCTTCCTGCCTTTTCCATTTACGAGCAACAGCAGTGGAGGCTCATCTGGTATTGGCCTTGACTGACAGCCTTACTCGGAATCAGCAGAGGGCCGGGGCGGTGGATTGTGGAGGTTGGAAGTATAAATTCTCATAATTCAGAAGCACACACACTTTTAGTACTAAAAAAGTTTTGTCTTACCTGACTGGGTTCCCGTAGTGCTTTAAACTCACTTGTAATTCTTAGTGAATTTAAGGATCCCAGTCAGGTAAGACAAAACTTTTTAGTACTACAGTACATCACCCCTTTCATATTTTAAGTAACCCATTACTACACTGGCTATGCTGCACTATTTCCAAAAATGTTATTACGTCAGGTAGGGAAAGTTTTGCACTAATTTTGATCATAAATAGCCAATATAGCATTGGCCCCGAAGAGTGGTATTAATGCAGTAACCAATAAGACGATTAAAAACAATAAGAACTTTAGCACCTCTTTTTGTATCAGCCCCTATATATCTCACCAGGGCCGGATTTACATCTCAAAGCCTGGTGCCCTTTGCCCCACCCCTAAACACAGTTCACACCCCTAAACCACACCCATGTTTTTGGGGTGGAAAAATGGGGAGATTGACAGCCGCCCCTCCAACCTCAGGCCCGCATAGGCATGCCTACTGTGCCTAATGGTAAATCTGGGCCTGTATCACACAGATTGACACAACACCACTGCAGAAGGGATTAGATATGAAATTGTCATATATAACTACACGGATGGAAACAGTCTATCTACACAAGTACAGGATCTTGTATGTATCTGAAAATGTGGTCTATTATCAATAAAGCAACTGGCAGCCAAGACACTCAGCTCAGTATTTCAAGGTAACTAGTTTTCTATTCAGACTTTCATGGATGGTAATTCAAGTTAATGTTATGGCTCACCTTTCGCCCTACTGCCACTTTGCCTGTCTTTGTCGGTGGTTTATCTGTAAGGTTCAAGACATCACCGTTTGTCTCTGAGAGTTCAGCACTGAAGGATCACTTTCTTCAATGGTTTGGCGTTTGCCAATGAAAGTCCTCCCATCAAATGTTATACGTTTGCATTTTGGCTTGTGGTTTATCTTATAAAGTGGCTTATTGTTGTTTAAACACCCTAACGGTCTCCAACATTGTTGTTTCATCAGATCAGCTACTTAAGGTTCGTACTCATGTGAGATTGCGGGTGCCGACCCATGACGCATGATGTGTATGAATGGCCATTTCGGCCGACAATCGTGACGTGTTTGGGCACTTCATTGGCTGAAACTGAACGGTCGTTTTAGCCGCTAAAGTGCCCATGCACGATTATAGGCGGAAACGGACGTTCATACACATTGTGCGTCACGGGTCGGCACCAGCGATCTCACATGTGTACGTACCTTTAGTGGTTACCTGCAACATTGAGTTTTATCTTGATTACTCATTATAGTTGCTGACTCTGATTTGTTTAACTTTGGATTCTTTGCTGCCTGCCCTGACCTGTTGCCAGTGTTAACTATTGTGAACCTCCGCAGCCTGCTTAGGCCTCTGCCTGTTTATCCTTCCTGAATCTTTGTTGCCAGGCCTGACCCAGTTTCCAGTTCCTGACTATGTTTTATGTGCCACTATTCGAGGTATGTCTAGTTTTTGTCTCCAGTGCCTTCCTTATCTGGGCCAGTCAGTAAAACAGTAAAAACATGGGGGTTTAGTTACAATTGTACGCATAAAAATGAAAGCCTTCCAACCATGTCAAGGTAACCCCAGTATGGAAGGTCCTGACAAATTACCAATGACCCAATTAGTAATTTGTTACCTTAGTGGACCAACAACCTCATCACCACTTAATAAATATGATCAAATAGTAATGGCTGCAATAAGTGACGTTGTGATTGCAGCAGTAATAATGCCAATGATAACGGTGAGGAAAAGTAAACGTACCTCTATAAATATGCCCCTATGGCCACAGTTTAAAATCCTGCAAAGAATAATCAACCACTATTTTAAACAATAAGAGTTGATTAAAGGTTCTCAGTTACACAAAAGTGATAGGCTTAGGTGAGACTCATTTCCGCCTCTCCTCGTTTGTGGAGCTTCAGCAAAATGTTTCTACTTCCTAGTTTACTGTAGAGGGTGCTGCACACATAGCCAACATTGCTGTTGATTATTCTACTTGGTGATATAGAACTTACATTAATCATTTTATGCTAAACATACATCTAATATAACATATTTTCATATCAGTAACTTAAATTTATACCATACTAAACAATATTCTATAAGGAGAAAATCAATTTAATCAACTTATTTATGGTCCTATAGCATTTCATATACAGGTACAGTTGTGTTATCTGGGCTTCTCCCTATATAACAGATACTACTGTACATGTGAATAACCATATCAATGTTGCCCTGAATTACCTTTCAGTATAGTTTATATTCATTATAATTAATTAAAACATCTTTTTGTTATTCCCTAATCAGTATACAGTTGAGCTGTTAATTAAATCATTACCATTATTTCCAGGTCTCTATTCCCATTGATAGACTAATTACCATCATTAACACTCTTAACGTTATGAGTGTCCCCTCCCCTTGCAGCTCCCTGTGGCCCCTCCCACTCACGGACTCTGTGGCTCCGCACACTCCCGGGTCCTGTGGACCCTCCCCCACTTACCCCTGGGCCCCTGAGTGGGACCAAGTGGGATATAGATAAATATAAAATTCAATGGAGAAATTGTATATTTCTATAAAGATGTTTAAAGTAAAAACCATCTGAAATCAAAACCACCTGTTTTGAAATCTTTCTTTGTCTATTGAACACATTAAAGACATTTTCATTCCAGATGGGAAATTCTACAAATCCTTGTCCAATGGTCCATGTCTTACCTGTAATATCCAGATATGATCTATGATCTTAAAGGAAACCTCAGCCATAAATACTCTTCCTACCAAACTCACTGAGATTAGTTACAATCTAATTATCAGATATTCCTTGTATATACTTATTTGATCCGAGTTTTTCTAGCCATTAAATGGCCTGTCTGTGCGTTTAGTTGGAAGTTCAAGCCAACTAATATAATATTAGGAGTTCTATGCGCTGTATAAAAGCATTGTGACGTTTATTATACTTATAATTTTTATTTTAGATTTTACAATGTTACAATGTAATAATACAGTACAGGAGGAAATAAAGAACTAGTGTATGTTAAAGGGGTTAATAGCCAACAAATCACTATGAGAATCACACAGGAGAGTTTGATAATCTCAGTAGGTTACAGGCCCATTGTGGGAGACCTGGGATATTGTTAGATTGTAATTAATCTCAGTAGGTTTGGTAGGAAAGGCATTTATGGCTGAGGTTTCCTTTATGATCATAGATGATATCTGGATATTGCAGGTAAGATATGGACTGTTACATTGGACAAGGATTAAATCTGGTGTATTTATTGAATTCAGTTAGATCAACTGGACTTGACGTTTAGTTCTTTACTGGTGGTTTTCTTTGCAGCACAATTTTATCTTATTTACAATTTTATATTTTACTACATATAGTTTATTTTTGTTTATAACATATATATATACCGTATGTATTAAGGTTAGTATGCACTGTTTTAATGCCCCTTACATGTTCCATGGAATAAATTCTTATTATTTACAGAACATGGCTCCTAAATTTATTTATCCATCTGCACTATTTAATTGTGGTGTCCATACAAGTGTCCTCTATTTAATAGACCTTTATACTGCTGTAACTTTGGCTAGACTGCAGCTAGAAGCATGATCCTAAAAGGTATTAATGTCCTTTTTTTTTTAAAGGGGCAATTGTATAGCGACCACAGTTCCCCTTTAATTATTATGTGAGTATATAATAAAGTTATATTGTAGAACTAAATATTGAGAACTGAAGATTCTAATCTGCACACCTGCCACAACAACCTTCACAGTTGCAAAGTAAACTAGCCAGAGCTTTAAAAATTTAAATTGAGCTTCCAAAATGTTAATGCTTAAAGGGCAATTGTAGTGAGAAAATTGTTTTTTTTTAATTCCTTCTAATGTATCCTATAAGTCATCCCAACCACCAGGGTACCTTTAGTTTCTTTAAATTCTACATAGTCCCCGAGATATAAGCCTTTGAATATGCTGTGATTTGTAGGAGCTGCTACACCTCATCTGTCACTCAAAGACACACACCCACACAATCCAAAGCTCCCCTGCAGTACTGTCACACACTCTCTCACCCACACTATATGTACCATGTGCAATATATAGTCAAATGCTGTAGTGCTAAACACAATCAATAAACCATTAACCCAGCAATATGAGCATAACACACTATAAAACAGCCCCTCCCCCCCAAAAAAAATCTTATATACATACAAAACCAGTGACTCAAATGGAACACTAATACAGTAATACAGACTATATACCAAACAAGACACCCAGTGCAATCTATGAACTATATAGACTAAAGCAACTGAAATGTAACAGGACAACAAGCAGTGTCACTGTGTTTGTGAAGGTCTCACTACAAGCTGCTGTTACACTGACTCTCTCTTCAGTGATTATGATCTCAGCTAAGCAGGGGGAGAGATATGAACTTCAGGTAAAAAGTAAATAACAATTAGCAAAGTTAGAGAACAGGCAGAGTTCAGTATCTTACTTGTAAAGAATCTCAGCACCACTTGTCCTCCTCTCTCCCCCTCTGCCCCTCCCTTCAGCATATTGCTACTTTATTCCACACTTTGATTGCTTGCAGTCTAGCTCTGGAAGGGAGGGGTCAACAGGATGTCAGCACTTCATTTAAAGTCCTTTCAACTGACAATGCTCGGACTCTGTATACAGCCCGTCACTGCTTGAGGGGGACTAGACAGAGAGGGGAGGTGGACTACACAGCTTGGTACAAACTTCTGCCAGTGTGAAGAAACGAAGCCACACAGAAACATGAAAGTAAGGCAGCTTATACTAAGTAATCTATACATTGTATACAGACAAAGTTTTTTTTTCACTATAGTTGCCCTTTAAATAACCCTATTAAGAGAAGACTATTAAGAGACCCTATTAAGAGAAGTCCATTTTCCAAAAAGTGTAACTGAATAGTTAAATGTTTTGGGAGAAAGAAGCAAGTCTTTCTACCTAATGTTTTGGTCAGATCAGTAGCACTTCCACTATTTGTTATAAAGTAATTTTGCCACAGGAGTGCTGCACAGCCATATATTGTAGCAGAGTTTCTCTGCAGGGAGATAGACCAAGCTTCCATGTGGTAGTAGCACCCCCAACATGTCTCTTTAATTGGAGGTCTTATGCCTTGAATACTAAGCATTGGATGGGAGGCCTCTTCCCTCCTTGTTAAAAGCCAGTAGGCGGGGGAAGTGATAGCCTGTAATACTAATCCAATGCATGGTCAGGGAGACAACCTTCCCACGAAAATGCAACCAAGCAGGGAGTGTCAACCCAGAAAAATGACCCAAGGTAAATTGTTAGGACCTTCCATACTGGGGTTACCTTGACGTGGTTGGAAGGCTTTTCACTTTTATTCATAAAATTATAACTAAAACCCCCCATATTATTACTGTTTGCACTAGCATAGATATTATGATATATGGGGCCCAGGAATGTGCATTGATCATCTTTTCTTGTTTGTTTGAGTCTTCCTACCTCCTGTTTTTCTCTAGGTTCTTGTGAACTTCTAGTTTGAGTTCTTTACTCAACTCAGCTCGTTCTCAGCACCATAGCTGTCAAACATTCTCCTTTGGTAGATCCATAAAGCTTCCAAAATGTTAATGCTTAAATAACCTTATTAAGGGAAGACTATGTCCATTTTCCAAAAAGTGTAACTGAATAGTTAAATGTTTTGGGAGAAGGAATCGAGTCTTCCTACCTCCTGTTCTTCTCTAGGTTCTTGTGAACTTCTAGTTTGAGTTCTTTACTCAACTCAGCTTATTCTATCAGTATGTGGCACAGATGAGCAGCCAGAAAGAATGGGCAGGTGGGGACCTTATGACAAGAAGTGCATGAGATTATTGCTTTTCACCTAGAATAGAACCTTAATATTACACACAGCACCATAGCTGTCAAACATTCTCCTTTGGTAGATCCATAAAGGTCTTTACAACTAAAATATAATTGTAATTAATAATAAATTATTTTGATAAATATCACCTAGGAATACCAGCTGGTTACCATAAACTGTTCTGATTTTCTTTGATTTATTATTTAATCATGGAATCAATCTAATATTAGGTGACAAATCTATTTACTTGTCAATGTTGCCCAGCCTGGACCATTTGTAATTAAATATCAGTTCTGAAGTACAGTTAATGCAATGCTGGTAGTATTTCAATGGAATGTCAACAGATAAGTTGACCTGTGTATGCCCTACATTATTCTTAGTTACTAGCAGCCATGATCTTTATTCTGTTTGTTTTTCTTACCAAATTCAACTTTATTGGAGGAAGATTCTTTCAAATTCTGCAAATTGATTTTTTGCCTTTAATTTTACCAATTTTAGTAAAGTTTCATTTAGTAAAGTTTTTGCTGTAACATTAATAAATAATATAAAAAATAAGATGGGAAACCAAACCGTATTGTATATGTTGGTTCTCTCTGGACTATCTGATCATCCAAGTCTCCAACTTCCTCTGTTCCTGGTGTTTCTGTTGGTCTATCTGATGACTCTGACTGGGAATCTTCTCATTGTCCTTCTGATCTGTACAGATTCCCATCTCCAAACCCCCATGTACTTCTTCCTTGGAACCCTGGCATGTCTGGATATCGGCTATTCCTCAGTCACGATTCCACGGATGCTCTTTCACTTTCACATACAAAAAAGGTTAATTTCTATACAGGCTTGTATAACTCAGATATTTTTCTTTGTGTTCTTTGCAACATCAGAATTATCCTTACTGGCAGGGATGTCCTATGATCGATATGTTGCAATATGTCACCCTCTTCACTACACACAGATAATGCATTGGAAAACTTGTGTTCTACTGGTATTAGGAGTGTTGATGGTTAGTGTGGTATATTCCTTTGTACATGTTCTTCTTTTACTTAAACTAACGTTTTGCAGGTTAAAACCTTTACAAAGCTTCTTCTGTGATCTGCCCCAGTTACTTCTGGTCTCTTGTAGTGACACATCCATTAATGTATTACTCATTCTTATCCTTGCAATATTGGTTGGAGGAGGTATTTTTGCCCTGACATTTTGCCCATATATAATTATACTGAACACTATTATGAAGATGTCTAAATCCATGAGATCTAAGGCCTTCTCCACCTGTTCCTCCCATCTGATTGTTGTCTTTAAATTTTATGGAACTGGTTTATTTAGCTACTTTCATCCAAATGTAAAGGATCATTCTGCAGCGGAAAAAGTGGCATCTGTATTTTATACTGTATTAACACCCTTAGTCAATCCTCTAATATACAGTCTAAGAAACAAAATAATGACAACATCATTAAAAAGGGCTGTATGTAGATTGATACAAATATAATGTATAAAACACAGTGTGTGGGCCTGAACCACAGTATAAATACTGAATATAAGTATAGACCTACTCTAGATATTTACATCATGCTCCTGTATATAGAGAAGGTAGGTCATACACAAATATAACCCAGTATAATAAATTATATTTTTTGATCTGCCCAAGCTTTTTATTTCTCTTGTATTGACACATTTATCACTGATGTTTCCCTTTCCATTGACTGTATATCATTGTACTGAATACTATAATATTTATTCAGCTCATCAATATCTAAAATATTTTCTACCCATTTAACTAAGTTGATAGTTATTATCTATTCATTGGATAATTTATTCTTCTACTTTCACATAAACACAAATTATACATTTGTAGAAGACAATATTATACAATCAGCAACATTTCTATCTTTTTCCTGGGATCCTCTTAAAGCTAATTAGTGATTTGACATATGGACATATACAATAATAAGTGCAATTGTTTCCCCATGCTGTTAAATTTCATCAACCAATCAAACATAAGCTTTTTACTAGGTAGCTATAGTTAGATAACATCTGATTGGTTTCTGCTAAGGAGGAACTAGAGTCTAAACTCAAAAAAGGTTTTGGGTCAAAAATACCAGTCCTGCTGAGGAACTTTCTGGTTACATAGAAGCGCATTTTCCTATTGGCCAGATCACAGACAGACCGGACCAGATAGGGAATGTTTCAATAAATATTATGGCTGATAGTGTAACCAAGAGATGGGGACTTAAGGCTTCAGATCTTCACTCTGGGTTTTTTAGGTAGAAAGAAGGAGTGGGGAAGATAAGTAGAATTAGGCTTTATTGTTTTTCTAAAATAAAATAAAATCTTATTTTTTACTGTAATAATTTGGAGCCCCTAAGTTAACGTTTAAATAGAAAAAAAATGTCAGACATAAATAATAACAACAAAATCTTTACATTTAAAACCATTTAAATCATCCCAAAAAACTTTACACGTTCACTATAACTATTACACTATTACCTATTTGTGGATTTATCAAAGTAAGTCCTCCCATCATGGAGCCACGCCTACTTTAAAGGTCTTATGTAAAATAGCCTAAGGCGGTTTAGACACAATTTGATAATTTAGCCAGAAAAAGAAATGTAGGTTGTTCTGACTAAACTATTGGGAATAATTTTCAGATGCGATGAACTGATGTCTGTTACAGGTTCGTCCAAACTAGTCAAACGTTCATTGACAGTCTGGTAAAATTTGGCAGGTCGAGCAACCCTTAATGGACAGTTGGATCAGTCACCGCAAACTTTCACCCATGGTACTTAGCCATTTGATTGACAATCTTTTGAGCCTAAATATTGGACTGTGTGTACCCAGCCCTACACATTTGAAACTCTCACTTTACTTCTTAGTTGCAGGCTCCAGGTCCATGACCCACCCCCTCCTATATCTACTAAAACTAGCCAAATCTATCAATCAAATATGTTCTTTTGGAATTGCCTGCCCTGCAACATTCTCTCTCCCCTGGGTCATGTGGTCTGGTTCTGGCCAAGAGTCAGCAACATTAAAAAACAGTTACATGGCCTGGGCATCAAAAAAAAGAATAACAACACTTTAGTGTTGGAAAGATTGCAGGAACTGAACATTCCAGGCAGTATTCAGCAGTCTACAGCAGGTAAATTAACGCCTGGTCAAAATTCCAGGAGGTGACAAATGCCTACTATATTGACTGTGTTTAAAGACTTTCAAGGAGATTAAATAAGTTCTTATTGTTTAAAATGGTGCTAATTTGCCCCAACCAATCAGATCTTATTTAACATTTGAAATCTAACATCTGATTGGTTGGGGCAAAACTAGTACCATTTTCTAAAGATAAGAACTTTTATTGAATCTCCCTGATAATATATTGACTGTGTTTAAAGACATTCAGGGAGATTCAATAAAAGTTCTTATTGTTAAAAATCGTGACCAAACTTTTAATCCGAACTTTTCAAAATATCCCTCCCCATTGACCTTAATGGGTTCGTTTCTGAACTTCCAAACTGCTGAACTTTTACTGACAGTAAGGCACTCGATTGACAGCTGAAATGTAAGAAGTTTCCGGTTTGATATCTAAAGAAATAGGGAGCAGATCAACAAACAAATGGTACAGTGATAGTTGGGATGAATTATAGTTTCCACTATGGGTAATTAAAATAATAAAAAATCCTGTGTACATACCCTTTAAGTGTCTAGACAATTTTGTATTTCACAAAAATACAAAAGGCTGTGTCTCACCTCTCCCTTTAGCTCCTGCTTAGAAACTGCTTAAAATTAAAGGGTATCTATACTTCATACTATAAATCATACTGTTAGATAGTGTAATGGTTCACTCCTACAACACATGTTTCAGATTTGAAATCCGAGCTGTAGATTGTCAGAAATCTTCATTGTAAATAACAGCATGTACAGGGAAACACCTGTCACTCAAACCAGGTATGGTAATTTGTGTCCCTCCTTTGGGATCTCCCAAAACATATCAAAACATTTATTAATATAACCCCAAATATAATGAGTGATTAATCACATTACTATTATGTCTATCTATCTGTCTAATCTATCTGTCTAGCAGCATGTACTTGCCTGTTAGAAAGGGAGAGGGAGAAAGTGTCTAACACAGCAGCAGCCCCACCCACTATCAGCAGTGTCAGGAAGACATGTCAATGAGCTGTATATTGTTGGGCTGTGAAGGCCCATTATTATAGGGCATATTTATAAACATTGCGGCCGCGAAACATTTTGCCGCAATGCCGCTTGCCATTATAATTATGGCGATAGTGGTATTTTTTCTGCGGAGATGTGCGGTGGTAATTTTATGGCGCTACTATTGCCCGTTTATAAATATGCCCCTATGTAAATGAATGTATCCACAAGTAAGCAGTGACTAAGGGAGGTGGGAGGCAGTTAGGAGCAGTTACTAAACATTGAAAATTCACTAACAAAGCAGGCACAGACACATGTAAGTTATATTATTTTACTACCCTATTGTACTTTCGGAATATGCAAAGTTGTTTTAGTGAGTATAGTGACCCTTTAAGGTGTAAACAACAATGGCAACTTAAGGTAAATTTCGGATTTACAAAATAAAAAATGTTCAAAAATAGCTACCTAGTAACGGCATGACCGTGAAATCCGCTTTGAAACTGGGGTTGGGTGCTAGGGGGTGCTAGGGGTCAGCTCCCATAATACAGCTCCCATAATACAGTGATACAGTGATGTAATAATGTATTATACAGTAAAAGTTCTTATCTTTAAAAATTATGCTAATTTTGCCCCAACCAATCAGATCTTTTTTAACATTTGAAAGCTAACATCTGATTGGTTGGGGCAAAATTATCACCATTTTTAATGATAAGAACGGTTATTTAATCTCCCTGCATATATTTAATAATATGCATAATTATGTCTTTTGTTCCATTGCCGAATTTTATTAATTTGAGATGCAATGCTTTGCGGGCCTTCACCGGCCAATTACAATACCCTCTTAAGTTTCCCTTTACGAGGTAGCGTAAAACCTTACTAAAGTGGAAATATATTGGGAGCACTGTAATTGGAAATGGCGCAGCCCCTGTAAAGTAAGTCTAAAACCCACGTTAACCAAGTATTACATCAGGTTGCATAGATTTTACACTTTTTTCAGCGACATTGAATCTCCCTGTCCAAATCCTCATTCTGGAACGGGGTAAAGGTGAGTATACTGATAAATATATATATATATATATTATTGATATTAGTAATTAAACCATTTATTTTCGAAACTTTTGGAGTTTTGACCCCTGTTGACTCCTACTAGGTTTGTTTTTTCGGTTTTTGCATTTTTTGCAGAACTTTTCAGAATTTGTGGAACCATTTTTGAAATGAAACTATCCGGTTTTGTTCATTTTAGTGTGTATTGTAATTGAATTGTGTATGTGTAAGGAAATATCCATGTTCCTGTATTGTGATCATTCTGCTGAATTTCATCTGTGTACAAAGTGACTATCTTACCATAAAATAAGTATTATGTTATACATGTTATTACAACATTAACTTACTGTTCAAATGCACCAAACTGTCAGCTTTTATTGACTGATATGTGTAAGGTAAGTATAGTAAAATGGGGGTACTTGATTTGCTCCATAGACTGTCAGCCTTATCCAAATTCTATGCAAGACTCTTATTTATCAGGAGGGGGCCTTCGCATATGTTGGAGGCAGGGTGTTGCTGAACTACCACTCTAAGTAGAATGCAATAAATGGGCATCAGTGGTTCTTATTTATTAACAAACAACATTAATAAAGCATTGCAAGTAGCACAATAGAGGTGACACAGAATGGCACAGATATATAAAATAAATACTCACAAACCAGAGGAATCAGAACCAGCATAAAAAACAATCAGCTTGTCAGTGCCACCCCAGCTCTCAGGTATCTGTAGTGGAATCTTCTACCCCTATGTTTGGCACTATGTCCCTATTCTTGGGTGATATACCCAGGATCCTAGTCCTTAATAAATCTCCATGTTTGAGGTCAGGGTGTTCACTAGCTACCCTACTACTATCGATCACTCCTGGAGTGATCTATAACAGAATCTAATCTCACATTAACTGGGCCTACCTGTTATACAAGGTCCCACCTCTTCCCCTAACCTCTGGGGAAACTTCAGGAAGTAGAGAGAGAGAGAGAGAGAGAGAGAGAGAGAGCACATGATTGATCTCCCTTTTTATAGATTTACACAGTGATCTCTAGTGGCCAAATCCTGCCAGAACAAGAAGACTAAAGGGTAAATAGTTTTCCAGTTCCCTACAAATGTATAGACTGATAATGTAATGTGGCCCCCCAAATAGACTGATAATGTAATGTGGCACCCTTCTCTCTAAATTGTAACTTTCCCTACCTTGTTACTAGACCCCTAGCCTTCATATTGTTCTCTTTGGATTAATGATACTAGACACCGAGTGTTGACTGAATAACAACCACAGCTTTCATTTGAACATAAATCCAATCTGTAAATGATCCTTTCAAATTTCCATAACAGTGGTTGCCATAGCAACCCCAAAACCAGATGACGCCAATCTGTTCTGAAACCTCCTAGTTTGAATGATTTTAGAACTGATTACAACTGGTATTTTCATGGGTTAAGAGGTGCATCACTGTGCTCTGTAACTGAAGGTATGACTTAAGGTTGGCCACTGGAAAGCAAGGGGAATTAAGAAGAAACAGGGAAAAACAAGCACCCGAGCCGAAAGGCTCCTTTTTGCAATCCCTGATGATGGACGAAACCAGGAATTCTTTTGTGCATTCCCTCCATCTCCAAGGCCTGATGAAAAAGGGGACCACAGACACTTTCCACTGTTCCACCAATGCTGAGAATCCCTAACTTTGGAGCATAGAAAAGTAATTTAGGGTACATTCCAACCTGACTTGGTTATCCCAGCAATGTATTTCATTGGCTACCTCCACCCATTCCCCCAAAACCTTACTGTGACTGGACCATGTTGACTGTGCTACTGTTGACTGAATTAACTGAGGCAAGTCTCCTCCAAAGGGCTGGTTGAAGAGCTAAACAATGGAATACTTTCCAGTTAGCAACCCAGCAGATGGAAGCAGCTGTGATGGATGTTAAGTAATCTGAAGGTAGACTCGATGTCTGACTTTGCAAGCAATGTCGCCCAACCTGCTTCCCTTGCCAAGTCCACTGCCTTATTGAAAGATTAATAAAAAATTGATGTTAACTCTTTTGAAATACCATTAAACTGAACTTTACAGGCTCCTTCTTGGGGATCATGCACAAAGGGGAAAAAAAGGGATCTCCTGTCCCCCTGTTTAGGACTGCCAAAACTGTGGTTGCTGGCAATGAAAACAATGGCTCACTACATGCCAGGGCCCACACAGAAAATTTTTAAACCTGCATACAGGGCCAAAATTGCACTGGCCCTCATTGAAAGGACAGCATGGACCAGGCCTCTTTCCCACAGGTAAGCTTAGTCCTTGTGGGGAGAATAACCCTGTTGGAGGACTTCGTCTTAGGGCCCATCATTAGCCTAATCCAGGCGTCCATGGCAGCAACGCCCCCTGGGATACTTGGGGTGTCAGTCCCAGTGACTGGTGCCCCATCCTTATTGAATATTGCCCTTAAGATTAGACAGCTAATACCTTCCTGATCTGTGGTCCCTGTTACCCTGCCCCATGCACCCATACACATTAACTAACTCTTTGGCGTGGGAGGCATCCAAACTGCTGGAGGAGCTGAAGCCTGCTGATACAGAGCAAGCCATGATGGTGCTAGGGGTGGCTAACCTTTTTCAGTGCTGTCCCTGTGTGTGGCTCTTTGAGCCCATTTTAATGGGCATCTCCACCCTCAAAAATTATTTTTGGTGTATTGCAGGGCATCCCCTCCCACACCCAACCACTATAATGGAAGTTTAAAAATAGAATCCAAACTCTACGTACAGCCCCCCTGTCCTGTGTCATTCTGATCTGGCTCCTGACGGAACTACAAGCAGGGGGCCAGCTGCAGCTGCCAGCAATAGAGAATGCTGCGGGAGTGAGGATCTGTAAGTATAGTAGAGATTCTATTTTTACACTTCCAATATAGTGGTTGGGAGTGGGAGGGTATGCCCTGCAATATATATGAAAGATTTAATGAAGGGCAGCCAGGTCGGGATCAGGAGGGAGGGAGGGGGACAAAGGGTTTTCCTGCGCATGCCAGCAGCAACTGAGAGGACAGATCAGAGGCATCAAACTTTTGGACAGGAAGACAGCTCACACTTCAGTTTCCTTGACTTTGAACAGGCACTATAGGAGAACCTTAAGGAGCAGGGATTTAAGATATTTTTAAATTGTACAGTGGGGCCAGTAGTGGGTCAAATTTTAGTTTGGGGGGGGTGAACATCTACAATATCAATTTGAAAACTGTTTTAATGGCAACATAAAACAATAAATACAGTGTGTGGGCCAAGGATAATAATCTACTAAATGGCAGCACTGGGTCATTTTTCTGTACGACCTTCTTTATCAATAAACAGAAATATTCTGTAATGATATTGTTATGGAAAACATTGAAATTCTTATGAATTGAACAGAACTTTTTTAGTGGTTCACACATTAAATCCAATAATATATAAGGGATAATAAGCTACCTACAGTGTAATATAAGGATATTATGCCACCGAGGAGTTCCATGACCCACTTTTATATTAGTCATTTATATGGGAATATTTATATCCCAGTGTATAAATAGTTAATTAACATTCCTAGAGAAAGAAGGACCAAACATCATCTGTCAACAATAAACAGGGCTTCCTATATAAATGACTAATACAGTGAGGGGGAGACACAGTGGGAGGTGCAGTGGAATACAGGAAGTCACTCAGTGACATCACTAAGTGACTGTAATATAGATTCTCACCACTGCACATCCCCATTGAAAAGGCCTAGACGTACGTATTATAAGTCTATATCTCACATTATCAAGTATGGGATTTCTCAATGTATGAAATATTATTCAACAAATGTTTCCTTCCCAGAATTTACAATCTTCATAAAACTCTTTTGAGAGATATTTTCATTATCTCATGTCTCAGACTGTATATTAGAGGATTGACAAAGGGTGTGAAGACACAGAGTCCACTTCAGTTACACAACAACAGTGTAATGTACAGCTACACAATTCAGAGAGCTGCACACACAGAACAACAGCTTCTATAACAGAGGGAACCAGACATTTCCCTTAAGGTCTGTAACACATTACAATTTGCCCTGGAAGGTTTCAAATTTAAACCATGGGAAGACTATGTTACTATTGGTGATATAAAATGACATTTATATACAAATATAAACCCTGGAAAGACTATGTTACTATTGGTGATATGAATGACATTTATATACAAATATAAACCCTGGAAAGACTGTGTTACTATTGGTGATATGAATGAATTTTATACAAATATAAACCCTGGAGAAGACTGTGTTATATTGGTGATATGAATGACATTTATATACAAATATAAACCCTGGAGAGACTGTGTTACTATTGGTGATATGAATGACATTTATATACAAATATAAAACCTGGAGAGACGGTTGTTACTATTGGTGATATGAATGACATTTATATACAAATATAAACCATGGAAAGACTCTGTTACTATTGGTGATATGAATGACATTTATATACAAATATAAACCATGGAAAGACTATGTTACTATTGGTGATATGAATGACATTTATATACAAAGATAAACCCTGGAAAGACTATGTTACTATTGGTGATATGAATGACATTTATATACAAATATAAACCCTGGAAAGACTATGTTACTATTGGTGATATGAATGACATTTATATACAAATATAAACCCTGGAAAGACTTTGTTACTATCGGTGATATGAATCACATTTATATACAAATATAAACCCTGGAAAGACTATGTTACTATTGGTGATATGAATGACATTTATATACAAAAATAAACCCTGGAAAGACTATGTTACTATTGGTGATATGAATGACATTTATATACAAATATAAACCCTGGAAAGACTGTTACTATTGGTGAAATGAATCATATTTGCGGTTATTGTCATGCTAAGAAATTTATAGCAGAGCCACCTGGAATGTGACCACGCCCCCAGATATTGCTGTCACGGCCACTCCCCCAAACTTCACGGCCACTATCATACCCCAACCATCATGGTCACGCCCCCAAATAATGTGAGCAGGCCAATTGATATTGTGTTTTTTTAATATATTTAATGTATACTTTTGTATTTGGGTGAAAGTAGCTAAAGAAACCAGTTCCATAAAATATAAAGACAACAGTCAGATGGGAGGCAAAATGCGAGGACAAAAATACCTCCTCCAACTAATATTACTAGGATAATAATGAGTAAACAATTAACAAATGTCACTATAAGAGACCAGAAGCCAGGGGCAGATCACAAAAGAAGCTTTGTAAATGAAATAAACAGCAAAAGGTTAGTTTCCATACATCACTGCCATTAAGGATATTTCTAATAATGCAAAAATATAGAAATATTCAGGGAGATGTAATAAAAGTTCTTATTGTTAAAAATGGTGCTAATTTTGCCCCAACCAATCAGATGTTATTTACCATTTGAAAGCTATCATCTGATTGGTTGGGGCAAAATTAGCACCATTTTTAAGGATAAGAACTTTTATTACATTTCCGTGATAGTTCTAGATAGTTCTGGAAAGTGTTTCAACAAACAGAAGGAGGACGCACCATGAGGTAATCCTTACCTGTACTCACAGACAAGCTCCCATGAGTTTCCTGCTGCACTTTGTCTGTTTACATCTTGGAAATGGAAGCAGTTCAGAACAGGGCAACTAAAATAATAAAGGGAATGGAGGTGCTTGAATATGTAGGCAGATAAGAAAATTTAGGGGTGTTTACACTGGAGATGCAGTGACATGATCACTTTATACAAATATATTAATGGGCTACTTAATACATTTTTTTATTCACCAATAGGTCTTTTTAGAGGACCCATGGACATCCTTTAAGATTAGAAGAAAAGAAGTTTCCTCTTTAGGCTAGGTTTCTTTTTGCCCACAGTGACTGGTACATATAAGTTTGCCCACAGTGACTGGTACACACAAGTTTGCCCACAATGACTGGAACAAATAAGTTTGCCCACAGTGTTACTGGTACATATAAGAACAAGAAAAATTAAAGAATGAAGGGAAACTTCCCAGAAGTCTAAAAATATGGCACTAATCACATAAGGTATAACATGTATATTGTTATACGTTATTTGCTATACATCATCAGGCTAACCGCCATCTTGATTAAAAACTTTACATATAACACATATATATATATATATATATATATATATATATATATATATATATATATATATATATATATATATAAACATAGAAAAGATAATCAATGCACATTCCTAGGCCCCATACAATATCATATTATCTGCACACTGGCATACTTTATATACATAAAAAAGATAATCAATGCACATTCCTAGGCCCCATACAATATCATATTATCTGCACACTGGCATACTTTATATACATAGAAAAGATAATCAATGCACATTCCTAAGCCCCATACAATATCATATTATCTGCACACTGGCATACTTTATAAACAAAGGGGTTTTAGTATACATTACTGTGATCACATGAATGAAAAGCCTTCCAACCACGTCAAGGTAACCCCAGTCTGGAAGGTGGGGTTAGCAAACGATTAGCAAACCTTGCATTTCTCATTCTTACACACTGGATCCATATAACAAAGTACAAGAGGCATAAAGTGCAAATGCAAGAAATGATCCACCACATTAAATATATATATCTAACAGAGTGACTGGGCTTCCCCGCATTAAAACTGGCGAGATAAGAGTAGGATGCCACATGGACTTAAAATGATTAAAATAAGAAAATATAAGGTTTGTTATAGTTATGCAATAACATTAGAGGAGAATTATACTTACCTTCACCCTCCCCTCCCCTTCTCTCTACCTGAAGTATCCAGGGTAAGGATCTGACCCTCTAAGTCCTATTCTTTTGGTTACACTCTCTATCAGCCGTAATACTTAGCAAAGGATTCTCCCTCTGGCCCACTCTATTTCTTCCTTTGCAGTCTGTCCGTGATCTTGCCAATAGGAAAATGCGCTTCTTGCAGAGGGTTTCTTTGAACGTTTTTGTAACCAGAGCCATGAAAAATCCACATTGAAAGTTTAATCACTCTAAATTTGGAAAATTCTGTGTTGATTTTTCAGCGGTTTTGACCACACAGAAACGTCCTAAGCAAAACCAGCAATTTTGACCCAAAACCATTTTTGGTTCAAAACTCTGGTTCCTACCTAGCAAAAACCAATCAGATCTTATCTAACTATAGTTACCTAGTAAAAAGCTTATGTTTGATTAGTGATTTGATATTTGATTGATGAAATTTAATAGCATGGGGAAACTATTAATTATGTCCAAGTGTCCAATCACTGATTAGCTTTACAAAGATCCCAGGAAAAGGAATGAAATGTTGTTGATTGTATAATACTGTCTTATACAAGTGTATAATTTGTGTTTATGTGAAAGAAGAAAAATAAATTGTCCAATGCTTGTGAAGGTTCTCATTCATCTAGGTCATGGTATATCTGTAATATTCATTCATCTTGGTCATGGTATATCTGTAATATTCATTCATCCAGGTCATGGTGTATCTGTAATATTCATTCATCTAGGTCATGGTATATCTGTAATATTCATTCATCCAGGTCATGGTATATTGATATGAATGACATTTATATACAAATATAAACCCTGGAAAGACTGTTACTATTGGTGAAATGAATCATATTTGCGGTTATTGTCATGCTAAGAAATTTATAGCAGAGCCACCTGGAATGTGACCACGCCCCCAGATATTGCTGTCACGGCCACTCCCCCAAACTTCACGGCCACTATCATACCCCAACCATCATGGTCACGCCCCCAAATAATGTGAGCAGGCCAATTGATATTGTGTTTTTTTAATATATTTAATGTATACTTTTGTATTTGGGTGAAAGTAGCTAAAGAAACCAGTTCCATAAAATATAAAGACAACAGTCAGATGGGAGGCAAAATGCGAGGACAAAAATACCTCCTCCAACTAATATTACTAGGATAATAATGAGTAAACAATTAACAAATGTCACTATAAGAGACCAGAAGCCAGGGGCAGATCACAAAAGAAGCTTTGTAAATGAAATAAACAGCAAAAGGTTAGTTTCCATACATCACTGCCATTAAGGATATTTCTAATAATGCAAAAATATAGAAATATTCAGGGAGATGTAATAAAAGTTCTTATTGTTAAAAATGGTGCTAATTTTGCCCCAACCAATCAGATGTTATTTACCATTTGAAAGCTATCATCTGATTGGTTGGGGCAAAATTAGCACCATTTTTAAGGATAAGAACTTTTATTACATTTCCGTGATAGTTCTAGATAGTTCTGGAAAGTGTTTCAACAAACAGAAGGAGGACGCACCATGAGGTAATCCTTACCTGTACTCACAGACAAGCTCCCATGAGTTTCCTGCTGCACTTTGTCTGTTTACATCTTGGAAATGGAAGCAGTTCAGAACAGGGCAACTAAAATAATAAAGGGAATGGAGGTGCTTGAATATGTAGGCAGATAAGAAAATTTAGGGGTGTTTACACTGGAGATGCAGTGACATGATCACTTTATACAAATATATTAATGGGCTACTTAATACATTTTTTTATTCACCAATAGGTCTTTTTAGAGGACCCATGGACATCCTTTAAGATTAGAAGAAAAGAAGTTTCCTCTTTAGGCTAGGTTTCTTTTTGCCCACAGTGACTGGTACATATAAGTTTGCCCACAGTGACTGGTACACACAAGTTTGCCCACAATGACTGGAACAAATAAGTTTGCCCACAGTGTTACTGGTACATATAAGAACAAGAAAAATTAAAGAATGAAGGGAAACTTCCCAGAAGTCTAAAAATATGGCACTAATCACATAAGGTATAACATGTATATTGTTATACGTTATTTGCTATACATCATCAGGCTAACCGCCATCTTGATTAAAAACTTTACATATAACACATATATATATATATATATATATATATATATATATATATATATATATATATATATATATATATATAAACATAGAAAAGATAATCAATGCACATTCCTAGGCCCCATACAATATCATATTATCTGCACACTGGCATACTTTATATACATAAAAAAGATAATCAATGCACATTCCTAGGCCCCATACAATATCATATTATCTGCACACTGGCATACTTTATATACATAGAAAAGATAATCAATGCACATTCCTAAGCCCCATACAATATCATATTATCTGCACACTGGCATACTTTATAAACAAAGGGGTTTTAGTATACATTACTGTGATCACATGAATGAAAAGCCTTCCAACCACGTCAAGGTAACCCCAGTCTGGAAGGTGGGGTTAGCAAACGATTAGCAAACCTTGCATTTCTCATTCTTACACACTGGATCCATATAACAAAGTACAAGAGGCATAAAGTGCAAATGCAAGAAATGATCCACCACATTAAATATATATATCTAACAGAGTGACTGGGCTTCCCCGCATTAAAACTGGCGAGATAAGAGTAGGATGCCACATGGACTTAAAATGATTAAAATAAGAAAATATAAGGTTTGTTATAGTTATGCAATAACATTAGAGGAGAATTATACTTACCTTCACCCTCCCCTCCCCTTCTCTCTACCTGAAGTATCCAGGGTAAGGATCTGACCCTCTAAGTCCTATTCTTTTGGTTACACTCTCTATCAGCCGTAATACTTAGCAAAGGATTCTCCCTCTGGCCCACTCTATTTCTTCCTTTGCAGTCTGTCCGTGATCTTGCCAATAGGAAAATGCGCTTCTTGCAGAGGGTTTCTTTGAACGTTTTTGTAACCAGAGCCATGAAAAATCCACATTGAAAGTTTAATCACTCTAAATTTGGAAAATTCTGTGTTGATTTTTCAGCGGTTTTGACCACACAGAAACGTCCTAAGCAAAACCAGCAATTTTGACCCAAAACCATTTTTGGTTCAAAACTCTGGTTCCTACCTAGCAAAAACCAATCAGATCTTATCTAACTATAGTTACCTAGTAAAAAGCTTATGTTTGATTAGTGATTTGATATTTGATTGATGAAATTTAATAGCATGGGGAAACTATTAATTATGTCCAAGTGTCCAATCACTGATTAGCTTTACAAAGATCCCAGGAAAAGGAATGAAATGTTGTTGATTGTATAATACTGTCTTATACAAGTGTATAATTTGTGTTTATGTGAAAGAAGAAAAATAAATTGTCCAATGCTTGTGAAGGTTCTCATTCATCTAGGTCATGGTATATCTGTAATATTCATTCATCTTGGTCATGGTATATCTGTAATATTCATTCATCCAGGTCATGGTGTATCTGTAATATTCATTCATCTAGGTCATGGTATATCTGTAATATTCATTCATCCAGGTCATGGTATATATATAAAAAAATAACCAGTTTTATATACACATAAAATCCGAAACAGCACAGCTATAAAAAGAATTATACTAGCTAATATCCAATAAAACACTTTAAACAAAATAGTGTCTGGCCAGCCTAAAATCAATATAAAAACTATATAAGTTACCCCTCAAACAAAATAAACATATTCATGTTATAATTTAAAGAACATAAAGACAAATCGCTCTGTTAAAGTCCTTGCATTTATACAGATCCTAGTTACAGTCCACAACTATTGCACAGTTAGGTGTATCGATATATTATAATTTGTATCCATAAAACAAATGATATTGTCTCAAACAATATAGTCTCTGTAGTACATATAAAATTGTAAATAAGGTAAGATTGTGCTGCAAAGAAAACCACCAGTTTTATATTTTTTCATGTAATCTCTTTATTGATTACATGACAAATCCTTGTCAATGCCCTATCTTACCTGTAATATCCAGATATCATCTATGATTGTAAATGAAACATCAGCCATAAAAACTCTTCCTACCAAACCTACTGAGATTAATTACAATATAACAATACCAGGTCTCCCACAATGGGCTGTAACCTAATGGAGATCAAATCCTCCGTGTAACTCTCATAGTGATTTGTTGGCTATTAACCACTTAACATACACTGGTTCTTTAATCATCCTGTACTGTATTATTACATTGTAACCATTGTAAAATCTAAAATGTACATATAAATAATAGAAGTGACAATGCTATTATAAAGGACTTTAAAAAATATAAGCTACAGAAAAATATTTAAATGGTAGGGGATAAAGCTGCCATAAGGGGATCAGGAGGGTGGGAGGAAGGGAGAGGGGAGGTCCCCTGCGCATACCAGTGTCATCAGAGGGAGGAGAAGGAAGAAGCAGGGACTGGATGATACACAGACAGCTCCTACTCTTCACTTTCCATAACTTTGGACAGACACTGCCGGAGAACCATTAGGAACAGGTATATAAGGTAAGGATTTTTTTAACATTACACAGTGGGTTTTAATTTAGTTTTGGGGGTGGACATGCCCTTTAATAAGAAAAATAGTGGTGGATACATAAGTTTTACAAAATACACCAGTGCAGCCACTGCAAGCAACCAACTTTGCATTTGTGTCTTACCTATGTGAATGTTTAACATGCAAGCAGTAGCTGACATTAAAGTCTTGAAGAGGGTGAATCCTGATCAGGGTTTACCCAGAATTTAACCTTAAGTGCCGCAGATAGTATGGGGAATGATATCCATTCAATAGGACCGAAGTGCCACAGATCGTACACACAAAATAAGTGTGCCCAGAAATATTGGAGGGCACATTCAAGTGTCTCCAATTACCCCAGGCCCCCTATTGGTTTTATCTGAAACCAATGCAGGAATCCCGATATTTAAACTCTTAATTGCAATGACCGTATAGGGAAATAGAGCGGTCTATTCATTTCAGTGATCACGCAAAGGGATAGCCTGGTGACATCACAGGATTCCTCTTCACTGGGTTCTAATGGTCTAGTAGTGGTTCTGCACTGTGATCTCCATTCAGATTGCATTGTGAATGCATGATTTGTGAATGGAGCTCAGAGTTCCATTCACAAATAGGATTTATTGCAACTTTGCTATGTGCAAAGACTTAAGGTTCGTACCCACGCTCTATCTGTGAGCGGATCAACAAACGACCCCCGACCAAACGCAACACACGGACATTTCAGCCGAAACAGCGTTCGTTGGGTGTAGCTCTCGGCCTCGGGATCATTCATCACTTTAGAAAAAAATGGGATGCAGAGATCAAGTTTGTTATCATTCCGAAGATGATCTGATGATTATCTTTAGGAATGATTAAAAAAACATTCAGGGTATTCAATAAAAGTTCTTATTGTAAGAATGGTGCTAATTTTGCCCCAACCAAACAGATGTTTATTAACATTTGGAAGCTAACAATCTGATGGTTGGGGCAAAATTAGCCCATTTTTTTTTTTAAAAAGAACTTTATTGATATCCCTGAAAGTGAAACAACATACATTAAAACATTTTTTAAAGGGATAAACACTCTTTTTAAAGGGCATGTCCACCCCCAAAACTATGTTTTGCTGTAGTGTAGGGGTCGTATCCTGTGTATTTGCCATATCTTTCATTATTTTTTTGGAACAGTTATCAAGTTATTTTCATTTTTGTGTTTTTTATGGGTGGTTGAGCAATTGATTTCACTCCTCCTATAGTGGGCAGTGTGCTGTAGTCTATGGAGATATGTCCACCAATCAGAAGGGTTTTGCATAATGGTTAAAATAGCCCTTTCTCCATTTATTATTAAACATGCAGAATTGAGCAACTGATTTGCAAGTGCCACCTGGGATTCTGGGATTTACATAACCCATTCCCTTCTCTATAGTCATTAGAACTACATGATCTGATATTTTGTGTGGCAAGTAGCAAGTTGATGTCAGATTGAATCAGTTTATCAATGGATATATATATATATATACACACAGAAATACGAAGGCACTCACAGGTCTGAAACTTTTGAATGGCACCCAGGCATTTCCTTGCTTGGAATGGAGTGCTGATCGCTGCTGTTTGCTCTATAGTAAGACACAAACAGTTGTTACAAGCAAAACTGCATTTATTACAGACCGGTGCTTTACACTGCAATTATTCACACTCATATCCTGTCTGCTTTAAACCAACAACACACTGAGGCAGCAATTGGTACATCCGAAAGACCCAATACCCAAACACAAGAAAAGCGACATCTATATTGCAGTGCAGTGAGTGAAGAATGCTCTGATTTGTATGTGGGGGAGACCAAACAGCAACTGCATCAACGTATGGCCCAGCACAGAAGGCCAATTCCTCGGGTCAGGACAGCCGTGTAACGCATTAAGGATAAAAGACATAACTTTGAAGATGTAATGTTAACATATTGGCAAAGGAACGTGACTGGTTCAAGAGAGGTGTTAGGAGGCCATTTATGTGAAAATAAAGAAACCAAGCCTAAATAGAGGTGGGGGGGTTGACACCAACGTCTGCCATGTACAATGCTGTTTTACACCTTACTCTGGGCGTCCTATAAAACCTCTATGAGCCACTATCAATCACACCCTTAACAACTGGCTGTGATATGCTAATTGGGATTTTCAGGGTACATAATTGCCACAGATTCTTGTACAAGTCATTCTGAATTGAGAGATCCAGTCGGATGACTAGCGAAACGTCTTCAAGAACTACATTTCAAGTCCAGTTGATCTAATTGAATACAACAGATATACCATGACTGGATGATGAGAACCTTCACAAGCTGTTTTTAAGGTGACTTTCTGATGGAAACCCTTATGTAATATCTATTCACTATCGCTTATAGTATAGGCTTATGGATGTTAAGTTTACACCATTATACATTTCTGGAGAGAAGTCTGGAAAGAAGAGTTCTTAACGAAGCATCGCAGCCATAAAGCCATCCCTCAATGTGATCCACTCAACTATGCAGAAATATATAATTGCTGGGGTGCAGAAAATGGCAGCATGCTCTAGACTGATGAGTCAAAATTGTAAATATTTAGCCGTAGCAGTAGGCAATTTTACTGGAGGGTTTTTGGTAGTTAGAATGAAAAACTGGAAGCAGTTGAAAATATTTTTATGCAACAATTGCACTGTACATTGTCCCATTTCTGGTCCATTGGTGGCCACATCTTGTGTCTAGCCATCTCATGGCAAACATATTTAAGCTGGGTACACAACGGAAGACGATATATCCAGCCACCCGAATGATAGTGCTGGAAATATTCTGATGGTGTGGGGCAGCCGGCCGCAACCAAGTTCAGTCACCTGTTCGTCCAATATGGATGAACAGGCGATCGGATGTTGGTAAATCACCGCCGATCGTGTGGTTCCCAGTTGCAGCACTGTCGACCGTGGCCACTATTCCTGCGACCGTCAGTCCCGGACGAGCGCTCGCTAGTAGTTGAACGCTTGGTCGGGAGGAAAAACTCGGCTTTCCCATTTGTTCTGGTTTCTGCAACAGTTTCTTGTGAAATTAACCTTTGACTTTTCCAAAGTGCTGTTTTAGTTTCAGGGTGTCCCCTCCACATGTGGGTTACCTTACATGTATCATGTACTCGGAAGAATCAACATGTTTAGAAACAAGAAGATCAATGGGTAAAAACATTTCTACAAATAAAGGGGTTTGCTCGTAAAGTGCTGAAGAAAACAATAATAACTAAATCAATATCCTGGAAATTCATCTGGCACAGAACGGTTGAAAACCAGCTGGTGCTGAAAAGGTTAACCTATGGAGGCTTAAATGCAAAAACCACCTTCATCCACATTTCTCATACATGCAAGACACCTTTAAGGCTGTGATTCTTTCCAATGGTCATTTTATAAATGAAATATTAACACTGATTCCATTGCCGCAGTCCATGCTTCCAGTGCCTGGTCTCTTGCCAATTTCCAGAAGCCATTAAAGTTCATGCCAAGATTGCAGCATGTCAGTTTGACTGGGAGGGATTAATGTAGTTCAGCCTCACCACTTCCTGCATTAAATCGCAGTATCAGTATCAGTCTTCCAGCTCAGGGTTTATAAAACTATCATTGGCTGCCTACATGTATGCTACTCTGTCAAAGAAAACTTGGAATATGTTATTATCTAAATTAGAGTATTTATTCATTTTGCTGAATATCTCTATTATTTAGAGAATTTATTACTTTTGATAATGTATCATCATTGGTATAAGATAAAGCAATAACTGCTAAAACTGTACAAGTTAATCTAAAACACCATGAGAGAACCACATTATAGTCTCAGTAGGTTCCAGGTCCATTGCGAGGGACCTGAGATAATGTCAGAGTTAATTAATTCAGGAGTTGTGGGTTTGGTATAAAGAGATAAAAAGGGCCAAGGTTTCCTTATGATCACAAAAGATATCAGGACATTACAGGTAAGATCTGTAGCACTGCATGTGTCCTACTAGAATCAGGAGTACTGACTTTTAGTACAAGAATTCCTTGGATCATGTACATTTATTTTACATAATATTCTTTCTGCAGCCTAAAGCTTATTTTATGATTGACCCAATTGCTTTTCTTCTTAATAAATTGCTTGAAATATTTATTTGGATTGTATTTATTGCGTTGTGTTTTTTATTCTTATATATATATAACACTACATATGAACATCATTTTGAAAAGATCAAGACCTTTCCACCTGTTCCTTAAATCTGACTGTAATTATCCAATTCAAAGAAAAGAAATGTTTTTGCTGCCTTCCACAGTAGCTAGTAACTAAGAGATTTCACTGGCACAGATATCTCCAGTTAAAACTAATCTTCTAACAAAGCAAGATCTGCAAAACTATATTAAGGGGTAATAGACCCTTATGAGTAATATAAGAATATATATAAAAGCATGAGGACAAAGTCTGAGAACTTTAATACGGCCAGGGAACTCCAATGTGAGTTATAGACATACATTTTTCTACATAAGTGTTTATTTTGTTTTTTGGTGATCATTTTGAAAACTTTATCACCCAGATTCCATTGTCTCTAGGAATGGACTAGAACTTGAACCCAAATTTGAGTCAGATTTTATGAGTTCTCAGAATTTTTCGGACTCTTCAAACTACGAACTTTCAGTTTTTGAACTCGCAGACTTTTTTTCAACAATTATTGAACATTCGATAACCCTTGAATTTCCTGCTCCATAACTCTAGAATGCAGCCTTCAGTAAACCTCAAGTTTGGCCATAACCCTCGAATATGGCATTTTACTAACCGTTGAATTTGGTGAAACCATCAAATACGCCCAATCGATTTCAGTAGCCCTCAAAAATTCAATGTGGGAGCTCAAAAATAGCTGGATTGTGAGGAAAGTTAGTATTTGAACAAGTTTTGGTGATTAAATGTGTTCGCAAGACCATTTTCCAGGTCTCAGAGCTATATACAGTAAGTTACCATTGCTATGTTTAACCAAAATTATTAGAACTTTCAAATTATTGTCCCCACTGACTTAAAGGGTCCATTTGCAAACTAGCAACTTTCATAAAAAAATTTCATAAAAACTATTTTTAAAAAAAATATTTAACTGCTGCTCCCATTGTAATTGTGCCCACTTGTAGATGAATATGGTGCATAATATATACTAGGACACATTTACATTTTCAAATAAAAATTTTATCAAGGTTTGAATTTGTAAATAATTTATAATTGATTTATAATAATGTTTGTTTTTTTTTTTAAATTCACCGGAAAGACTACAACTACAACAAATGCAATACATACCCAAAATTCTGTTCTTGTCTGTTAGTACAAAAATACAGGAAGTAAGACGCAAGCACAAACTACCCAGTAATTATACAAGTTCTCACTCAATTATTCCTTTATCTCATTGGATAATTAACTTATATATTTCGTTGTGTGGGAATTGGCCAAAACTCTTTACAAATCCAGGATTGAAGGTTAATTCCATATATTGTCACTATTTATAGCATTAGTGTGTAAAGTACTGTTTTTTACGTGAAAAAAAAGGTTATTTTCAGCTACTTAGTCCAATTTTATCAAGATTAAAAGTTACAAAATTGTACAATAAATGTGATTAGATTATTGAAACTTTCTATCTTTATTGTCCGTGCCTTTCAACTTGAGCAAGCTACCGGCATTGAAGATTTTTAGTTTACGATTTGTAGTTTTTTAGTTCCTCCCCATTGTCTTTAAAACAGTTACCTATAAGTTTGTCAATCCACATATAATAGTAGAGGAAGGAACAACGGCAAAAGCAAAATATGTGTGTACTTACCTGCATTTTTGGGATGGATGCTTAAAGAGGATTGTGGGACGCTATTGCCACTGTGTGTAAGGTATTCTTGTTTTCTTGATAAAGTTCGTCAAGTGCAGATAAAAATTATATTAGATAATCCATGATCTAATCACTTTTCTTTTTTTATGTATTGTCCCTGTTTCCATATTCATTTGCTTAGGCCTCATTCATATTCCATTTTAAAAACAAATTCTATTTTATTAAATAAATAGTGCCTGGTTTGAACTCCAATTCGGATTCTTGTTCTAGATAAAATGGTCTGACTGGTGTCTCTCTGGTGTCTCTCTGGTCTCTCTCTACGTTTTAGTGTTTGCTATTGGATATCACATCTTTTTTAGTTTCTCAGACATTGAATCATTGTAAATTCCTCAGTAGTAAGGTCAGTCCTTACATAGTTTTGAAGCAGATTGCAATGGTGGACAATTATCAAATGGCTCTCTAAAATTTTAACAGAAAATAATCCAGTGAATTTATTGAATAATGTCATACAAAAAAGTACACCACGTTTGCTTAGATTTTGTATTTTTTTTGACACAACTGTGGCCTCCATACAAGTGTCCTCATACCTTCAAAGAACCTAGGATGATGTCTCTAGATTCTCTGGATCTTAAGTTATAGACCTCATACATTTACACTTACCTGTCTGTCTTGACTGTCTAAGTCTGTGACAGTCACATGATGTACTGTGTAAGAAGTCCCCACCCCTACCTTTCTGAGGTTAGCTACAGACCTGCAATCATTCTCTGTCCTTTTTATAACTATGAAACCTTAGGGAGAGGAAAATAATATTTTTTTTAAAAAAGTATTTGAAGTTAGGTGGCTATGACACCGTGATGATTATCTTCCCAGCAGTGGGCATGCTCCAACTGAGACTTTGTAGCAATGGTGCTAGTGAATAAGCTCACAGTACTATCAATACCCTAATAGAAGTACAAACCCTTATTGTGATTTCAAATGGTTGTAACATTTTTCTGAGATTTGCTAGCGAGTGCCCTTTAGCAAGAGAACAGGGATGACAATCTGGTACACGCCAAGCAGCATTCAGCAATTCCAAAGCTAGAGAACACAAGCCAAGATATTATGAATCACCGAGGCGCAAGGAGACTAACTAAAGCAAATATAGTACAAAGTAGTTTAAGGACTAGCGTGTTTCTACAGTATATGAAATCCATGTGAGATCATAGCATACATATTGTTAGTTAAGTGGATTATAAATTGATTTTCAACATCGGGTTGCAATATATATCCTTGCTTTAAAACTAAAATTCAAGTCTAATGATAATTATAGTTATGATTTTTTCCCAAATATTGAAGATCTGAACTGCTATTATATTATGTTGTGCAATTAATGCAATAGGTAGACACCTCTCCTCATTTAATCAAAGCATTATTATTCCAACCCCTTTATTTGACATCTTCCCATACGCGTCATTAATGAGTATTACTCTAAAATACAGAGCACATGTACCAAGAGTAGAAAAGAGAAAAAGTATCAATGGTGTAAAGGATTTTAAAACATGCACTGTAGATAAAGTTTTCATTACATTGGGAACAAAATTAAATGTAAATAAATGTGAAATAAATGTAATTATTTAATGACCCTTATTATAATATCATATTATTATCCAAAGTGGAATGGAAAAACAAAACATATCCTCTTCAATAGTCCTTTCTGGATTATCTGATCTTCCAAGTCTCCAGCTTCCTCTGTTCCTGGTGTTTCTGTTGGTCTATCTAATGACTTGACTGGGAATCTTTCATTGTCCTTCTAATCTGGACAGATTCTCATCTCCAAAACCCCAGTATTTCTCTTGGGACCCTGGGATTGCCTGGATATGAGTAATTCCTCAGTCATTATTCCTAGAATGCTCTATGATTTATACACACAAAAAAAAGATCATTTTATACAGGCTTGTATTACTCAAATATTCTTCTTTGAGCTTTTTGTATTGTCAGAAATATCCTTACTGGCAGTGATGTCCTATGATCGATATGTTGAATAGTCACACCTCTTCAATACAACAGATAATGCATTGGAAAACTGTGTTTTACTGGTATTAGTAATGTTAATGGTTAGTATGGTATATTCCTTGGTACATGTTCTTTTATTATTTAACTAACATTTTGCAGATTAACCCTTTACAAAGCTTCTTCTGTGATCTGCCCCAGTTGCTCTGGTCTCTTGTAGTAGACACACTTCATTAATGAATACTTGTTTTTATTTTTGCAATATGCTTGGTGGAGGTATTTTTGCCCTCCACTTTTGCCCCATATATAATTATACTGAACACATATTATGAAGAGATGCAGTCTAAAGCCATTGAGATCTAAGGCCTTCTCCACCTGTTCTCCCATCTGACTGTGTCTTTATATTTATGGAACTGCTTCTTTATCTACTTTCACCCAAATACAAATGGTTATTCTGCAGTGGACAAAGTGGCGTCTGTAATTTATACGTATTAACCCCCTTAATCAACCCTCTAATTTACAGTAGGAAATGAGATAATGAAAATATCATTTAAAAGAGCTGTATGTAGAGTGAAAATTCTGGAAAGGAAAATCTTATTCAGTTAAATGATATTACTCATAAATTGAAAAAAACCCACACAACCTGAAGTGTTGTAAGTATAATCAGTAGTAAAAGATGAGGATAGAGAATGTGGATATAAAATTAATGGAGCTAAGATCTTATAGAGGATGTCAAAAGGCTAAGTGCTGAACAGTGTTTCCCCTCTGTATTGCAAATAGAGAATCCTAGTCCTTATAGCAGTGAATAAAAAAATAAAATAAATATATAAAGGTTTTAAAAGAGGAATAATAACCTCTGGCTGACAGAGGATATGGTACAGAAACAATTAGACAAAGTTAATATCAATAAGCCCCAAGGACTGATGGAATACACCCTGACATCTTATTTCTTTAACAAGATTTAAAAAAAAAAAAGATTGTAATGTTAAATCTTGGCAAAGGAACGTGACTGGTTCAACAGAGGTGTTAAGGAGGCCATTTATGTGAAAATAAAGAAGCCAAGCCTTAAATAGAGGTCAACACCAACTGTTGCCATGTTACAATGCTGTTTTGACACTTACCCTGGGCGTGTCCATAACACCTCTTAGCCACTATGCGATCACGCCTTAACACCGGGCTGTGATATGCTAATTGGATTTTCCAGGTACATAATTGCCAAAGATTTTGTACAGTCATTCTGAATTGAGAGATCCAGTCAAATGACTAGCGAAACGTCTTCAAGAACTAAACTTCAAGTCCAGTTGATCTAATTGAATACAAAGATACACCATGACCTGCCTGGATGAATTACAGATATACCAAGACCTGGATGAATGGAATTTACAGATTTACCGTGACCTGGATAATGATATTACAGATATACCATGACCTGGATGGATGATATTACAGATATACCATGACCTGGATGGATGAGTATTACAGACATACCATGACTGGATGAATGAATATACAGATATACATGACCGGAAGAATGATATACAATTACCATGACCTGGATGGCAATGAAATATTACAGAATCACATGACCTGGAATGGATGGAATCATACAGATAACCAGACCTGGATGAATGAATATTAACAGATATACCATGACTGGATGAAGATATTACACGATATCTGACCGGATGGAGTGAATATTACGATATACCATGACTGGATGAATGAATATTACAGTATACCAGGACCGGATGGATGAATTACAGATACCATGTCCTGGATGAATGAGAACCTTCACAAGCATTACACTTGAAAACTTTTCCCATTCATACCCTCCAGTTATAGTATGGCTCACACATAATTGTTTAAAAAACATGTATTAATAGAGGATAATCATCATATAATAAAAAAAAAATCATATCAACTGCATTGGGTCTAAAAAACGTTCAGATTATAGTCATGTGTCAATAATCTTATAAGTAATGATAAACTAATAAAAAATGATTGCCCCACTCCCTGGGTGGTTAGTAACACATGGTTTAGCTTTGCCTAAAACACGTGGCTCAAGGGACCCTTTCCACAACAACAATTACTACGATCCCAAATATTATAAAACCATCTTCATTGCTTACCAAATGCATATGTGTGCCATATGGCATATAATAAAAGTGGATAGATGTGTCATTTTTCACATAAAACCCAATCCTGATTGGTGAGTGAGTGGGAAGTTCCCCATGAAAAAGAAGATACGATCCGACATTTACTTTGCTGATTCCCTTGGGAATGTCAGACTTAGAAACAGCATTTATTCATTAGAATGTAGTTAACTTAGAAAATGGAGCTCCATGGAAAAATTAAGATACTGTATCTTATGTTCCTGTCCTATGTTTGATGTTACGTGCACATGTATTTTGATACAATATAGCTGTCTGCCATGGATTTCCTTGGACCAGTACACTTATTTAATATTCCTTGATTTATATTTGTTCAATTGACTGTGAGAATATTTAGTTGCAATATGAAATAGCACAGATAATTAATCCCCATTTTTATAGTGAGTATCACAGCTTCCATGGAAGAATTATCTCAAAAGGTGCAAATACCGAAAGTCTAAAATAGTTATTATTCATAAGGTTAGGAAAATGATTAGTGGCATTTAATCTGGGATTCCTGGGTACTGAAAGAGAGAGATAAAGATAGACCAACAGAAACACCAGGAACAGAGGAAGTTGGAGACTTGGAAGATCAGATAGTCCAGAGAGAACCAACATGTACAATGTGGTTTGGTTTTTCATCTTACTTTGATATTATTCCTTAATGTTACAATAAATATTTTAAGAAACAATGCTAAGAAAGATTAGATTAAAAATTAGAAAAATTTAGAACAGAAAATCAATTTTGTTGCATCTTGTTCTGATGCATTGGAAATGGTAAGGAAAACAAACAGAAAAAGGTAACATTTGGTTAATTTGGTTAGTTGTAAAGACCTTCATGGATCATGGGCAGTAGAAAACTAAAGTCCTAATTATAGATGCTACATAATGTATTTTATTACGAAACATATACATTTATATGAGACATTTATATTAATTGTAAACTTGCTTTATTTACCGCTACAGTGTTGTTATATAATATTAATCAACCAATAACCCCATTAAATATATAAAAAAATAACCAGTTTTATTCATACACATAAAATCCGAACAGCACCAGCTATAAAAAGAATTTATACTAGCTAATATCCAATAAAACACTTATAAACAAAATAGTGTCTGGCCAGCCTAATAATCAATATTAAAAACTATATAAGTTACCCCTCAAACAAAATAAAACATATTCATGTTATAATTGTTAAAGAACATAAAGACAAATCCGCTCTGTTAAAGTCCTTGCATTTATACAGTTCCTAGTTACAGTCCACACCTATTGCAACAGTTAGGTGTATCGATATTATTATAATTTGTATCCATAAAACAAATGATATTGTCTCAAACAATATAGTCTCTGTAGTACAATATAAAATTGTAAATAAGGTAAGATTGTGCTGCAAAGAAAACCACCAGTTTTATATTTTTTCATGTAATCTCTTTATTGATTACATGACAAATCCTTGTCAAATGACCCTTATCTTACCTGTAATATCCAGATATCATCTATGATTGTAAATGAAACATCAGCCATAAATACTCTTCCTACCAAACCTACTGAGATTAATTACAATATAACAATATACCAGGTCTCCCACAATGGGCCTGTAACCTACTGAGATATCAAACTCTCCTGTGTAACTCTCATAGTGATTTGTTGGCTATTAACCACTTTAACATACACTGGTTCTTTATATCATCCTGTACTGTATTATTACATTGTAACCATTGTAAAATCTAAAATGTACATTATAAATATAATAGAAGTGACAATGCTATTATAAAGGACTTTAAAAAATATAAGCTACAGAAAAATATTTAAATGGTAGGGGATAAAGCTGCCATAAGGGGATCAGGAGGGTGGGAGGAAGGGAGAGGGGAGGTCTCCCCTGCGCATACCAGTGTCATCAGGGAGGAGAAGGAAGAAGCAGGGACTGGATGATACACAGACAGCTCCTACTCTTCACTTTCCATAACTTTGGACAGACACTGCAGGAGAACCATTAGGAACAGGTATATAAGGTAAGGATTTTTTTAACATTACACAGTGGGTTAAATTTTAGTTTTGGGGGTGGACATGCCCTTTAATAAGAAAAATAGTGGTGGATACATAAGTTTTACAAAATACACCAGTGCAGCCACTGCAAGCAATCCAACTTTGCATTTGTGTCTTTACCTATGTGAATGTTTAACATGCAAGCAGTAGCTGACATTAAAGTCTTGAAGATGGGTGAATCCTGATCAGGGTTTACCCAGAATTTAACCCTTTAAGTGCCGCAGATAGTATGGGGAATGATATCCATTCAATAGGACCGAAGTGCCACAGATCGTACACACAAAATAAGTGTGCCCAGAACTATTGGAGGGCACATTCAAGTGTCCTCCCAATTACCCCAGGCCCCCTATTGGTTTTATCTGAAACCAATGCAGGAATCCCGATATTTAACCTCTTAATTGCAATGACCGTATAGGGAAATAGAGCCGGTCTATTCATTTCAGTGATCACGCAAAGGGATAGCCTGGTGACATCACAGGACTTCCTCCTTCACTGGGTTCTACTGGTCTAGTAGTGGTTCTGCACTGTGATCTCCATTCAGATTGCATTGTGAATGCATGATTTGTGAATGGAGCTCAGAGTTCCATTCACAAATAGGATTTTATTGCAACTTTGCTACTGTGCAAATACTTAAGGTTCGTACCCACGCTCTATCTGTGAGCGGATCAACAAACGACCCCCGACCAAACGCATACACACGGACAATTCTCAGCCGAAACAGCCGTTCGTTGGGTGTAGCTCTCGGCCATCGGGGATCATTCATCACTTTAGAAAAAAATGGGATGCAGAGATCAAGTTTGTTATCATTCCCGAAGATGATCTGATGATTATCTTTAGGAATGATTAAAAAACATTCAGGGTTATTCAATAAAAGTTCTTATTGTTAAGAATGGTGCTAATTTTGCCCCAACCAAACAGATGTTATTTAACATTTGGAAGCTAACATCTGATTGGTTGGGGCAAAATTAGCCCCATTTTTTTTTTAAAAAGAACTTTTATTGATATTCCCTGAAAGTGAAACACATACATTAAAACATTTTTTTAAAGGGATACACACTCTTTTTAAAGGGCATGTCCACCCCCAAAACTATGTTTTGCTGTAGTGTAGGGGTCGCTATCCTGTGTACTTTTGCCATATACTTTCATTATTTTTTTGGAACAGTTATCAAGTTATTTTCATTTTTGTGTTTCTTATGGGTGTAGCAATTGATTTCACTCCTCCTATAGTGGGCAGTGTGCTTGTAGTCTATGGAGATATGTCCACCAATCAGAAGGGTTTTGCATAATGGTTAAAATAGCCCTTTCTCCATTTATTACTTAAACATGCAGAATCTGAGCAACTGATTTGCAAGTGCCACCTGGGATTCTGGGATTTTACATTAACCCATTCCCTTCTTCTATAGTCATTAGAACTACATGATCTGATATTTTGTGTGCAAGTAGCAAGTTGATGTCAGATTGAATCAGTTTATCAATGGTATATATATATATATACACAGAAATACGAAGGCACTCACAGGTCTGAAACTTTTGAATGGCACCCAGGCATTTCCTTGCTTGGAATGGAGTGCTGATCGCTGCTGTTTGCTCTATAGTAAGACACAACAGTTGTTACAAGCAAAACTGCATTTATTACAGACTGGTTGCTTTTACACTGCAATTATTCACACTCATATCCCTGTCTGCTTTAAACCAAACAACACACTGAGGCAGCAATTGGTACATCCGAAAGACCCAATACCCAAACACAAGAAAAGCGACATCATATATGCAGTGCAGTGTAGTGAAGAATGCTCTGATTTGTATGTGGGGGAGACCAAACAGCAACTGCATCAACGTATGGCCCAGCACAGAAGAGCCAATTCCTCGGGTCAGGACTCAGCCGTGTATCTGCATCTTAAGGATAAAGGACATACCTTTGAAGATTGTAATGTTAACATATTGGCAAAGGAACGTGACTGGTTCAAGAGAGGTGTTATAGGAACGCCCAGAGTAAGGTGTCAAAACAGCATTGTACATGGCAGACAGGGGGGGGCAGATCACAAAAGAAGCTTTTAAATGAAATAAACAGCAAAAGGTTAGTTTCCATACATCACTGCCATTAAGGTATTTCTAATAATGCAAAAATATAGAAATTTCAGGGAGATGTAATAAAAGTTCTTATTGTTAAAAATGGTGCTAATTTGCCCCAAACCAATCAGATGTTATTTACCATTGAAAGCTATCATCTGATTGGTTGGGGCAAAATTAGCACCATTTTTAAGGATAAGAACTTTATTACATTTCCGTGATAGTTCTAGATAGTTCTGGAAAGTGTTTCAACAAACAGAAGGAGGACGCACCATGAGGTAATCCTTACCTGTACTACAGACAAGCTCCCATGAGTTTCCTGCGTGACTTGTCTGTTTACATTTGGAAATGGAAGCAGTTCAAAAGGGCAACATAAAATAATAAAGGGAATGGAGGTGCTTGAATATGTAGGCAGATAAGAAAATTTAGGGGTGTTTACACTGGAGATGCAGTGACATGATCACTTTATACAAATATATTAATGGGCTACTTAATACATTTTTTATTCACCAATAGGTGCTTTTTAGAGGACCCATGGACATCCTTTTTAGATTAGAAGAAAAGAAGTTTCCTCTTTAGGCTAGGTTTTTTTTGCCCACAGTGACTGGTACATATAAGTTTGCCCACAGTGACTGGTACACACAAGTTTGCCCACAATGACTGGAACAAATAAGTTTGCCCACAGTGTTACTGGTACATATAAGAACAAGAAAAATTAAAGAATGAAGGGAAACTTCCCAGAAGTCTAAAAATATGGCACTAATCACATAAGGTATAACATGTATATTGTTATACGTTATTGCTATACATCATCAGGCTAACCGCCATCTTGATTAAAAAACTTTACATATAACACATATATATTATATATATATAATATATATTATATATATATATATATATATAGATATATATATATATATTAAACATAGAAAAGATAATCAATGCACATTCCTAGGCCCCATACAATATCATATTATCTGCACACTGGCATACTTTATATACATAAAAAAGATAATCAATGCACATTCCTAGGCCCCATACAATATCATATTATCTGCACACTGGCATACTTTATATACATAGAAAAGATAATCAATGCACATTCCTAAGCCCCATACAATATCATATTATCTGCACACTGGCATACTTTATAAACAAAGGGGTTTTAGTATACATTACTGTGATCACATGATGAAAAGCCTTCCAACCACGTCAAGGTAACCCCAGTCTGGAAGGTGGGGTTAGCAAACGATTAGCAAACCTTGCATTTCTCATTCTTACACACTGGATCCAATAACAAAGTACAAGAGGCATAAAGTGCAAATGAAGAAATGATCCACCACATTAAAATATAATCTAAAAGAGTGACTGGGCTTCCCGCATTAAAACTGGCGAGATAAGAGTAGGATGCCACATGGACTTAAAATGATATAAATAAGAAAATATAAGGTTTGTTATAGTTATGCAATAAAATTAGAGGAGAATTATACTTACCTTCACTCCCCTCCCCTTCTCTCTACCTGAAGTATCCAGGGTAAGGTAGACCCTCTAAGTCCTATTCTTTTGGTTCACTCTCTATCAGCCGTAATACTTAGCAAAGGATTCTCCCTCTGGCCCACTCATTTCTCCTTTGCAGTCTGCCGTGATTTGCCAATAGGAAAATGCGCTTTGCAGAGGGTTTCTTTGAAAGTTTTTGTAAACCAGAGCCATGAAAAATCCACATTGAAAGTTTATCACTCTAAATTTGGAAAATTCTGTGTTGATTTTTCAGCGGTTTTGACCACACAGAAACGTCCTAAGCAAAACCAGCAATTTTGACCCAAAACCATTTTTGGTTCAAAACTCTGGTTCCTACCTAGCAAAAACCAATCAGATCTTATCTAACTATAGTTACCTAGTAAAAAAGCTTATGTTTGATTAGTGATTTGATATTTGATTGATGAAATTTAATAGCATGGGGAAACTAAATTTGTCCAAGTGTCCAATCATGATTAGCTTTACAAAGATCCCAGGAAAAGGAATGAAATGTTGTTGATTGTATAATACTGTCTTATACAAGTGTATAATTTGTGTTTATGTGAAAGAAGAAAAATAATTGTCCAATGCTGTGAAGGTTCTCATTCATCTGGTCATGGTAATCTGTAATATTCATTCATCTTGGTCATGGTATATCTGTAATATTCATTCATCCAGGTCATGGTGTATCTGTAATATTCATTCATCTAGGTCATGGTATATCTGTAATATTCATTCATCCAGGTCATGGTATATCTGTAATATTCATTCGTCCTGGTCATGGTATATCTGTAATATTCATTCATCCAGGTCATGGTATATCTGTAATATTCATCCATCCAGGTCATGGTATATCTGTAATATTTATTCATCCAGGTCATGGTATATCTGTAATATTCATTCATCCAGGTCATGGTATATCTGTAATATTCATTCATCCAGGTCATGGTATATCTGTAAATTATTCATCAGGTCAGTTATATCTGTAATATTCATCCATCCAGCTCAGGGTATATCTGTAATATTCATTCATCCAGGTCATGGTATATCTGTAATATTCATTTATCCAGGTCATGGTATATCTGTAGTATTCATTTATCCAGGTCATGGTATATCTGTTGTATTCAATTAGATCAACTGGACTTGAAGTTTGGTTCTTGAAGATGTTTCGCTAGTTATCTGTCTGGCTTTTTCAATTCAGAATGACTTGTACAAGAATCTGTGGCAATTATGTACCCTGGAAAATCCCAATCAACTTATCACTGCCAGGTGTTAAGGGGCGTGATTGCATATGGCTAAGAGGTGTTATAGGAATGCCCAGGGTAAGGTGTCAAACAGCATTGTACATGGTACAACTTAGTTAAATGGGTAGAAAATATCTTAGATATGATGAGCTGAATAAATATTATAGTGTTTAATAAAAAAGCTTGGGAGATCAAAAGTATTCTTATACTGGGTTGTATTTGTGTTCGACCTTCATTCTCTATATACAGATACATAACGCATGATATTAATGAATTTAGATCTCACAGTATCTATACAATGGTTCAGGCCCACACACTGTATTTTATACATTATATTTGTATCAATCTACATACAGCTCTTTTTAATGATGTTTTCAATATTTATTTCTCAGACTGTATATTAGAGGATTGACTAAGGGTGTTAATACAGTATAAAACACGAGCCACTTTATCCACTACAGAATAGTCTTTGCATTTGGATGAAAGTAGTAAATAAAGCAGTTCCATAAAATAAAAAGACAAACAGTCAGGTGGGGAGGAACAGGTGGAGAAGGCCTTAGATCTCATGGCTTTAGACTGCATTTTCATAATAGTGTTCAGTATAGTTATATATGGACCAAATGTGAGGGCAAAAATAACTCCACAAGGGATATTGCAGTAATAAGAATAAGTAATACATTAATGAATGTGTCACTACAAGAGACCAGAAGCAACTGGGGCAGCTCACAAAAGAAGCTTTGTAAAGGGGTTAACCTGCAAAAACTTAGCCTAAGTAATAATAGAACATGTACCAAGGAACATACCACACTACATCAAAAGTCCCAATACCAGTAGAACACAAGTTTTCCAATGCATTATCTGTGTGTAGTGAAGAGGGCGACATATTGCACATATCGGTCATAAGACATCACTGCCAGTAAGGTATTTCTGATAATGCAAAATACATAATGAGTATATTTGAGTATACAAGCCTGTATAGAAATGAACCTTTTTTGTGTGTATAAATCAAAGAGCATCCGTGGGATAGTAACTGAGGAATAGCCCATATCCAGACATGCCAGGGTTCCAAGGAAGAAGTACATGGGGGTTTGGAGATGGAATCTGTACAGATCAGAAGGACAATGAGAAGATTCCCAGTCAGAGTCATCAGATAGACAACAGAAACACCAGGAACAGGGAAGTTGGAGACTTGGAAGATCAGATAGTCCAGAGAGAACCAACATGTACAATGTGGTTTGGTTTTTCATCTTACTTTGTATTATTCCTTATGTTACAATAAATATTTTAAGAAACAATGCTAAGAAAGATTAGAATAAAAATTAGAAAAATTTAGAACAGAAAATCAATTTTGTTGCATCTTGTTCTGAGCATTGGAAATGGTAAGGAAAACAAACAGAAAAAGGTAACATTTGGTAATTTGGTTAGTTGTAAAGACCTTATGGATCATGGGCAGTAGAAAACTAAAGTCCTAATTATAGATGCTAATAATGTATTTTATTACGAAACATATACATTTATATGAGACATTTATATTAATTGTAAACTTGCTTTATTTACCGCTACAGTGTTGTATATAATATTAATCAACCAATAACCCATTAAATATATAAAAAAATAACCAGTTTTATTCATACACATAAAATCCGAACAGCACCAGCTATAAAAAGAATTTATATAGTAATATCCAATAAAACAATTCTAAACAAAATAGTGTCTGGCCAGCCTAATAATCAATATTAAAACTATATAAGTTACCCTCAAACAAAATAAAACATATTCATGTTTAATTGTTAAAGAACATAAAGACAAATCCGCTCTGTTAAAGTCCGCATTTATACAGATCCTAGACAGTCCACACCTATTGCAACAGTTAGGTGTATCGATATTATTATAATTGTATCCATAAAACAAATGATATTGTCTCAAACATATAGTCTCTGTAGTACAATATAAAATTGTAAATAAGGTAAGATTGTGCTGCAAAGAAAACCACCAGTTTTATATTTTTTCATGTAATCTTTATTGATTACATGACAAATCCTTGTCAATGACCCTTATCTTACCTGTAATATCCAGATATCATCTATGATTGTAAATGAAACATCAGCCATAAATACTCTTCCTACCAAACCTACTGAGATTAATTACAATATAACAATTACCAGGTCTCCCACAATGGGCCTGAACCTAATGAGATATCAAACTCTCCTGTGTAACTCTCATAGTGATTTGTTGGCTATTAACCACTTAACATACACTGGTTCTTTATATCACTGTACTGATTATTACATTGTAACCATTGTAAAATCTAAAATGTACATTATAAATATAATAGAAGTGACAATGCTATTATAAAGGACTTTAAAAAATATAAGCTACAGAAAAATATTTAAATGGTAGGGGATAAAGCTGCCTAAGGGGATCAGGAGGGTGGGAGGAAGGGAGAGGGGAGGTCTCCCTGCATACCAGTGTCATCAGGGAGGAGAAGGAAGAAGCAGGGACTGGATGATACACAGACAGCTCCTACTCTTCACTTTCCATAACTTTGGACAGACACTGCAGGAGAACCATTAGGAAAAGGTATATAAGGTAAGGATTTTTTAACATTACACAGTGGGTTAAATTTAGTTTTGGGGGTGGACAGCCCTTTAATAAGAAAAATAGTGGTGGATACAAAGTTTTACAAAATACACCAGGGCAGCCACTGCAAGCAATCCAACTTTGCATTTGTGTCTTTACCTATGTGAATGTTTACATGCAAGCAGTAGCTGACATTAAAGTCTTGAAGATGGGTGAATCCTGATCAGGGTTTACCCAGAATTTAACCCTTTAAGTGCCGCAGATAGTATGGGGAATGATATCCATTCAATAGGACCGAAGTGCCACAGATCGTACACACAAAATAGTGTGCCCAGAACTATTGGAGGGCACATTCAAGTGTCCTCCCAATTACCCCAGGCCCCCTATTGGTTTTATCTGAAACCAATGCAGGAATCCCGATATTTAAACTCTTAATTGCAATGACCGTATAGGGAAATAGAGCCGGTCTATTCATTTCAGTGATCACGCAAAGGGATAGCCTGGTGACATCACAGGACTTCCTCCTCACTGGGTTCTACTGGTTAGTAGTGGTTCTGCACTGTGATCTCCATTCAGATTGCATTGTGAATGCATGATTTGTGAATGGAGCTCAGAGTTCCATTCACAAATAGGATTTTATTGCAACTTTGCTACTGTGCAAATAATAAGGTTCGTACCCACGCTCTATCTGTGAGCGGATCAACAAACGACCCGACCAAACGCATACACACGGACAATTCTCAGCCGAAAGCCGTTCGTTGGGTGTAGCTCTCGGCCATCGGGGATCATTCATCACTTTAGAAAAAAATGGGATGCAGAGATCAAGTTTGTTATCATTCCGAAGATGATCTGATGATTATCTTTAGGAATGATTAAAAAAAATCAGGGTTATTCAATAAAAGTTCTTATGTTAAGAATGGTGCTAATTTTGCCCCAACCAAACAGATGTTATTAACATTTGGAAGCTAACATCTGATTGGTTGGGGCAAAATTAGCCCCATTTTTTTTAAAAAGAACTTTATTGATATTCCCTGAAAGTGAAACCAACATACATTAACATTTTTTTAAAGGGATAAACACTCTTTTAAAGGGCATGTCACCCCCAAAACTATGTTTTGCTGTAGTGTAGGGGTCGCTATCCTGTGTACTTTTGCCATATACTTTCATTATTTTTTTGGAACAGTTATCAAGTTATTTTCATTTTTTGTGTTTTTATGGTGTGTAGCAATTGATTCACTCTCCTATAGTGGGCAGTGTGCTTGTAGTCTATGGAGATATGTCACCAATCAGAAGGGTTTTGCATAATGGCTAAAAGCCCTTTCTCCATTTATTAATTAAACATGCAGAATCTGAGCAACTGATTTGCAAGTGCCACTGGGATTCTGGGATTTTACATTAACCCATTCCCTCTTCTATAGTCATTAGAACTACATGATCTGATATTTGTGTGCAAGTAGCAAGTTGATGTCAGATTGAATCAGTTATCAATGGTGTGTATGTTTACGGAGGCCATTTATGTGAAAATAAAGAAACCAAGCCTAAATAGAGGTGGGGGGGTCGACACCACTGTCTGCCATGTACAATGCTGTTTTTACACCTTACTCTGGGCGGTTCCTATAACACCTCTTAGCCATATTAATCACACCCTTAACACCTGGCTGTGTGATATGCTAATTGGGATTTTCCAGTGTACATAATTGCACAGATTCTTGTACAAGTCATTCTGAATTGAGAGATCCAGTCGGATGACTAGCGAAACGTCTCAAGAACTACATTTCAAGTCCAGTTGATCTAATTGAATACAACAGATATACCATGACCTGGATGAATGAGAACCTTCACAAGCATGTTTTAAGGTGACTTTCTGATGGAAACCCTTATGTAATATCTATCACTATCGCTTTATAGTATAGGCTTATGGAGTTAAGTTTACACCATTTATCATTTCTGGAGAGAAGTCTGGAAAGAAGAGGTCTTAACGGAAGCATCGCAGCATAAAGCCATCCCTCTAATGTGATCCACTCAACTATGCAGAAATATATAATTGCTGGGGTGCAGAAAATGGCAGCACTGCTCTAGACTGATGAGTCAAAATTGTAAATATTTAGCCGTAGCGAGTAGGCATTTTTACTGGAGGGTTTTTGGTAGTTAGAATGAAAAACTGGAAGCAGTTGAAAATATTTTTTATGCAACAATTGCACTGTTACATTGGTCCATTCTGGTCCATTGGTGGCCACATCTTGTGTCTAGCCATCTCATGGCAAACATATTTAAGTCTGGGTACACACGGAAGAACGATATATCCAGCCACCCGAATGATAGTGCTGGAAATATTCTGATGGTGTGGGGCAGCCGGCCGCAACCAAGTTCAGTCACCTGTTCGTCCAATATGGAAGAACAGGCGATCGGACTGTTGGTAAATCACCGCCGATCGTGTGGTCCCAGTTGCATGCATGTCGACCGTGGCCACTATTCCTGCGACCCGTCAGTCCCGGACGAGCGCTCGCTAGTAGTGAACGCTTGGTCGGGAGAAAAACTCGGCTTTCCCATTTGTCTGGTTTCTGACAACGTTTTCTGTGAAATTAACCTTTGACTTTTCCAAAGTGCTGTTTTAGTCAGGGTGTCCCCTCCACATGTGGGTTACTCTACATGTATCATTGTACTCGGAAGAATCAACATGTTTAGAAACAAGAAGATCAATGGGTAAAAACATTTCTACAAATAAAGGGGTTTGCTCGTAAAGTGCTGAAGAAAACAATAATAACTAAATCAATATCCTGGAAATTCATCTGGCACAGAACGGTTGAAAACCAGCTGGTGCTGAAAAGGTTAACCTATGGAGGCTTAAATGCAAAAACCACCTTCATCCAATTTCATTTAACATGCAAGACACCTTTAAGGCTGTGATTCTTTCCAATGGTCATTTTAAAAATCCTGAAATATTAACACTGATTTCATTGCCGCAGTCATGCTTCCAGTGCCTGGCTCTTTGCCAATTTCCCAGCAAGCCAATTAAAGTTCATGCCAAGATTGCAGCATGTCAGTTTGACTGGGAGGGATTAAGTAGTTCAGCCTCACCATTCCTGCATTAAATCGCCAGTATCAGTATCAGTCTTCCAGCTCAGGGTTTATAAAACATATTGGCTGCCTACATGTATGCTACTCTGTCAAAGAAAATTGGGAATATGTTATTATCTAATTAGAGTATTATTCATTTTGCTGAATATCTCTATTATTTAGAGAATTTATTACTTTTGATAATGTATCATCATTTGGTATAAGAATAAAGCAATAACTGCTAAAACTGTACAAAAGTTAATTCTAAAACACCATGAGAGAACCACATTATGTCTCAGTAGGTTCCAGGTCCATGCGAGGGACCTGAGATAATGTCAGGTTGTAATTAATCTCGGAGGTTGTGGGGTTGGTATAAAGGATAAAAAGAGCAAGGTTTCCTTTATGATCACAAAGATATCAGGACATTACAGGTAAGATCTGTAGCACTGCATGTGTCCTACTAGAATCAGGAGTATGACTTTTAACAAGATATCTCTTGGATCATGTACATTATTTTTACTAAATATTTCTTCTGCAGCCTAAAGCTTATTTTATGATTTGACCCAATTGCTTTCTTCTAATAAATTGCTTGAAAATTTATTTGGATTGTATTTTATGCGTTGTGTTTTTTATTCTTATATATAATAAACACTACATATGAACATCATTTTGAAAAGATCCAAGACCCTTTCCACACTGTCTTTAAATCTGACTGTAATTATCTAATTCAAAGTAAAAGAATGTTTTTGCTGCTTCCACAGTAGCTAGTAACTAAGAGATTTCACTGGCACAGATATATCTCCAGTAAAAACTAATCTTCTAACAAAGTCAAGATCTGCAAAACTATATATAAGGGGTAATAGACCCTTATGATGTAATATAAAGATTATATAAAAGCATGAGGACAAAGTCTGAGAACTTTAATACAGGACCGGGAACTCCAATGTGATGGATAGAATACATTTTTCTACATAAGTGTTTATTTTGTTTTTTTGGTGATCATTTTGAAAACCTTTATCACCCAGATTCACTTGTCTCTAGGAATGGACTAGAACTTGAACCCAAATTTGAGTCAGATTTTATGAGTTCTCAGAATTTTTGGACTCTTCAAACTACGAACTTTCAGTCTTTTTGAACTCGCAGAATTTTTTCACACAATTATTAACATTCGATAACCCTTGAATTTCATGCTCCAAACTCTAGAATGCAGCCTTCAGTAACCCTCCAGTTTGGCCATAACCCTCGAATATGGCATTTTAACCGTTGAATTGTGTGATAACCATCAAATGCCAATCGATTTCAGTAGCCTCAAAAATTCAATGTGGGAGCTCAAAAATAGCTGGATTGTGAGGAAAGTTAGATTTGAACAAGTTTGGTGATTAAATGTGTTCGCAAGACCATTTCCCAGGTCTCAGAGCTATATACAGTAAGTACCATTGCTATGTTTAACCAAATTTTATTAGAACTTTCAAATATGTCCCCACTGACTTAAAGGGTCCATTTGCAAAAATAGAAACTTTCATAAAAAATTTCATAAAAACTATTTTTAAAAAAAATATTTAACTGCTGCTCCCATTGTAATGTGTGCCACTTGTAGATGAATATGGTGCATATATATACTAGGACACATTTACATTTTTCAATAAACTTAATTTTATCAAGGTTGATATTGTAAATAATTTATAATTGATTTATAATAATGTTTTTTTTTTTTTAATTCACCGGAAAGACTACAACTACAACAAATGCAATACTACCCAAAATTTGTTCTTGTCTTGTTAGTACAAAAATACAGGAAGTAAGACGCAAGCACAAACTACCCAGTAATTATACAAGTTCTCACTCAATTATTCCTTTATCTCATTGGATAATTAACTCTATATATTTCAGTTGTGTTGGAATTGGCCAAAACTCTTTACAAATCCTAGGATTGAAGGTTAATTCCATATTTGTCACTATTTTATAGCATTAGTGTGTAAAGTACTGTTTTTTACGTGAAAAAAAGGTTATTTTCAGCTACTTTAGTCCAATTTTATCAAGATTAAAAGTTACAAACTTGTACAATAAATGTGATTAGTATTGAAACTTTCTATCTTTATTGTCCGTGCCTTTCAACTTGAGCAAGCTACCGGCATTGAAGATTTTTAGTTTACGTTGTAGTTTTTTAGTTCCCCCCATTGTCTTTACAACAGTACCTATAAGTTTGTCAATCCACATATAATAGTAGAGGAAGGAACAACGGCAAAAGCAAAATATGTGGATGGACTTACCTGCATTTTTGGGATGGATGCTTAAAGAGGATTGTGGGACCTATTGCCATGTGTGTAAGGTATTCTTTGTTTTCTTTGATATAAGTTCGTCAAGTGCAGATAAAAATATATTAGATAATCCATGATCTAATCACTTTTCTTTTTTTATGTATCTGTCCGTCATCTTCATTTGCTTAGCCCCTCATTCATATTCCATTTTAAAAACAAATTCTATTTTATTAAATAAATACTGCCTGCTTTGAACTCCAATTCGGATTCTTGTTCTAGATAAAATGGTCTGTCTGGTGTCTCCTATGGGTATATATATATATATATATATACACACAGAAATACGAAGGCACTCACAGGTCTGAAACTTTTGAATGGCACCCAGGCATTTCCTTGCTTGGAATGGAGTGCTGATCGCTGCTGTTTGCTCTATAGTAAGACACAACAGTTGTTACAAGCAAAACTGCATTTATTACAGACTGGTTGCTTTTACACTGCAATTATTCACACTCATATCCCTGTCTGCTTTAAACCAAACAACACACTGAGGCAGCAATTGGTACATCCGAAAGACCCAATACCCAAACCCAAGAAAAGCGACATCATATACGCAGTGCAGTGCAGTGAAGAATGCTCTGATTTGTATGTGGGGGAGACCAAACAGCAACTGCATCAACGTATGGCCCAGCACAGAAGAGCCAATTCCTCGGGTCAGGACTCAGCCGTGTATCTGCATCTTAAGGATAAAGGACATACCTTTGAAGATTGTAATGTTAACATATTGGCGAAGGAACGTGACTGGTTCAAGAGAGGTGTTAAGGAGGCCATTTATGTGAAAATAAAGAAACCAAGCCTAAATAGAGGTGGGGGGGTTCGACACCATCTGTCTGCCATGTACAATGCTGTTTTAACACCTTACTCTGGGCGTTCCTATAACACCTCTATGGCCACTATCCAATCACACCCTTAACACCTGGCTGTGATATGCTAATTGGGATTTTCCAGGGTACATAATTGCCACAGATTCTTGTACAAGTCATTCTGAATTGAGAGATCCAGTCGGATGACTAGCGAAACGTCTTCAAGAACTACATTTCAAGTCCAGTTGATCTAATTGAATACAACAGATATACCATGACCTGGATGGATGAGAACCTTCACAAGCATGTTTTTAAGGTGACTTTCTGATGGAAACCCTTATGTAATATCTATCACTATCGCTTTATAGTATAGGCTTATGGATGTTAAGTTTACACCATTTATGCATTTCTGGAGAGAAGTCTGGAAAGAAGAGTTCTTAACAGAAGCATCGCAGCCATAAAGCCATCCCTCTAATGTGATCCACTCAACTATGCAGAAATATATAATTGCTGGGGTGCAGAAAATGGCAGCACGTGCTCTAGACTGATGAGTCAAAATTGTAAATATTTAGCCGTAGCAGTAGGCATTTTTACTGGAGGGTTTTTGGTAGTTAGAATGAAAAACTGGAAGCAGTTGAAAATATTTTTTATGCAACAATTGCACTGTTACATTGGTCCCATTTCTGGTCCATTGGTGGCCACATCTTTGTGTCTAGCCATCTCATGGCAAACATATTTAAGTCTGGGTACACACGGAAGGAACGATATATCCAGCCACCCGAATGATAGTGCTGGAAATATTCTGATGGTGTGGGGCAGCCGGCCGCAACCAAGTTCAGTCACCTGTTCGTCCAATATGGATGAACAGGCGATCAGGACTGTTGGTAAATCACCGCCGATCGTGTGGTTCCCAGTTGCATGCACTGTCGACCGTGGCCACTATTCCTGCGACCGTCAGTCCCGGACGAGCGCTCGCTAGTAGTGAACGCTTGGTCGGGAGAAAAACTCGGCTTTCCCATTTGTTCTGGTTTCTGCAACAGTTTTCTGTGAAATTAACCTTTGACTTTTCCAAAGTGCTGTTTTAGTTTCAGGGTGTCCCCTCCACATGTGGGTTACCTCTACATGTATCATTGTACTCGGAAGAATCAACATGTTTAGAAACAAGAAGATCAATGGGTAAAAACATTTCTACAAATAAAGGGGTTTGCTCGTAAAGTGCTGAAGAAAACAATAATAACTAAATCAATATCCTGGAAATTCATCTGGCACAGAACGGTTGAAAACCAGCTGGTGCTGAAAAGGTTAACCTATGGAGGCTTAAATGCAAAAACCACCTTCATCCACATTTCTCATACATGCAAGACACCTTTAAGGCTGTGATTCTTTCCAATGGTCATTTTAATAAATCCTGAAATATTAACACTGATTCCATTGCCGCAGTCCTGCTTCCAGTGCCTGGCTCTTTGCCAATTTCCCAGCAAGCCAATTAAAGTTCATGCCAAGATTGCAGCATGTCAGTTTGACTGGGGAGGGATTAATGTAGTTCAGCCTCACCACTTCCTGCATTAAATCGCAGTATCAGTATCAGTCTTCCAGCTCAGGGTTTATAAAACTATCATTGGCTGCCTACATGTATGCTACTCTGTCAAAGAAAACTTGTGAATATGTTATTATCTAAATTAGAGTATTTATTCATTTTGCTGAATATCTCTATTATTTAGAGAATTTATTACTTTTGATAATGTATCATCATTTGGTATAAGAGTAAAGCAATAACTGCTAAAACTGTACAAGTTAATTCTAAAACACCATGAGAGAACCACATTATAGTCTCAGTAGGTTCCAGGTCCATTGCGAGGGACCTGAGATAATGTCAGATTGTAATTAATCTCAGGAGGTTTGGTAGGTTTGGTATAAAGGATAAAAAGGGCCAAGGTTTCCTCTATGATCACAAAAGATATCAGGACATTACAGGTAAGATCTGTAGCACTGCATTGTGTCCTACTAGAATCAGGAGTACTGACTTTTAGTACAAGATATTCCTTGGATCATGTACATTTATTTTACTAAATATTTCTTTCTGCAGCCTAAAGCTTATTTTATGATTTGACCCAATTGCTTTTCTTCTTAATAAATTGCTTGAAATATTTATTTGGATTGTATTTTATTGCGTTGTGTTTTTTATTCTTATATATATATAACACTACATATGAACATCATTTTGAAAAGATCCAAGACCCTTTCCACCTGTTCCTTAAATCTGACTGTAATTATCCAATTCAAAGTAAAAGAAATGTTTTTGCTGCCTTCCACAGTAGCTAGTAACTAAGAGATTTCACTGGCACAGATATATCTCCAGTTAAAACTAATCTTCTAACAAAGTCAAGATCTGCAAAACTATATATAAGGGGTAATAGACCCTTATGATGTAATATAAGAATATTATATAAAAGCATGAGGACAAAGTCTGAGAACTTTAATACAGGCCAGGGAACTCCAATGTGATGTTATAGACATACATTTTTCTACATAAGTGTTTATTTTGTTTTTTGGTGATCATTTTGAAAACCTTTATCACCCAGATTCACTTGTCTCTAGGAATGGACTAGAACTTGAACCCAAATTTGAGTCAGATTTTATGAGTTCTCAGAATTTTTCGGACTCTTCAAACTACGAACTTTCAGTCTTTTTGAACTCGCAGACTTTTTTTCAACAATTATTGAACATTCGATAACCCTTGAATTTCATGCTCCATAACTCTAGAATGCAGCCTTCAGTAACCCTCAAGTTTGGCCATAACCCTCGAATATGGCATTTGCTAACCGTTGAATTTGGTGATAACCATCAAATACGCCCAATCGATTTCAGTAGCCCTCAAAAATTCAATGTGGGAGCTCAAAAATAGCTGGATTGTGAGGAAAGTTAGTATTTGAACAAGTTTTGGTGATTAAATGTGTTCGCAAGACCATTTCCCAGGTCTCAGAGCTATATACAGTAAGTTACCATTGCTATGTTTAACCAAATTTTATTAGAACTTTCAAATTATTTGTCCCCACTGACTTAAAGGGTCCATTTGCAAACTAGCAAACTTTCATAAAAAATTTCATAAAAACTATTTTTAAAAAAAATATTTAACTGCTGCTCCCATTGTAATTGTGCCCACTTGTAGATGAATATGGTGCATAATATATACTAGGACACATTTACATTTTTCAATAAACTTAATTTTATCAAGGTTTGAATTTGTAAATAATTTATAATTGATTTATAAATAATGTTTGTTTTTTTTTTTAATTCACCGGAAAGACTACAACTACAACAAATGCAATACTACCCAAAATTCTGTTCTTGTCTTGTTAGTACAAAAATACAGGAAGTAAGACGCAAGCACAAACTACCCAGTAATTATACAAGTTCTCACTCAATTATTCCTTTATCTCATTGGATAATTAACTCTATATATTTCAGTTGTGTTGGAATTGGCCAAAACTCTTTACAAATCCTAGGATTGAAGGTTAATTCCATATTTGTCACTATTTTATAGCATTAGTGTGTAAAGTACTGTTTTTTACGTGAAAAAAGGGTTATTTTCAGCTACTTTAGTCCAATTTTATCAAGATTAAAAGTTACAAACTTGTACAATAAATGTGATTAGATTATTGAAACTTTCTATCTTTATTTGTCCGTGCCTTTCAACTTGAGCAAGCTACCGGCATTGAAGATTTTTAGTTTACGATTTGTAGTTTTTTAGTTCCTCCCCATTGTCTTTACAACAGTACCTATAAGTTTGTCAATCCACATATAATAGTAGAGGAAGGAACAACGGCAAAAGCAAAATATGTGGATGTACTTACCTGCATTTTTGGGATGGATGCTTAAAGAGGATTGTGGGACGCTATTGCCACTGTGTGTAAGGTATTCTTTGTTTTTCTTGATATAAGTTCGTCAAGTGCAGATAAAAATTATATTAGATAATCCATGATCTAATCACTTTTCTTTTTTTTATGTATCTGTCCCGTCATCTTCATTTGCTTAGCCCTTCATTCATATTCCATTTTAAAAACAAATTCTATTTTATTAAATAAATACTGCCTGCTTTGAACTCCAATTCGGATTCTTGTTCTAGATAAAATGGTCTGACTGGTGTCTCTCTGGTGTCTCTCTGGTGTCTCTCTCTACGTTTTAGTGTTTGCTATTGGATATCACATTCTTTTTTCAGTTTCTCAGACACTGAATCATTGTACATTTCCTCAGTTAAGGTCAGTCCTTACATAGTTTTGAAGCAGATTGCAATGGTGCAAATTATCAAATGGCTCTCTAAAATTTTAACAGAAAATAATCCAGTGAATTTATTGAATAATGTCATACAAAAAAAGTACATCCACGTTTGCTTAGATTTTGTATTTTTTTGACACAACTGTGGCCTCCATACAAGTGTCCTCATACCTTTCAAACGAACCTAGGATGATGTCTCTAGATTCTCTGGATCTTAAGTTATAGACCTATACATTTACACTTACCTGTCTGTCTTGACTGTCTAAGTCTGTGACAGTCACATGATGTACTGTGTAAGAAGTCCCACCCCTACCTTTTCTGAGGTTAGCTACAGACCTGCAATCATTCTCTGTCCTTTATTATAACTATGAACCTTAGGGAGAGGAAAATAATATTTTTTTTAAAAAAGTATTTTGAAGTAAGGTGGCTTATGACACAGTTGATGATTATCTCTCCCAGCAGTGGGCATGCTCCAACCTGAGACTTTGTAGCAATGGTGCTAGTGATATTAAAGCTCACAGTACTATCAAGAAAACCCACCCTTTAATGGTGGAAAATTTTGTTTTGTAACTTTGCTTTTAATATGTTCTCTGCTGCCCCTTTGGAGAAGGAGAATTGTGCAATCTGTGTGGGTCTCGCAACTGTCACTCAAGCAGCCATTGCAGCCAATTCAAAATGCTAGAGACACAAGCAAGATATTGAATCACCGTAAGGTGAGACTAACTAAAGCAAATATAGTACAAATAGTTTAAGGACTAGCGTGTTTCTACAGTATATGAAATCCATGTGAGATCATAGCATACATTATTGTTAGTTAATGTAATGGATTATAAATTGATTTTCAACATCGGGTGCAATATATATCCTTGCTTTAAAACTAAAATTCAAGTCTAATGATAATTATAGTTATGATTTTTTCCCAAATATTGAAGATCTGAACTGCTATATATTTATGTTAGTGCAATTAATGCAATAGGTAGACACCTCTCCTCATTTAATCCAAGCATTATTATTTCCAACCCCTTTATTTGACATCTTCCCCATACGCGTCATTAATGAGTATTACTCTAAAATACAGAGCACATGTACAAAGTAGAAAGAGAAAAAGTATCAATGGTGTAAAGGATTTTAAAACATGCACTGTAGATAAAGTTTTCATTACATTGGGAACAAAATTAAATGTAAATAAATGAAATAAATGTAATTATTTAATGACCCTTATTATAATATCATATTATTATCCAAAGTGGAATGGAAAACCAAACCATATCCTCTTCAATAGTCCTTTCTGGATTATCTGATCTTCCAAGTCTCCAGCTTCCTCTGTTCCTGGTGTTTCTGTTGGTCTATCTAATGACTCTGACTGGGAATCTTCTCATTGTCCTTCTAATCTGTACAGATTCTCATCTCCAAACCCCCATGTATTTCTTCCTTGGGACCCTGGGATGCCTGGATATGAGTAATTCCTCAGTCATTATTCCTAGAATGCTCTATGATTTATACACACAAAAAAAGATCATTTCTATACAGGCTTGTATTACTCAAATATTCTTCTTTGAGCTTTTTGTATTGTCAGAAATATCCTTACTGGCAGTGATGTCCTATGATCGATATGTTGCAATATGTCACCCTCTTCACTACACACAGATAATGCATTGGAAAACTTGTGTTCTACTGGTATTAGTAATGTTAATGGTTAGTATGGTATATTCCTTGGTACATGTTCTTTTATTACTTAAACTAACATTTTGCAGATTAACCCCTTTACAAAGCTTCTTCTGTGATCTGCCCCAGTTGCTTCTGGTCTCTTGTAGTGACACATTCATTAATGAATTACTTGTTTTTATTTTTGCAATATTGCTTGGTGGAGGTATTTTTGCCCTCACATTTTGCCCATATATAATTATACTGAACACTATTATGAAGATGCAGTCTAAAGCCATGAGATCTAAGGCCTTCTCCACCTGTTCCTCCCATCTGACTGTTGTCTTTATATTTTATGGAACTGCTTTCTTTATCTACTTTCACCCAAATACAAATGGTTATTCTGCAGTGGACAAAGTGGCGTCTGTAATTTATACTGTATTAACACCCTTAATCAACCCTCTAATTTACAGTCTGAGAAATGAGATAATGAAAATATCATTTAAAAGAGCTGTATGTAGAGTGAAAATTCTGGAAAGGAAAATCTTATTCAGTTAAATGATATTACTCATAAATTGAAAAAAACCCACAAAACCTGAAGTGTTTGTAAGTATATCAGTAGTAAAAAGATGAGGATAGAGAATGTGGATATAAAATTAATGGAGCTAAGATCTTATAGAGGATGTCAAAAAGGCTAATGTGCTGAACAGTGTTTCCCCTCTGTATGCAAAATAGAGAATCCTAGTCCTTATAGCAGTGAATAAAAAAATAAAATAAATATATAAAGGTTTAAAAGAGGAATAATCACCTCTGGCTGACAGAGGATATGGTACAGAAACAATTAGACAAAGTTAATATCAATAAAGCCCCAGGACCTGATGGAATACACCCTGACATCTTATTCTTTAACAAGATTTAAAAAAAAAAAAGATTGTAATGTTAACATATTGGCAAAGGAACGTGACTGGTTCAACAGAGGTGTTAAGGAGGCCATTTATGTGAAAATAAAGAAGCCAAGCCTAAATAGAGGTTCAACACCAACTGTCTGCCATGTACAATGCTGTTTTGACACCTTACCCTGGGCGTTCCTATAACACCTCTTAGCCACTATGCGATCACGCCCTTAACACCTGGCTGTGATATGCTAATTGGGATTTTCCAGGGTACATAATTGCCAAAGATTCTTGTACAAGTCATTCTGAATTGAGAGATCCAGTCGAATGACTAGCGAAACGTCTTCAAGAACTAAACTTCAAGTCCAGTTGATCTAATTGAATACAACAGATACACCATGACCTGGATGGATGAATATTACAGATATACCAAGACCTGGATGAATGAATATTACAGATATACCGTGACCTGGATGAATGAATATTACAGATATACCATGACCTGGATGGATGAATATTACAGATATACCATGACCTGGATGGATGAGTATTACAGACATACCATGACCTGGATGAATGAATATTACAGATATACCATGACCTGGATGAATGAATATTACAGATATACCATGACCTGGATGAATGAATATTACAGATATACCATGACCTGGATGAATGAATATTACAGATATACCATGACCTGGATGGATGAATATTACAGATATACCATGTCCTGGATGAATGAATATTACAGATATACCATGACCTGGATGGATGAATGAATATTACAGATATACCATGACCTGGATGAATGAATATTACAGATATACCATGACCTGGATGGATGAATATTACAGATATACCATGTCCTGGATGAATGAGAACCTTCACAAGCATTACACTTGAAAACTTTTCCCATTCAATACCCTCCAGTATAGTATGGCCTCACCATAATTGTTTAAAAAACATGTATTAATAGAGGATAATCAATCATATAAATAAAAAAAAAATCATATCAACTGCATTGGGTCTAAAAACGTTCAGATTATAGTATCATGTAGTCAAATAATCTTATAAGTAATGATAAAAACTAATAAAAATGATTGCCCCACCTCCCTGGGTAGGTTAGTAACACATGGTTTAGCTTTGCCTAAACACGTGGCTACAAGGGACCCTTCCACAACAAACAATACTAAGATCCCCATTTACTATAAAACCATCTTCATTGCTTACCAAATGCCATATGGTTTTGCCATATGGCATATAATAAAAAGTGGATAGATGTGTCATTTTTCACATAAAACCCAATCCTGTATTGGTGAGTGAGTTGGGAAGTTTCCCCATGAAATAAGAAGACTACTGATCCGCATTTACTTTGCTGATTCCCTTGGGACATTCATGTAGCTTAGAAAACAGCATTTATTCATTTAGAATGATAGTTAACTTAGAAAATGGAGCTCCATGGAAAACATTAAGCCTACTGTACTTTTATCTGTTCCCTGTCCTATGTTTGATGTTACTTGCACATGTATTTTGATACAATATATGCTGTCTGCATGGATTTCCTTGGACCAGTACACTTATTTATATTCCTTGATTTATATTTGTTCAATTGACTTGTGAGAATATTTAGTTGCAATATAGAAATAGCACAGATAATTAATCCCCATATTTTATAGTGAGTATCACAGCTTTCCATGGAAGAATTATCTCAAAGGTGCAAATACCAGAAAGTCTAAAATAGTTATTATTCATAAGTTTAGGAAAATGATTTAGTGCATTTAATCCTGGGATTCCTGGTACTGAAAGAGAGAGATAATGATTACAGCACAAATATACCCACATGCAGAATGGAAAGTGGGTTAAAAGTTCAGCTGGTGAGATAACCTTAAAGAACATGTCTACCCCAAAACTAAAATTTAACCCAATGCAGGCCCCACTGTGTAGTGTTAAAAAAATCCTTAACTTACATCTCTGCACCAAATGGTTCTCCTGCAGTGTCTAGTCAACATCCAGGAAAGTGGAGAGTTGTAGCCTTCCTGTGTGTAAAAACAGTTTCTGCCTCTTCCCTGTCCTCCTGGAGGACTCTGGTGTATGCAGGGAGCCCTCCCACCCTCCAGATCCTGATAGAGTAAATGGTTTTTTTTACCCTAACCGACATGTTTAACCGACATGTTTCAATCTTAAAAAAGTGCCCATAAACGTACAAAACAAATAGAAAATTATAATACATTTAGCAATTTAATATTAATGTTTACACACTGAAATATGTACATATTATAAGGATGTGTTACATCAAATAAGATTTTTCTCTAAATGTACTATTCATCAAAGAGTGGAGATTCCAACATTTCGAATTGTACCCAACCGCCCTCAATGGCTATAGGGTTATTCATTTCTCTGGTGAATAAATGAAGGGAACTTTCAGTTCTAATAGGAAATATATCTTGGTTCTTGCATTATTCATCTGTTATACTTTATTTGTGCTTTGGAGATATGGAGACAGTAAGATACTTTATGGATAATATATTTGATATATAACTATGAAGATACACATTTCTTTTAATCATGTGGAGTAACAAACATCAGCCTTTTAGTACATTTGAACATTCCTACTTATTATTGTACATATAAGAATGTGTGCTTTGCAGATGTGCTCATATTTTTGTGCTCCTATATTTGCACACAAGACACTTTTGATCAACCAGCTCTGTAGTTTGACAAGCATCTAGTTTTACACATTAAACACAGGGCTCCACTATAATCAGGCAAGGTGAAACTTTTGCTTCAGGCGGAACCCCTGGGAAAGTTTTATAGGCTTTGGTCACTTTTTCCTTCATACCAGCCATTTGTCTGCTCAACTCAGTTTAATTAGGTCTGATGACCCCTCCTTCTTGACTTCCATGCATGGAAAAGGCATGGGAATTAAGCAGAAGGCAGCAAGGAAACGAAGGCTGGTAAGAACATTTACAGACAAAATGGAGTGCTATAAACCTTGCAAGGTTGACGTTTATAGCAATTCCATGCAGGATAGTAAACTGTAGTTTGGGGGGTGGAGTTTAAACAGTTCCTCAGACACTCAATTAGCAATATTATTTTATACTTACGGTATATTATAGCTTGTGCTATACACATTGGTTCAACTGTTACAATACATTAGAAATTATTCTGTAGAATAAAAGATTTTAGCCAAAAGATTTGTAAGCCTGCCACCATGTCAAGGTAGACTCTTTCAGCAGGGCCCTAACTAACCTAACTAGTCTAACCTAGACTAACAAACTAACTAAAGCAAGTCTAACCATTTAAAATGATTTAAACAACATCAAATCTGTTACTAGGGAAAATTATTTTTTTCTTGACCGATAAAGGAAAAAAAAAAAAAAATAATCTACCACTGCCTTTCTGCTGCCTTTCTTCTTCAATGCAGGGGTGCTGCCTGAGACAAATGTCTCACTCTGCCTCATGGTAGATGAGACCCTGTTTCTACAATTTGGGCCTGGTCCCTAAGAAAGAGTTGAGGAAATTTCAGAAGAAACATCACTTGACTCATCCCAGGGGAGGGTTGGTCAATGATGATAGTAGAAAGACTCCTTCAGTATCATACATATCCTTTGATAGTACAGAGGCTTTGTTACAGAAGGCGGGCCAGGGAGTACTTATGCCAAAGTCAGATATTAAGTTTGCTTTTGTCTTTTGCCAGTGCACGAGAATTGTTCTAACCTGTCTGCAGTCTGGAAGACTTTTATTAGTTTTTCTAAAATTGCAGTCCAAATCTCTGTAAGTTCCAAATCTATTATACATTGTTCTGATGATTTATTTTATGTAGGGTCACAGGAGTCAGGGCAGTGTCAATTTTTGTTGCAATCATTTTGCTGGCTACGTTGGGAGTCCATCTGTCAGATGAAAAGATCATAGGCTCAGTAACCGCATAGAGATAGATTCTGATAGGATGGACTGTGCCTACCTAAAGGTAAAGGTTGATGGTTGTCAGGGTATGTATGTAAGTGTGAAGATTACCATGTTTTACAGAAATAGATACAAAGATAAATTAAAGAAAAAGGCATATAAAGGTCATTTAAAAAGAATAAAGAAAAAGGGACATCGCGTCTTAGCCAATCACAGGAGCAACTGCCAGTCCGGCCCTTTCTGCAGCTTCTGTGCATGGAAGAGGCACAGAAGATAAGCAGAAGACAGCCTTGGGAATGAGGGCTGGTAAGTAGCTATAACAGCACATTTGAACATAGGTTTTTTGGGGGAAATTATGGTAAATTAAAAGTTTGTTTCAGGGTAGAACACGGCCTTTAAAATCCTCACTGAACATGGAACTTTGGTTTGGCTGGTTAAAATTCTGCACAAAAACCTGTGGCATCACTACAGACCTGTCAGTGAATATTTACAGATTTTACCAGTTAGAACAAACTCAGACTTTTCGAACTTTTGAATATTTTTGAATTTTTGAGAATTTTATTGAATTTGTGGAAACAATCTAGCCATATATGCCAAATTTACCAATGGCAGCAATTTTACTAGTGAAAACCCTCTAGTGTTACACTTTGGCCCGCTTTTCGCCTATATGATGTAAATTGCAAAAATGTAGATTAAAGGGTAAGTTCAGTATTCAATATATTTACTAAAAAAAAAAAAAGAAGAGCAATACTTCCTATCCTAATGATTTTAATCTGCCCATTCAGCATTTTGTTTGTGTATAAACACAAATTTCCCTTGACCCAGTGCCTGGGTTCAGTTGCTCAGTAGAGATCTCAGCAAGTTTGACACATCCAACAGCCAATCAGTAGAAATTAAGTTGGCTTTACACATAAACGATAATTAACGATAACAGATTCGGCAGTGTGTAGGCACCAAAACTGTCCAACCGCAATGAATTACCGCAGTCGGCATTATGATCGTGGAAATACGGAAAATTTTCATTGTCAAGTATCAGCCTTTAGTTTAAGTAAAGGGAGCCAATACTATTAGCCTGCATATGGGTGATTGGTCAGGTCCATGTGTACAGTCCCCACCACATGTGTGCCGACTGATACCAATATTATCTGTCGGCACTATGCGATAGGGATTGCATGTGTATGGCCATCTTTACTGATAGGAAAATTCAATGGTAATGTGCATTCTAAGAAGAAGAGGGACCATTACAGTCCATGAAATATTAGCTCACAGCAGGGAATAGCAAGGAGTATAAATTCAACTAATTGGAAAAGAATATGTAGAATAACTAGGTATGCATAAGATAATCTAAGAAATTTTTTTTAAATGTGATTTTCCACAGAATTTTCTAGAAATTTCAAATTTTCCAGGATAATTATAGAATGTCGAATGCAGAAGCTGGAAAGCAGCGCAAGTTTGAAGGAAGTTACTTTATTTAAATTCTGGATATTTGTAAATGTTTCAATTTTTTTTGAAAGCTTTCCAGCCTTTTTTTTAATCTACATAATGATCTCAGGGTATTAGATATTACTAGATCTAACAAAACATCCTTTTTGTAGGAACTTCTACAATCTATGACAGAAAATGCTCATGTAACAAATTTAGGTGATGAACATGAGGTGATGGCAGTTCCCCTAGTACAATCAATGTCAGGGTAATTAAAATTCCCAATGACCATGTGCTCCAAACTTGTGGCCTTTGCCATCAGCATATGAAGGTGAATTTCCTCTACTTCACTAGCCTTTGGTGGCTTGTTACAGACATTATCTTATCAATGATCTTATTGGTACCCTGTTTTCTTACTCTGCTATCTACCCCACTGATCTCCACAGTACCCTCCCCCCATAACTCCTCCAACCCTCTAGCTATCTTCTCCCCAAAAAACAGCTGCACCACCATAATTGAGGTGATATCCATCCACACTCCTGTAGCCAATAGAAAAGTCTTACCAATTCTCTGTTTTTCTACCCTGGAGGTCCTTGCTTTCATCTTAGTCCCTAACTCCTTTTTAAGAACCTCTCCTCCTCCTCCTCTAGTTTTGACATTGTCATTAATGTCATTTTGGGAAGCAATGAGGCTCAGTAGTTAGCACTGATGCCTTGCAGCGCTGATGTCCTGATTTCAAATCCACCTTTGGACACATCTGCAAGGAGTTTGTATGTTCTCCCCGTGCTTGCGTGAGGTTCCGAGTACTCCGGTTTCCCCCACAATCATAAAGACAAACTGATAGGTTGTATTTGTCAAATAAATGTGCTTAGATTGTAAGCTCTTAGGGGAAGGGCCTTATGTGTATGTATACATGTAATTGTAAAGCGCTACGGAAGATGATGGTGCTATATCAATCCACTATTACTACTACTAATAATAATGTAAACCAAGACTGCTAGATCATTCCTAGCGCTACCGAATAATCTGTGTTCACTAAATGTAGGGTCTCGGTGGCAGATAGCCCCATCCAAAAAAAATAGTAAATAAAACTACTACTCCAAACAAAATTCCATGTAGAAGAATGGAATTTTTCTCCTTCATACTGTTTTTTACCCCGTTCCTCTAGGTCAAAGATTAGCATTCAGGAGTCTTTTTTCAACCCTCAATACTAAAGATAACACCTTGATATATACATATGTTTCTACAAAAGACTGGAAAACATTTTTGGTAGATCACTAAAGAAAATGTTCAAATAACTGGTATTGAAGACATGCAGGGAGTAACTCAATAAGTATTTACACAGGGCAGCAAGTGCAATGTTAAATTACTACAAAGGGAATATAGAGCATGTCAGAAAGTGTGCTCTTCAATGTCCAATGTTGAAATTCATCATAGGGATTCAGTTATCTTCCACATAATCAATTTTTATAAACAGACTGTGGGAAACAGAACATACCACACAAGGCTATGGCTGAACTGGATTTATGCTTAGGTAGGAATCCCCTATAATCAGGAATATGATTAATTCTAAAAGACAATATTAAGACATGAACTGAACCTCAACAGACAGTGGTCCACGCAGCAACGCAGATGCTGGAATCAATTTAGTATTGCACTTGTTTTTTTTACATAAACTCAATATGCAGGAGGTAAGAGCTTATCACAATTTACCCTCAGCTGCAAACACAATATTCCTGAAATAGGAGAGGAGAGCTTTTTGCTCAATTTCCCCTTCAGTATATAAATATATTATACAGTAGATATTTAGTAATCTTGTTGTAATGTCCCACATAATCAGTGTAGGAATATCCCACCCATCATTATTAAAAATAATTCTTCGATCTACATAAAGCTCTTTTTATAGATATTTTAATTTCCTTGTTTTTAAGGCTGTATATTAGAGGATTGACTAAGGGTGTTAATACAGCATAAAACACAGACGCCACTTTATCCACTGCAGAATGATCTTTTGTATTTGGGTGAAAGTAGCTAAATAAAGCAGTTCCATAGAATATAAAGACAACAGTCAGATGAGAGGAACAGGTGGAGAAGGCCTTAGATCTCATGGCTTTAGACTGCATCTTCATAATAGTGTTCAGTATAATTATATATGGGCAAAATGTGAGGGCAAACATACCTCCAACAAGCAATATTGCAAAAATAAGAATGAGTAATTCATTAATGAATGTGTCACTACAAGAGACCAGAAGTAACTGGGGCAGATCACAGAAGAAGCTTTGTATAGGGGTTAACCTGCAAAATGTTAGTTTAAGTAATAAAAGAACATGAACTAAGGAATGTGCCATACAAATTGTAAACACTCCTAATACCAGTAGAACACAAGTTTTCCAATGCATTATCTGTGTGTAGTGAAGAGGGCGACATATTGCAACATATCGATCATAGGACATCACTGCCAGTAAAGATATTTCTGACATTGCGAATAATACAAAAAAGAAGATTTGAGTTATACAAGCCTGTATGGAAATTAACCTTTTTTGTGCATGAAAATCAAAGAGCATCCGTGGGATAGTGACTGAGGAATAGCCCATATCCAGACATGCCAGGGTTCCAAGGAAGAAGTACATGGGGGTTTGGAGGTGGGAATCTGTACAGATTAGAAGGACAATGAGAAGATTCCCAGTCAGAGTCATCAGATAGACCAACAGAAACACCAGGAACAGAGGAAGTTGGAGACTTGGAATATCAGATAATCCAGAAAGAACTAATGTGTAGAATATGGTTTTGTTCTCCATGGAACTTTAAATATTATTTATGATAACAATATAATAAAAGGCATTTAAAAAAAAGAAAAACAGCTATTTTATAAGATTCATGTATTTGTAACTTTAAAGGAGAACTAAACTTACATTTTTTAAAACCTACGGTGAAAGTTTTTCTCCCCAGAACACCTATACATTATAAGATTATAAGTTGCATTTAGTACATGTGATAAATAGATTCTGTAAATAAGAAGGCTTCCATGTTGTTGCCAGTACAACTCACAGCCCATGATGTCATCAAAGAACCACGTTGCCTGACCCCAGTATTCACTGTCTCTATGTACAGAGTATTTTCTATACAGATGTCTACATACCGATATGGAATCCCTGATAAGTAATAGATTCTGTAAATGACCCCAGTATTCACTGTCTCTATGTACATAGTATTTTCTATACAGATGTCTATACACCGATATGGAATCCCTGATAAGTAATAGATTATGTAACTGACCCCAGTATTCACTGTCTCTATGTACAGAGTATTTTCTATACAGATGTTTCCACACCAATATGGAATCCCTGATAAGTAATAGATTCTGTAACTGACCCAGTATTCACTGTCTCTATGTACAGAGTATTTTCTATACAGATGTCTATACACTGATATGGAATCCTGATAAGTAATAGATTCTATAACTGACCCCAGTATTCACTGTCTCTATGTACAGAGTGTTTTCTATACAGATGTCTATACACCGATATGGAATCCTGATAAGTAATAGATTCTGTAACTGACCCCAGTATTCACTGTCTCTATGTACAGAGTATTTTCTATACAGATGTCTATACACCGATATGGAATCCCTGATAAGTAATAGATTCTGTAACTGACCCCAGTATTCACTGTCTCTATGTACAGAGTATTTTCTATACAGATGTCTATACACCAATATGGAATCTCTGATAAGTAATAGATTCTGTAACTGACCCCTGTATTCACTGTCTCTATGTACAGAGTATTTTCTATACAGATGTCTATACACCAATATGGAATCCTGATAAGTAAAAGATTCTGTAACTGACCCCAGTATTCACTGTCTCTATGTACAGAGTATTTTCTATACAGATGTCTATACACCAATATGGAATCCCCGATAAGTAATAGATTCTGTAACTGACCCCAGTATTCACTGTCTCTATATACAGAGTATTTTCTATACAGATGTCTATACACCGATATGGAATCCCTGATAAGTAATAGATTCTATAACTGACCCCAGTATTCACTGTCTCTATGTACAGAGTATTTTCTATACAGATGTCTATACACCGATATGGAATCCCTGATAAGTAATAGATTCTGTAACTGACCCAGTATTCACTGTCTCTATGTACAGAGTATTTTCTATACAGATGTCTATACACCGACATGGAATCCCTGATAAGACTTTAAAAGCTGCTCGTTACCCTGCATTTTATTTACCAGTCAGTGTGAGTTGCTGGAAAATAAACTACAGGGTAACAAGCAGCTTTCAAAGGGACTTCCCTTTTTTCCATATTCCATTATTCTTTTCCTAGCGAAAGATAAAGCTTCCAAATGTAGCTGGATTCTCTGCTTATTCAGTGTTGGCTGCAGCCTGCAGCGCTCCTTTTTCTCCCACGACGTTAAGTCTAGCTTTGCGGCGGCTGTGCTCGAGCAAAGCGATTTACTAGAGGCTGCGCGGGTCTTACCACGTAAGTATTTAACGCCAGCTAGCATTAAATACTTACGTGAGGGTGAGATTCACCCAGAGCCGCGCAGCCTCTGGTAAATCCCGTTCGCAAGATTTGCCCAGAGCATTTGCGGCTCTGGGTGAATCTCCCTACTTGTATCTATTGTATTCCATGCAAAAGATAAAGCTTCTAAATGTACCTAAGCTTTCAGCTTGTTCAGTGGTGGCTCACCTTGTAAGATGCCAGGTTTTAGGCACATACAGTTCAGAAGGTCATGAGTTTGAATCCCCAAACTTACCTTTATTTTTTTGTTTCCATTATGTTCCTAGTACAATATTCTACATGTACCAATGGTTTATATATTGTCTCTCTTAGCCTAGAGGTAAGAGCTATGCTTTTAGCAAGACAGAGTAAATGTACTTTTATTTTTGCTGAATGTAAGTATTCTGTTTCTTCCATCCATGCTATCTATGAAATACACTGCGAAGATTACTTTTATTTTTATATGAAAAGTAAAGGATTATATCATTGTTAGAACAGGAATATTGAATGTGTTTGAAAACAAAAAACTGAAATCCCTTTTCTGTGTCACTGAGAGGGATGATCTCTGTGCTGTAATGTGATTGGCTGTCAGCTTCTAGGAAGCAAGGCTGCAACTTCCTTGTTTTGATCTGTTGAGCTCTACAGAACATGTGCCTGTACGCAGACACTTAGCTGGGGGTTTACCCAGCTAAGGTGGATTGTGGGAGCTGACTCCTAGTACTCCCAGGTTTTTTTCATAAATCACCCAATGGCCACAGCAAAGGGAGTGGTGAGACACAGCTTGTCGTATGTTTGTGAATGTGCTCTGTCTATTGTGACAATGTTGTCTGGAGACTTAGTTGTATCTCCACTGATACAAAAAAATGATTGAAGAACGGGGGTAAAGGAGCTATCTTACCTCCCGTTCTTCAATAAAACCTGCAGGAGCCAGGAGAGAAGGTAAGGTACTTACCCGATCATACTCTATGCGCACCGCAGGTGTCTTTTGCGATACCCACACAGCCAATATTGAATCAGTTAGCATGACTTTAACTCCTAAATTTGCATAGCAGCCACCCGTAAATGATGCTGACTGTATTTTATACATTATCACGGAGATTCAATATGGTCTGGTCGCGTTACTTACCTTTGCGCAATCCTGCACTACAATACGAGACATAAACGAGATTACGTCTGGTATTGCTTTGTTAGATCCTGTAAAGGCAAAGTGCACCAGATTAAAGTCCCATACAGAACCATGTTAAGTTATCTCAACGAAAGTGGTTTTGTATTGGTAGCAAAGCGCTATTTCCAAAATCCGTGTAAAACACGCGTTAACCCAAAATTACTTCAGGTTAAAGTGGGTTTTACATGGGTTTTGGCCATACTGAATCTTCCTGAATATTTGTTTAACTCTACATACAAGTATTTGTAATGGTATTTTCATTATCTTGTCCTTTAGACTATATATTAGAGGTTTTACTAAGGGTGTTAATACAGTATAAAATACAGACACCACTTTATCCACTGCAGAATGATCCTTTACATTTGGGTCAAAGTAATTAAAGAAAGCAGTTCCATAAAATATAAAGACAACAGTCAGATGGGAGGAGCAGGTGGAGAAGGACTTAGATCTCATGGCTTTAGACTGCATCTTCATAATAGTGTTCAGTATAATTATATATGGGCAAAATGTGAGGGCAAAAATACCTCCACCAGGGAATATAGCATGGTTAAGAATGATTTAAAAAAGTAATGAATGTGTCAATACAAGAGACAAGAATTTCACTACAATGTGTCACTACAAGAATTTCATAAATCATCCAGCAGCCACAACAAAGTGAGAGGTGAGACTATATTAAAAGACAAAGAAAAGGTCTACTGAATTAGGTTAGTATAAGAAGGAAATATAAAAGTAACAAAATAAAATTAGATAGTGTGTCTATGTATTGTGAAAATAATCATTATCTTAATATTCAATTCAACAGAGAAAAAAAATCCAAATTAGAAACCATCTAAAATCAGTACCACCTGCATTGGAATCTTTCTGTCTGTTGATAGGAATTTTCAATTCTCATATAAAACTCACATCTTTGTCCAATGTAACAGCCCATATCTTACCTGTAATATCCAGATATCATCTATGGTCATAAAGGAAACCTCAGCCATAAATACTCTTCCTACCAAACCTTCTGAGATTAATTACAATATAACAATATCCCAGGTCTCCTACAATGGGCCTGTAACCTACTGAGATTATTAAACACCCTCCTGTGTGATTCTCATAGTGATTTGTAGGCTCTTAACCCCTTTACCATATACCGGTTCTTTATTTCTTCCTGTGCTGTATTATTACATATTGTGAAATCTAAAATGTAAATTATAAGGATTATAAAAAGGATTATAAAAAGCCACAGTGCTTTTATACAGGGAATAGAACTAATAGTATTATATTTTAAAGAAGATCTTTACACAAATTTTCCCTGATTTACAGTCCACAAACAGTTTATTAAAAGTGAGAGCTCAGTGGTTAGTACTGATGCCTTGCAGCACTAATATCCTTTGTTAAAATTTACCCATGTTCCCATGTGACGGGTGTACTTGGCCTATTTGTGGAGGGTGTACTTGGCCTATTTGTAGAGGGTGTACTTGGTCTATTTGTGGAGGGTGTACTTGGTCTATTTGTGGAGGGTGTACTTGGCTTATTTGTGGAGGGTGTATTTGGTCTATTTGTGGAGGGTGTACTTGGTCTATCCATGGAAGGTGTGGTTGGTCTCTTTGTGGAGGGCATACTTGGTCTATTTGTGGAGGGTGTAGTTGATCTATTCATGGAAGGTGTACTTGTTCTATTTGTGGAGGGTGTACTTGATCTATTCATGGAAGGTGTACTTGTTCTATTTGTGGAGGGTGTACTTGGTTTATTTGTGGAGGGTGTACTTGGTCTATTTGTGGAGGGTGTACTTGGTCTATTCATGGAAGGTGTACTTGTTCTATTTGTGGAGGGTATACTTGGTCTATTTGTAGAGGGTGTACTTGGTCTATTCATAGAGGGTGTACTTTGTCTATTTGTGGAGGGTATACTTGGTCTATTTGTGGAGGGTGTACTTGGTCTATTTATAGAGGGTGTACTTCGTCTATTTGCAGAGGGTGTACTTAGTCTATTTGTGGAGGGTGTACTTAATCTATTTGTGGAGGGTGTACTTGGTCTACAAGCAGAGGGTGTACTTGGACTACTCTTGAAGGGTGTACTTGGTCTATTTGTGGAGGGTGTACCTGGTCTATTTTTGGAGGGTGTACTTGGTCTATTTGTGAAAGGTGTACTTGGTCTATTCATGGAGTGTGTACTTGGTCTAATCATGGAATGTGTACTTGGTCTATTCATGGGGGGTGTACTTGGCCTATTTGTGGAGGGTGTACTTGATCTATTCATGGAAGGTGTGGTTGGTCTATTCGTGGAGGGCATACTTGGCCTATCTGTGGAGGGTGTACTTGGTCTATTCATGAAAGGTGTACTTGATCTATTCATGGAAGGTGTACTTGGTCTATTCATGGAAGGTGTACTTGTTCTATTTGTGGAGGGTGTACCTGGCCTATTTGTGGAGGGTTTACTTGATCTATTCATGGAAGGTGTGGTTGGTCTATTTGTGGAGGGCATACTTGGTCTATTTGTGGAGGGTGTACGGGTCATCTCAGGAAGGTGTACGTGTTCTATTGGTGAAGGTTGTACTTGTTCTATTTGTGGAGGGTTTACTTGTCTATTCATGGAGTGTGTCTTGGTCAAATCATGGATGTAGTACTTGGTCTATCATGGGGGTTTGTACTTGCTATTTTGTGGAGGGTGTGTACTTGATCTATTTCATGGTAAGGTGGGGTGTTGTGTCAGTCGTGGAAGGGCGTATGGTCTATTTGTGGAGGGTGTTGTACTTGTGTCCTTCTGGAAGGTTACTTGTTTCTATTTGTGAAGGGTGTACTTGTTCATTTTGTGGAGGTATACTTGGTCTATTTGTAGAGGGTTGTTACTTGGTCTATTCATTGAGGGTGTACTTGTTCTATTTGTGAGGGTGTACTTGGTCTTTCATGGAAGGTGTACTTGTTCTATTTGTGGAGGGTGTACTTGTTCTATTTGTGGAGGTGCCCTGTCTATTTGTGGTGGTGTCACTTGGTCTATTTAAGGAAAGGTGTACTTGGTCTAATCATGGAATGTGTTACTTGGTCTATTCGGGGGGGTGTACTTGGTCCTTGTATTTGGATAAACCCACCAGCAAGAAATTACTTATCAAGGAATTAACTGTCAACATCTTGGCAAACGAAAAGGATGGTCAAGGAGAGGTGTCAAGGAGGACATGTATGTTAAAATAAAGATCATATTATGAGCTTTATCAATAAGACATCCTTGTGGTTCAGTGGTTAGCACTGTTTGCCTGGCATCACTTCTGTCAAGTTCGAATCCAGCCACGGATTTGTATGTTCTCCCTTGTCTTGTGAGGTTTCCTTTGGGCACTCCGTTTTTGCCCCACAATCTTAAGACAATACTGGTAGGTTGTATTGTCAAATAAATGTGCTTAGATTGTAAGTTCTCGGGGCAGGGCTGATTGTGAATGTATCCATGTAATTGTAAAGCGCTATGGAGATGTTGGCGCGTATACAATCCATAATATAATAAAATATATACAATATCAGTCAAGGATACTTTTAGAAACCTGAGCTGGGAAGCTGTGGCAGCATATTTTACTTTAAAGGGTTGTCCACCCCTTTGAAAAAAATGAGTAACAGGACCCTCTAACCAGCAGAGTGATTTACCCACGGCGCTGGGCAATTAAAATCAGGCTAAGTGGTTCTCTCCATGTAGCACCCACAATGTGTTTTACTATTTAGGTAAACTTCCGTATTATGTTTTACTCTTTGTCATCAAGCTGTAGTTCTGTTTATTCACCAAAAATGGGAGGTTTTTTTTATTATTATGAGGGACAGCAAGGGAAATGAGTCAGGGGAGGAGAGTCTGGACTGTGAGATTTAGTACCAGTGATCTGGATTGGTGGAGGGAGATTTTCTCATCTCATTAGAGGAAATCTGTTTTGAGCGAGCTGTATCTCGGACATCAGTAGAGCCGTCTGTACATCCAGCCTGCTACCAAATAGCCTGGAGCTGAATCAGAAGACTGGTTGAGGCTGCAGCCCCTGTCTATCAGTGCAGTACTGGTCTCATTAATGGAGTGACTGACCCTGTCCTGGAACTGAGACTATTTAGGCCCAACACGCGAGGATTATCACATGTGGGACTGTGTTGTCCTTTTACTACCTCAGTGAGGATTTTCTATCACTCGACCTGTTCCTTACAAGTTATTGTGTTTTCACACGAGCTCCAACAGTGCCCCACCTTCAGACTAATAGCCACTGCCAGTGAGCGAGGGTACAATCATATAGAGTACTATAGATTTTTATTTCCTGTTATTAGCACTTATTTTTGCCATATTTGCATAGTTTCAACAACTGTTTTACTGCATTCTGTTACTTGGAAACATAGCACCCTCCCTGCCACAACAGCACCTCTGCCCGGCCCACCCTGTTATTAGCACCTTATCTGTTGCCATATTTTCACAACTGCATTCTGTTACTGGGAAACATAGCAACTCCTTGCCCCATATCATAACACCTCCTGCCCACAACATACACCTCCCTGCAAACAACATAGCCTCTCCCTGCCCACAACAAGTTCTCCTGCCCACAACTAGCACTCCCTGCCCACAACTAGCACCTCCCTGCCACAACTAAGCACCTCCCCTGCCACAACTAAGCACCCCCCTGCCACAAACATAGCACCTCCCTGCCCACAGCATAGCACCTCCCCTGCCCACATACCACTACCCACAGCACCTCCCCCCCAACATACACTCCCTGCCCACGGTGTTGGAAATCTGACTCCTCTAGATCGCTGGGAAGTGATATCCCTGTCCATACACTATCTGGGAGATTGTTTTATACATTTATGTTGGTGAACAGGGGTTTCATATAAGATAAATCCCTTATGTTTATGTTACCCTGGCGGGTGTGGGTGTTTATAAGTCTGGGCTGAATTATACCATAGGAACAAAGCAGGAGGACCCAAGTTAAATTCATCGTTTCTAAACAGGGTTTCTACATCCAATTAGTGCGGATGCACGGTTCATAAAGAACATTCTTGCATCCGCCGCTCGCCGCTCGCGATTCATTCGCTTTAGCGCAACTATTAGAGCTATTTTACGAAGGCAATATCTGGCGTAAATCACACTGTAGGTAAATCCCTTTGGACTTACCACTTGCGCAAATGTGATATTGAATCACGTTCGGAGATGATTTACCTCAAGAGAAATCCTCCCTTCTGGTTTGTGTTTGTGTATGTATTTAAATCGCTTGCAACAAGGACCTACATACTTACAAGCAACGCGATCCTCCACTGCGGCTCTGCACTTCGCGCTCCACTTCCGAGTAAGGCAGTCAGTCACGAGGCCATGACTTGACAGATCACAACCTGACAGTGCTGTCATGGACTCAACTGACTGCCATTCCTGGATGAGCCTCCACTGCTGCTGCTCAGGAACGGAAAAGAACAGCAGCAGCAGTGGGAGATGGAGTGGAGACAGGAACGGCAAGTGGATGATGAACTTGTTGAGTAGATTTTCTATTGCTGGGAGCAGATTTAACACATATACCAAACGGATTTAGTTTAGGGGGGGCTTGCTTACACATACTCATTTTTTTTTTAAGGGGGACATCCCTTTAACCTCTGTAGCGTAACCTTTTCTGTGCCGCCAGTTATCACATTTTGTTACCATTCAGTGGCAGAACTTTCAGGCTATAACCTCATTCAATTTACATTTATTTATGTCCAGCATAAAATGTACTTTAACATGCACACATTTTTTTTTTTAAATGTTGTAGATTTGAATAGACTTAGGGTAAACATTTAAAAATCTGATTTTTGTTTGCCGTTGTCTTGTTGGAAGTTAAAGGACATGTCCACCCTTGTAATAACGTTTTTACATAAAGGAGAGAGGCATGGTAAGTAAAGATCATGGCACTTTCTGTGAATAATAGTTTATGCGTTTGGGGCTGGGGGAAGGAGCGACATATATAAAAGGTTTTTATGGTAGGGGAGGGAGACAATGGGAGTGGTAGAGACAAATAGGGAGGGGAGGGAGGGGGAGAATGACTGCAGTGCGCATGCAAACTTCTCCCTGGAGGGGAGACAGGAGCAGAGTCCGTATATGGACTCGCTACCTCTTTTGGCCCATTTTTTTGGACTTGGGGGCACATTACAGGAAACACAGGGAGCTGGGTATGTGGATTTTTACACACTACATATTGGGGCCTGTTAGTGTAATTATAGTTTTGGGGGGTTGGACATGGCTCTTTGAAAAGGTTAACACAGAGATAAAACGCTTATTCTGTTACTACAAACAATATTAGGACAGTATCTTGAAATTGTATACCAATTGAAATGTATTTTTCCCTTCTGAAGGATAATGCAGAGATACTACCAAATTAACTAAAATATCTTACAGATTACTTGAACATAATGTGTATATTACATAGTTGACATTTGGATCAAAAACAGATCGAGAATAGCAGTTTTATCAACTTGAAAAGTTTTTTATTTTTCTTCAGATTTTTTCCTTTATTTATAAAATAGATGTTGAGACAATTGCAAAATGAAAAATTCCAGAGAAACGGTACCAAACCAAACAAATTGGGAAAACCAACGCTCTATATCGCTGCTGAACCCATAACCGGCGAACCGCGTCTAGCGTTTGTGGTTCACTATCCTCCAAGCCGAATCTTATTATGCCTATGCCTAGCAGACAGGAACTATTTGAAATTTGGCACACAACTGATTTTAAATTGTTTTAACATATATATGCAATCATGACTGATAAGTTATCCCCCTATATTTCACATTAAAGGGATTTTTATATGTTTTCACTACAACATGAGTGCTTGTATCATTCTTCGTTTATGTTACTTGGTATCTTTAGTTTATCGCATTCTTTCAGCACCTTGTTTAACCTGTATATAATTAATATTATCCTACATTTTATACCTGTGCCTAGATAATTATTTATTACGGGAAAACCAAAGCTCCACTAAACAGTCTCTAATATTCCTGTTTTTCATTGTCAGGATTACAAGGAACGTGTCTTCCATTTTATATTTGCCTTATGGAGACAGCATTGATCACCAGATCACCGAGACTGCCTCCTTCGTTTTATGGTTGGAGCATCCTCAGTGCATCTTACTGCTGGGAAATGCTAATTTACTCCAAAATGCAAACTCAAATTATTACTTCCCCAAATCTCTTTCTTCCCCTTATTTGCATGATGAGCAAGATATGAGGGGAAACCTATCGCTTGACTGTCTATTAATCTTATTTTTCAAAACCCAAATGAATTAAGTTATAGTTTTTACACTGGTACCAAAAACAATTTAATGCAGAAAAAATTCTATAATTACCCCGTAGGCAACATAGTGAGAAAAAAACTTCAATTTTTCTCGGTACGCCCATTTATCATAACTTAGACCACTCATTAGTAACCTGTATTTATTAAAAATCAGTCCGCATATATTGCCAATGAATGTATAAAAATAGCACACTCCTACCTTTAAATAATCGGATCATGCTTCTAAGCTGCTAACCTATCGCACATTTAAGCAGTATTATAAAGGGTAGGGCTTCCTGCTTGTACAGTAAACTGCAACATCACCCACCACGCAAGCCCCTGGCTTGAAACATGCCCTTGTTCCTAACTGCATCCTTAAGCTGCATCATAAATCCTACCCCTGACTTATTTATTGTTTTTAAGCTTACAACAAGCGTGAAAATGACTTTTTTTTCTTTCCTCCTCCTAAGTTGTCTATTAAGGCAGATGACGCAAAATATTGATTGCAGCCCTGTACTATTTTCAGAAATTTGTTTTCTGGTGGGGGTCTTATACACACAAAATTCAACAAATGCCTGTCACAAAGACACAAAGTATAAAGAGAGACTTTACCAAGTCCTATAACTTTGATGGAAACAGTCTGGAAACATTATCGTAGTTTGTTTGAAGGTAGGAGAGAGCTATTTGTCAAAAGGGGGACTCGTAATGGATCAAGAGTTCTGCTTTAATTTTTGGATTTTAGTTTAATTGTGAAAAATAAATAAATTCCTACTCACATAGATTACGAAACCTAGCTTGCCACCTCAGTGTTACTTTAATGTATTCATTTTAGCGTAAGAGAGGCAAAGTTTTTTATTTCAGTTTACATACCCTTATGAAGTTTGCTAAATTACTAATAGCGGATGTGCTAATTAAGTCTCAATCATGGTTTTTAATATAGACTGTTGTGGCCTTCCTCCAAAAAGTGACCAGTTGTCCCATGTCTTACTACATTAGTTAGCGTAAACCATATAATACATTCTACCTATGTACTCCCTTAAAGAAAGGGTTTTGGCTACAATCATTTTTTGTAAATAAGAGTGTGGATAATGGAATAGTCCACTGGTGAACAATGCCAAATATACTAATTTATACTACTTTTAATTCAGATTATCACATGTCTTTATATAGAAGTACTTTGGACATACGATATACCCAAGTTATGCTACAATAAAGAGGTTTTCTTTATGGGATGCTTTTAATTTTCCTTGTTTCTCAACTGATATTAGAGGATGACTAAGGGGGTTAATACAGTATAAAAGTACAGAATACTTTGTAAACTACGATGATCTTTTGCATTTGAAGTGAAATGCAGCTAGATAAAGCAGTTACATAAATATAAAGACAACATCCAGTGGGGAGGAACATGGAGAAGGCGTAGATCTCATGCATTTAACGTGCTTTTCATATAACGTTTTCAGTATAATTATATATGGGCAAAATGTGAGGACAAAAATACCTCCTCCTGGAATTATTGCAAGGATAAGAATGAGTAATACATTAATGGATGTGTCACTACAAGAGACCAGAAGCAACTGGGGCAGATCACAGAAGAAGCTTTGTATAGGGTTTAGGCTGCAAAATGTTAGTTTAAGTAATAAAAGAACATGAACTAAGGAATGTGCCATACAAATTGTAAACACTCCTAATACCAGTAGAACACAAGCTTTCCAATGCATTATCTTTGTGTAGTGAAGAGGGCGACATATTGCAACATATCGATCATAGGACATCACTGCCAGTAAAGATATTTCTGACATTGCGAATAATACAAAAAAGAATATTTGAGTTATACAAGCCTGTATAGAAATTAACCTTTTTTGTGCATGAAAATCATAGAGCATCCGTGGGATAGTGACTGAGGAATAGCCCATATCCAGACATGCCAGGGTTCCAAGGAAGAAGTACATGGGGGTTTGGAGATGGGAATCTGTACAGATTAGAAGGACAATGAGAAGATTCCCAGTCAGAGTCATCAGATAGACCAACAGAAACACCAAGAACAGAGGAAGTTGGAGACTTGGAAAGTCAGATAATCCAGAAAGAACTAATGTGTAGAATATGGTTTTGTTCGCCATGGAACTTTAAATATTATTTATGATAACAATATAATAAAAGGCATTTAAAAGAAAAAGAAAAAAGTTATTTTATAAGATTCACCATGTATTTGTAACTTTAAAGGAGAACTAAACTTACGTTCTGTAAAACCTAAGGTGAAAGTTTTTCTCCCCAGAACACCTATACATTATAAGATTCTTCTCTAGTAAGTTGCATTTAGTACATGTGATAAATAGATTCTGTAAATAAGAAGGCTTCCATGTTGTTGCCAGTACAACCCACAGCCCATGAAGTCATCAAAGAACCACATCCCCTGACCCCCGTATTCACTGTCTCTATGTACAGAGTATTTTCTATACAGATGTCTATACACTGATATGGAATCCCTGATAAGTAATTGATTCTGTAACTGACCCCCATATTCACTGTCTCTATGTACAGGGTATTTTCTATACAGATGTCTATACACCGATATGGAATCCCTGATAAGTAATAGATTCTGTAACTGATCCCAGTATTCACTGTCTCTATGTACAGAGTATTTTCTATACAGATGTCTATACGCCAATATGGAATCCCTGATAAGTAATAGATTCTGTAACTGACCTCAGTATTCATTGTCTCTATGTACAGAGTATTTTCTATACAGATGTCTATACACCGATAGGGCAGCCCTGATAAGTAATAGATTCTGTAACTGACCCCGTATTCACTGTTCTCTAGTACAGAGTATTTTCTTACAGACGTCTACACACCAATATGGAATCCCTGATAAGTAATAGATTCTGTAACTGACCCCAGTATTCAATGTCTCTATGTACAGAGTATTTTCTATACAGATGTCTATACAACCCATGGATCCTGATAGTAATAGATTTCTGAACTGACCCCAGTATTCACTGTCTCTATGTACAGAGTATTTTCCATACAGATGTTATAACCAATATGGAATCCCTGATAAGTAATAGATCTGTAAACTGACCCCAGTATCACTGTCTCTATGTACAGAGTATTTTCTATACAGATGGTCTATACACCGATATGGAATCCTGATAAGTAATAGATTTCTGTAACTGACCCCAGTATTCACTGTCTCTATGTACAGAGTATTTTCTATACAGATGTCTATACATTAATATGGAATCCCTGATAAGACTTTGAAAGCTGCATGTTACCCTGCATTTTATTTATCAGTCAGTGTGAGTTGCTGCAATAAGCTACAGGGTAACAAGCAGCTTTCAAAGGGACTTCCCATTTTTTTCATATTCCATTATTCTTTTCCTAGCGAAAGATAAAGCTTCCAAATGTAGCTGGATTCTCTGCTTATTCAGTGTTGGCGCACTGGGTAAGGCACCGGGTTTAAAAATTGCAGTTCAGAAGGTCACAAGTTCAATACCCCAGACATACCACTTTTTCGGGGCAATTCACCTAGCAGCGCTCCTTTCTCTCCCACGACGTTAAGTCTAGCTTTGCAGCGGCTGCGCGAGTCCCGGCACTCGCGCAGCTGGCGCAAATCGTTTTACCAGAGGCTGCGCGGGTCTTACCACGTAAGTATTTAATGCCAGCTAGCATTAAATACTTACATGAGGGTGAGATTCACCCAGAGCCGCGCAGCCTCTGGTAAAGCCGGTTCGCAAGATTTGCTCAGTGGTGGCTCACCTTGTAAGATGCCAGGTTTAGACACATACAGTTCAGAAGGTCATGAGTTTGAATCCCCAAACTTTCCTTTATTTTTTGTTTCCATTATGTTCCTAGTACAATATTCTACATGTACCAATGGTTTATATATTGTCTCTCTTAGCCTAGAGGTAAGAGCTATGCTTTTAGCAAGACAGAGTAAATGTACTTTTATTTTTGCTGAAAATAAGTATTCTGTTTCTTCCATCCATGCTATCTTTAAAATGCACTGCGAAGATTACTTTTATTTTTATATGAAAAGTAAAGGATTATATCATTGTTAGAACAGGAGAATGTGTTTGAAGACAAAAAACTGAAATCCCTTTTCTGTGTCACTGAGAGGGATGATCTCTGTGCTGTAATGTGATTGGCTGTCAGCTTCTAGGAAGCAAGGCTGCAACTTCCTTGTTTTGATCTGTTGAGCTCTACAGAGCAAGTGCCTGTACGGAGACACTTAGCTGGGGGTTTACCCAGCTAAGGTGGATTGTGGGAGCGGACTCCTAGTACTCCCAGGATTTTTTCATAAATCACCCAATGGCCACAGCAAAGGGAGAGGTGAGACACAGCTTGTCGTATGTTTGTGAATGTGCTCTGTCTATTGGGACAATGTTATCTGGAGACTTAGTTGTATCTCCACTGATACAAAAAAATTGGCATTTAGTTTTATTGAAGAACGGGGGGTAAAGGAGCTGTATTACCTCCCGCTCTTCAATTAAACCTGCAGGAGCCAGGAGAGAAGATAAGGTACTTACCCGATCGCTCGCTTGCTCCTCTGCCTCATAGTCTGAGAGGTCCCGACGGACTAGTACTCTATGCGCACCGCAGGTGTCTTTTGCGATACCCACACAGCCAATATTGAATCAGTTAGCATGACTTTAACTCCTAAATTTGCATAGCAGCCACCCGTAAATGATGCCGACTGTATTTTATACATTATCACGGAGATTCAATATGGTCTGGTCGCGTTACTTACCTTTGCGCAATCCTGCACTACAATACGAGACATAAACAAGATTACGTCTGGTATTGCATTGTTAGATCACGTAAAGGTAAGGTGCACCAGATTAAAGTTCCATACAGAACCATGTTAAGTTAACTTAACGAAAGTGGTTTTGTATTGGTAGCAAAGCGCTATTTTCAAAATCTGTGTAAAACATGCGTTAACCCAAAATTACTTCCTTCAGGTTAAAGTGGGTTTTACATGGGTTTTGGCCATACTGAACCTCCCTGAATATTTCTTTAACTCTACATACAAGTATTTTTAATGATATTTTCATTATCTTGTCCTTTAAACTATATATTAGAGGTTTTACTAAGGGTGTAAATACAGTATAAAATACAGACACCTCTTTATCCACTGCAGAATGATCCTTTACATTTGGGTCAAAGTAATTAAAGAATGAAATTCCATAAATTATAAAGACAACAGTCAGATGGGAGGAACAGGTGGAGAAGGCCTTAGATCTCATGGCTTTAGACTGTATCTTCATAATAGTGTTCAGTATAATCATATATGGGCAAAATGTGAGGGCAAAAATACCTCCACCAGGCAATATAGCATGGTTAAGAATGATTTAAAAAAGTAATGAATGTGTCAATACAAGAGACAAGAATTTCACTACAATGTGTCACTACAAGAATTTCATAAATCATCCAGCAGCCACAACAAAGTGAGAGGTGAGACTATATTAAAAGACAAAGAAAAGGTCTACTGAATTAGGTTAGTATAAGAAGGAAATATAAAAGTAACAAAATAAAATTAGATAGTGTGTCTATGTATTGTGAAAATAATCATTATCTTAATATTCAATTCAACAGAGAAAAAAAATCCAAATTAGAAACCATCTAAAATCAGTACCACCTGCATTGGAATCTTTCTGTCTGTTGATAGGAATTTTCAATTCTCATATAAAACTCACATCTTTGTCCAATGTAACAGCCCATATCTTACCTGTAATATCCAGATATCATCTATGATCATAAAGGAAACCTCAGCCATAAATACTCTTCCTACCAAACCTACGTACAAACCTCCACAAATAGACCAAGTATCCCTCCACAAATAGACCAACCACACCTTCCATGAATAGATCAAGTAAACCCTCCACAATAGGCCAGGTAAACCCCCCACAAATAGAACAAGTACACCTTCCATGAATAGACCATACAAACCTTCCATGAATGATCAAGTACACCTTTCATGAATAGACCAAGTACACCCTCCACAGATAGGCCAAGTATGCCCTCCCACGAATAGACCAACCACACCTTCCATGAAGATCAAGTACACCCTCCACAAATAGGCCAAGTACCCCCCCATGAATAGACCCAGTACACTTCCATGATTAGACCAGTACACACTCCATGAATAGACCAAGTACACCTTTCACAAATAGACCAGTACACCCTCCAAAAATAGACCAGGTACACCCTCCACAAATAGACCAATTACACCCTTCAAGAGTAGTCCAAGTACACCCTCTGCTGTAGACCAAGTACACCCTCCACAAATAGATTAAGTACACACCTCCACAAATAGACTAAGTACACCCTCTGCAAAAACGAGTCCACCTCTATAAATAGACAAGTACACCCTCCCAAATAGACCAAGTATACCCTCCACAAATAGACAAAGTACACCCTCTATGAATAGACAAGTACACCCTCTACAAATAGACCAAGTATACCCTCCACAATAGAACAAGTACACCTTCCATGAATAGACCAGTACACCCCACAAATAGACCAAGTACACCCTCCACAAATAAACCATAAGTACACCCTTCCACAATTATAACAAGTACACCTTCCTGAATAGACAAAGTACACCTCCAAATAGACAAGTATACCCTCCCACAATAGAACAAGTACACCTTCCATGAATAGACCAAGTACACCTTCCACAAATAGACCAAGTACACCCTCCACAAATAGACCAAGTACACCCTCCACAAATAGAACAAGTACACCTTCCACAATTAGAACGTAAACCTTCCATGAATAGACAAAGTACAACCCTCCACAAATAGACCAAGTATGCCCTCCACAAATAGACCAACCACACCTTCCATGAATAGATCAAGTACACCTTCCACAAATAGACCAACCAACCTTCCATGAATAGATCAAGTGCACCTTCCACAAATAGACCAAGTATGTCCTCCACAAATAGACCAACCACACCTTCCATGAATAGATCAAGTACACCTTCCACAAATAGACCAAGTATGCCCTCCACAAATAAACCACGTACACCCTCCACAAATAAACAAGTACACCTTCCACAAATAGAAATAAGTACACCTTCCATGAATAGACCAAGTACACCCTCCACAATAGACCAAGTATCCCCCCCATGACCAAGTATGCCCTCCACAATAGACCAGCCACACCTTCCATGAATAGATCAAGTACAGCCTCCACAAATAGACCAAGTACACCCTCCACAAAGAGACCAAGTACACTCCCCTCCACAAATAGAAAAGTACACCTTCCACAAATAGAATAAGTACACCCTTCCATGAATAACCAAGTACACCCTCCACAAATAGACCAAGTATGCCCTCACCAAATAGACCAACCACACTTCCATTAATAGATCAAGTACATCCTCCACAAATAGGCAAGTGCACCTTCCACCAATAGAACCAGTACACCTTCCAGAATAGACCAAACATGATGGTCTCTTCGGATAGTGATCTACCAAGAATCACTTCACCTCTTGTTCCTGGTTATTTTAAGTCTATCTGATGACTCTAACTGGGAATCTTCTCATTGTCCTCCTGATCTGTACAGATTCCCATCTCCAAACCCCATGTACTTCTTCCTTGGACCCTGGCATGTCTAGATATTGGCTATTCCTCAGTCACTACCCCAAGACTGATATTTGATTTTTACAGGCAAAAGAGATTAATTTCTGTGGGAAATTGATAACTCAAGTGTTCTTCTTTGGCATTTTTTGCAATTCAGAAATATCCTTAATGGCAGTTGGGTCCTATGATCGATATGTTGCAATATGTCACCCTCTCACTAACACAGATAATGCATTGGAAAACTTGTGTTCTAGGTATTAGGATAGTTGATGATTAGTTTGGTACATTCCTTGGTACATGTTCTTTATTAATTAAACTAACTTTCTGCCGCCTAAGCCCATTACAAAGTTTCTTTTGTGATTTGGCTCAGTTGCTTCTTGGTCTCTTGTAGTGACACATTCATTAATGAATTACTCATATTTATTTTTGCAATATTGGTTGGAGGAGGATTTTTACCCTCACTTTTTGCCCATATATAATTATACTGAACACTATTATGAAGATGCAGTCTAAAGCATGAGATCTAAGGCCTTCTCCACCTGTTCCTCCCATCTGACTGTTGTCTTTATATTTTATGGTAACTGCTTTATCTAGCTGCTTTCACTCAAATTGCAAAGTATCATTCTGTAGTTTACAATTATATCTGTATTTTATACTGTATTAACACCCTTAGTCAATCCTCTAATTACAGTCTGAGAAACAGGAAATTAAAACATCCCTAAAAGAAAACCTCTTTATAATGTAAGCTATAATTGGGTATGTATGTCCAAAGTACTTCTATATAAAGACATTGTATAATCTGAATTAAAATGTAGTATAAATTGTATATTTTGGAATTGTTCCCAGTGGTATATTCCATTATCCACACTCTTTATTTACAAAAAATGATTTGTAGCCAAACCTTTCTTTAAGGAGACAGTAGGTAGAATGTATTATTATGGTTACGCTAACTAATGTAGTAAGACACTGACACTGTCACTTTTTGGAGGAAAGGCCACAACAGTCCTTTATTTAAACCATGATTGGATTAAATTAGCACATCCTTATAGTAATTAGCAAACTTCATAAAGGGTATGTAAACTGAAATAAATAACTTTGCCTCATCTTAGCTATAAATGAATACATGTAAGTAGCACTTGAGGGCAAGCTAGTTTAGTAATCTCTGTGAGCTAGAATTAATTTTATTTTTCACAATTAAACTAAATACAAAATTAAAGCAGAACTTTGACTCCATACGAGTCCCTTTTTGAAATAGCTCTCTCATACCTTTCAAACAAACAGGATAATGTTTCCAGACTTTGTCAATCCAAAGTTATAGACTTGTAAAGTCTCTCTTTTACTTGTGTCTTTGTGACAGTCATTTGTTGAATTTTGTGAATAAGCCCCCACCAAAAAAACAATATTTCTGAAGATATTACAGGCTTGCAACAATATTTATGCTCATCGCCTATAGACAACTTAGGGAGGGGAAGAAAAAAAAGTCATTTTCACGCTTGTTGGTAGCTTTAAAAACCATAAATAAGTTCAGGGGTAGGATTTATGATGCAGCTAATGATGCAGTAGGATACAAGGGGCATGTTCAAGCCAGGGGCTTGCTGTGGTGGGTGATGTTGCAGTTACTGTACAAGCAGGAAGACCTACCCTTTATATGCTTAAATGTCGATAGGTAGCAGCTAGAAGCATGATCCTGGATTCATTTTAAAGTAGGAGTGTGCTATTTTATACATTCATTGGCATTTATATGGGAGACTGCTATTTTTATAAACTCAGGTTCTATGAGTGGTATAAGTTATGAATAAAATGCAGATACCAGAAAATTGGAAGTTTTTTTCTCACATGTTGCCTAGGGGTAATTATAGATTTTTTTTCTGCATAAATTTGTTTTTTGGTATCCATGTGTAAACATAACTTAATTCATTCTGGGCTTGAAAAATAAGATACAAGAGTCAAGCGAGTTTTCCCCTCAGCTATCTTGCTCATTATGCAAATAAGGGAGGAAAGAGATTCTGGGGAATAATAATTTGATTTTGCATTTCTGGTATGTAAATAGAATTTCCCAGCAGTAAAGACTGGACTGACATGCTCCAACCATAAACGAAGGAGGCAGTCCGGTGATCTGGTGATCAATGGCTGTTCCATAAGGCAATATAAAATGGAAGACCACAGTTCCTTTAAATCTGAAGAAAAAAAAGGATTTAGGACTGTTTAGTGGAGCTTTGTTTTCCGTAATAAAGTATTATCTAGGCACAGTATAAAAATGTAGGGATAATATTAATTATATCAAGGTAAACAAGGTGCTAAAGAATGCATAAACTAAAGATACAAAGTACATAAAGAAGAATGCATAAAGCACTCAATGTGTAGTGAAAAAATATAAAAATCCCTTAATGTGCAAATATAGGGGATAACTTTACAGTCATTGATTGCATATATATGTAAAAACAATTAAAATCAGTGTGCAAATTTCAAATAGTTCCTTGTCTGCCATAGGCATAGGCATAATAAGATCGGGCTGGCAGGGATAGTGAACCACAAACAGCTAGACGTTTCGCCGGTATGGCTTTCTCAGCAGCGTTATAGAGCTTGGTTTTCCCATTTGTTCTGGTTTGTGCTACCGTTTTCTGTGAATTTCATTTTGATTTGTCTCTAATATCTTATTTTATAAATAAAGGAAAAATCTGAAGAAAAATAAAAAACTTTTCAATTGATAAACAGCTATTCCTGTATCTGTATTTTGATCAAAATGTAAACTATGTATTATTAAACATATGTCAAGTATCTTGTGAAGATATTTTAGTTAATTTGGTAGTTATTCTCTGCATTAATCATCAGAAGGGAAAAATACATTTCAATTTGGTATACAATTCTAAGTATACTGTCTAATATTGTTGTAGTTAACAGAATCAGAGGTTTTATCTCTGTGTTAACTTTAAAGAGCATGTCCACCCCCCAAAACTATAATTAACCACTACTGGCCCCAATATGTAGTGTGTAAAAAATCCAACATCCAGCTCCCTGTGGTTCTCCTGTAATGTCCCCCCAAGTCCCAAAACTGGCCAACAGAGGATAGCAGAGTCCATATAGGACTCTGCCTCTGTCTCCCCCTCCGGGAGAAGTTTGGCATGCGCACTGCAGTCATTCTCACCCCTCCCTCTCCCCTCCCTATTTTGTCTCCCTCCCCTACCATAAAAACCCTTTTTATATTATGTACTGCTCCTCTTCCCCCAGCCCCAACCGCATAACTATTATTCCACAGAAAGTGCCTGATCTTACTATAAGCCTCTCTCCTTATAAAAACGTTTATTACAAGGGTGGACATGTCCTTTAACTTTCCAACAAGTAAAGGCAAACAAAAATCAAGATTTTTTAATGTTTACCCTAAGCTCTATTAAATCTACAACATTAAAAAAAAAAAAATGTGTGCATGTTAAGTACATTTTATGCTGGACATAAATAAATGTAAATTGAATGAGTGTATAGCCTGAAAGTTCTGCCACTGAATGGTAACAAAATGTGATAACTGGCTGGCACAGAAAAGGTTACGCTACAGAGGCTTAAGGGGATGTCCCCCCTTAAAAAAAAATGAGTATGTTAGCAAGACCCCCCCTAAACCTACAATCCGTTTGGTTATAGTGTTTAAATCTGCTCCCAGCATAAGAAATCATACTGACAAGTTCACTATCCACTGCCGCTTCCTGTCTCTCCCACTCCCTCCCACTGTGCTGCTCTGTTCTTTTTCCGTTCCTGAGCAGCAGCAGTGGAGCTCATCCAGGAATGGCGTCAGTGATTGGCCATGACATCACTGTCAGGGTTGTGATGTCACTGTCATGGCCGTGACTGACTGCCTTACTCGGAAGTGGAGCGCGAAGTGCAGAGCCGCAGTGGAGGATCGCGTTGCTTGTAAGTATGAGGTCCCTTGTTGGAAGCAGATTTAAATACTATACACAAAACAAACTCTAGAAGGGAGATTATCGCTCTAGGTAAATCTCCCGAACGTGATTCAATATCACATTTGCGCAGTGGTAAGTCCCAAGGGGATTTACCTACAGTGTGATTTTAACGCCAGCTATTAGCCTTCGGTAAAATCATGCTCTAATAGTTCGCTAAAGCGATATTGAATCGCGAGCGGCGAGCGGCGGATGCAAGAATGTCTTTTATGTAACCCGTGCATCCGGCACTAATATGGATGTAGCAAACCCTGTTTAGAACTGCTGAATTTAACTGGGTCCTCCTGCTTTGTTCCTATGGTATAATTCAGCCCACAGACTTATAAACACCCAACACGCCAGGGTAACATAAACATAGGGATTTATTCTTATATGAAACCCCTGAATTTCACCAACCATAAATGTATAAAACAATCTCCCAGATAGTGTATGGACAGGGATATCACTTCCAGCGATCTAAGAGGAGTCAGTTAATACAACAGTGGGCAGGGAGGTGCTATGTTGTGGGCAGGGAGGTTGCTATGTTGTGGGCGGGAGGTGCTATGCTGTGGGCAGGGAGGGCTATGCTGTGGGCAGGGAGGTGTATGTTGTGGGCAGGGAGGTGCTTAGTTGTGGACAGGGGGGTGCTTAGTTGTGGGCAGGGAGGTGCTTAGTTGTGGGCAGGGAGCTGCTTATTGTGGGCAGGAGGAACTATGTTGTGGGCAGGGAGATGCTATGTTGTTTGCAGGGAGGTGCTATGTTGTGGGCAGGGAGTGTGATGATATGGGCAAGGAGTTGCTATGTTTCCAAGTAACAGAATGCAGTTGTGAAAATATGGCAAACAGATAAGGGCTAATAACAGGGGTGGGCGGGAGGTGCATGTTGTGGGCAGGGAGGTGCTATGTTTCCAAGTACGAATGCAGTAAAACAGTTGTGAAAATATGCAAATATGGCAAAAATAAGTGCTAATAACAGGAATAAAACATCTTATTACTCTATATGATTGACCCTGCTCACTGGCCAGTGGTTAGTCTGAAGGGTGGGGCACTGTTGGAGCTCGTGTGAAACACAATAACTTGTAAGGAACAGAGTGATGAAGAAAATCCTCACTGAGGTAGTAAAAGGACACACGTCCCACATGTGATAATCCTCGCTGTTTGGGCCTAAATAGTCTCAGTCCAGGACAGGGTCGTGCCACTCCATTTAATGACCCAGTACTGCACTGATATTACAGGTGGCTGCAGCCTCTAACCAGTCTGATTCAGCTCCAGGTATTTGGTAGCAGGCTGGATGTACAGACGGCTCTACTGATGTCCAGATACAGCTGCTCCATAAACGAATTTCCTCAATGAGATGGAAAATCTCCCTCACCAAATCCAGATCACTGGTACTAATCTCACAGTCCAGACTCCTCCTCCCTTGACTCATCTTCCTTGCTGCTCCCTCAATAATAATAAAAAAAACCTCCCCTTTTTGGTGAATAAACAAACTACAAGCTTGTGACAAAGAGAAAAAATATAGGAAGTTTACCTAAATAGTAAAACACATTGTGGGTGCTACATGGAGAGACCACTTAGCCTGACTTTTAATTGCCCAGCGCCGAGGGGAAATCACTGCTGGTTTAGAGGGTCCTGCTTACTCATTTTTTTCAAAGGGGTGGACATACCTTTAAAGTAAAATATGTGCACGCTTCCAGCTCAGGTTTCTAAAAGTATCCTTGACTGCCTTGTATATTATTTTTTATTATTATGGATTTATACAGCGCCAACATCTTTCCATAGCGCTTTACAATTACATGGATACATTACATCAGGCCCTGCCCGAGGAACTTACAATCTAAGCACATTTATTTGAACATACAACCTACAGTATGTCTTAATGATTGTGGGGCAAACCGGAGTGCCCAAAGGAAACTACACAAGCACGGGAGAAAATACAAAATCCTTGGCTGGATTCGAACTGACAGAAGTGATGCAAGGCAACAGTGCTAACCACTGAACCACCATGATGTTTAATTTGGCTAAAGCATCATAATTGATTCTTATTTTAACAAATGTCCTCCTTGACACCTCTCTTGAACCAATCCTTTTCGTTTGCCAAGATGTTGACATTTAATTCCTTTAATAAGTAATTTTTTTGCTGGTTATTCAAATACAAGGGACAAGTACACCCCCCATGAATAGACCAAGTACAATTCCATGATTAGACAAGTACCCCCTTCCTAAATAGACCAAGTACACCCTCCACAAATAGACCAGGTGCACCCTCCACAAAAGAACAAGTACACCCTCCACCAATAGAAACAAGTACACCTTCCATGAATAGACCAAGTACACCCTCCACAAATAGAACAAGTACACCTCAATAGAATAGACCAAGTACACCCTCTACAATAGACCAAGTATACCCTCCACAAATAGACCAAGTACACCTCCACAAATAGAACAAGTACAATCTCCACAAATAGACCAAGTACACCCTCCACAAATAGACCAAGTATGCCCTCCACAAATAGACCAACCACACCTTCCATGAATAGATCAAGTACACCCTCCACAAATAGACCAAGTACACCCCCATGAATAGACCAAGTACAAATTCCACTGATTAGACCAAGTACACACTCCATGAATAGACCAAGACACCTCCCCAAATAGACCAAGTACACCTTTCACAAATAGAACAAGTACACCTTCCATGAATAGACCAAGTACACCCTCCACAAATAGACCAAGTATGCCCTCCACAAATAGACCAACCACACCTTCCATGAATAGATCAAGTAAACCCTCCACAAATAGGCCAGGTACACCCTCCACAAATAGAACAAGTACACCTTCATGAATAGACCAAGTACAACTCCATGAATAGATCAAGTACACCTTTCATGAATAGACCAAGTACACCCTCCACAGATAGGCCAAGTATGCCCTCCACGAATAGACCAACCACACCTTCCATGAATAGATCAAGTACACCCTCCAACAAATAGGCCAAGTAACCCCCCATGAATAGACCAAGTACACATTCCAGATTAGACCAAGTACACACTCCATGAATAGACCAAGTAACCTTTCACAAATAGAAAGTACACCCTCCAAAAAAGACCAGGTACCCTCCACAAATAGACAAGTACACCCTAAGAGTAGTCCAAGTACACCCTCTGCTTGTAGACCAAGTACACCCTCCACAAATAGATTAAGTACACCCTCACAAAATAGACAAGTACACCCTCTGCAAATAGACGAAGTACACCTTATAAATAGAACAAGTACACCTCCCACAATAGACCAAGTATACCCTCCACAAAATAGACAAAGTACAACCCTCTATGAATAGACCAAGTACACCCTCTACAAATAGACAAGTATACCCTCCACAAATAGAACAAGGACACCTTCCATGAATAGACCAAGTACACCCTCCACAAATAGACCAAGTACACCCTCCACAAATAAACCAAGTACACCTTCCACAATTATAACAAGTACACCTTCCATGAATAGACAAAGTACACCCTCCACAAATAGACCAAGTATACCCTCCACAAATAGAACAAGTACACCTTCCATGAATAGACCAAGTACACCTTCCACAAATAGACCAAGTACACCTCCACAAATAGACCAAGTACACCCTCCACAAATAGAACAAGTACACCTTCCACAATTAGAACAAGTAAACCTTCCATGAATAGACAAAGTACACCCTCCACAAATAGACCAAGTATGCCCTCCACAAATAGACCAACCAAACCTTCCATGAATAGATCAAGTACACCTTCCACAAATAGACCAACCACACCTTCCATGAATAGAATCAAGTACCCTTCCACAAATAGACCAAGTATGTCCTCCACAAATAGACCAACAAACCCCATGAATAGAACAAGTACACCTTCCACAAATAGACCAAGTATGCCCTCCACAAATAGACCAAGTACACCCTCCCACAAATAGAACAAGTACACCTTCCACAAATAGAATAAGTACACCTTCCATGATAGACCAAGTACACCCTCCACAAATAGACCAAGTATGCCCTCCACAAATAGAACAAGTATGCCCTCCAAGAATAGACCAGCCACATTCCATGAATAGATCAAGTACAGCCTCCACAAATAGACCAAGTACACCCTCCACAAAGAGACCAAGTACACCCTCCACCAAAAGAACAAGTACACCTTCCACAAATAGAATAAGTACACCTTCCATGAATAGACCAAGTACACCCTCCACAAATAGACCAAGTATGCCCTCCACAAATAGACCAACCACAACTTCCATTAATAGATCAAGTACATCCTCCACAAATAGGCCAAGTGCACCTTCCACAAATGAACAAGTACACCTTCCATGAATAGACCAAGTACACCCTACACAAATAGACCAAGTATGCCCTCCACAAATAGGCCAACCACACCTTCCATGAATAGATCAAGTACACCTCCCAAATAGACCAAGTACACCCTCCACAAATAGACCAAGTACACCCTCCACAATAGAACAAGAACGTTCCATGAATAGACCAAGTACACCCTCCACAAATAGACCAAGTATGCCCTCCATGAATAGACCCACCACACCTTCCATGAATAGACCAAGTACACCCTACACAAATAGACCAAGTACCACCCTACAAATAGAACAAGTACACCTTCCATGAATAGATCAAGTACACCCTCCACAATAGACCAAGTATGCCCTCCACAAAGAGGACCAACCACACCTTCCATGGATAGACCAAGTACACCCTCCACAAATAGACCAAGTACACCCTCCACAAATAAGCCAAGTACCCCTCCACAAATAGAACAAGTACACCTTCCATGAATAGATCAACTACACCCTCCACAAATAGACCAAGTATGCCCTCCACAAAGAGACCAACCACACCTTCCATGGATAGACCAAGTACAACCCTCTCACAAATAGAACAAAGTAACACCTTCCATGAATAGATCAAGTACACCCTCCACAAATAGACCAAGTATGCCCTCCACAAAGAGACCAACCACACCTTCCATGGATAGACCAAGTACACCCTCCACAAATAGACCAAGTACACCCTCTACCAAATAGAAACACGTACACCTTCCATGAATAGATCAAGTACACCCTCCACAAATAGACCAAGTATGCCCTCCACAAGAGACCAACCACACCTTCCATGGATAGACCAAGTACACCCCACAAATAGACAAGTCACCCTCCACAAATAGACCAAGTATGCCCTCCACGAATAGACCAGCCACACCTTCCATGAATAGATCAAGTACAGCCTCCACAAATAGACCAAGTACACCCTCCACAAATAGACAAGTACACCCTCCACAAATAGAACAAGTACACCTTTCACAAATAGAATAAGTACACCTTCCATGAATAGACCAAGTACACCCTCCACAAATAGACCAAGTATGCCCTCCACAAATAGGCCAACTACACCTTCATGAATAGATCAAGTACACCCTCCACAAATAGACCAAATACACCCTCCACAAAATAGATATCAAGTACACCCTCCACAAATAGAACAAGAACATGTTCCATGAATAGACCAAGTACCCCCCTTCACAAATAGACCAAGTATGCCCTCCATGAATAGACCAACCACACCTTTCAATGAAAAACCAAGGTACACCTACACAAATAGACCAAGTACACCCTCCCACAAATAGAACAGTACACCTTCCATGATAGATCAAGTACACCCTCCACAAATAGACCAAGTATGCCCACCACAAGAGACCCACCACACTTCATGGATAGACAAGTACACCCTCCACAAATAGACCAAGTACACACCCTCCACAAATAAGCCAAGTACACACCCTCCACAATATAACAAGTACACCTTCCATGAATAGATCAACATACACCCTCCACAAATAGACCAAAGTATGCCCTCCACAAAGAGACCAACCACCCCTTCCATGGATAGACCAAGTTACACCTCCCAACAAATAGTACAAGTCACCTTCCATGAATTAGATAAAGTAACACCCTCCACAAATAGACCAAGTATGCCCTCCAAAAGAGACCAACCACACCTTCCATGGATCCACAGTACACCCTCAACAAATAGACCAATACTCACAATAGCCAGACACTTCTGAATAAGCAATTACAACCCTCCACAAATTAGACCAAAGTAGATCCCTCCACAAAAGACCACCCACCAGTACAACCTACATAACAAACCCACAATAGCCAAGGATACACCCTCCACAAAAGTAGGCCAAGTACACCCGTCACAATGGGAAACATGGGTAAATTTTAACAAAGGATATTAGGGCTGCAAGGCATCAGTACTAACCCTGAGCTCTCACTTTTTAATAAATGTTTGTAGACTGTAAATCAGGGAAAATTTTGTGTAAAGAGTTCATTCTTTAAAATATAATACTATTAGTTCTATTCCTGTATAAAAGCACTGTGGCTTTTTATAATCCTTTTTATAATCCTTATAATTTACATTTTTAGATTTCACATATGTAATAATACAGACAACAGGAAGAAATAAAGAACGGTATATGGTTAAAGGGGTTAAGAGCCTACAAATCACTAGAGAACACCACAGGAGGGTGTTAATAATCTCAGTAGGTTACAGGCCGTTGTAGGAGACCTGGGATATTTGGTTATATTGTAATTAATCTCAGAGGTGTACTTGGTCTATTCATGGAAGGTGTACTTGTTCTATTTGTGAAAGGTGTACTTGTTCTATTTGTGGAGGGTGTACTTGGTCTATTCATGGAGTGTGTACTTGGTCTAATCATGGAATGTGTACTTGGTCTATTCATGGGGGGTGTACTTGGTCTATTTGTGGAGGGTGTACTTGATCTATTCATGGAAGGTGTGGTTGGTCTATTCGTGGAGGGCATACTTGGTCTATTTGTGGAGGGTGGTCTTGGGTCTATTCATGGAAGGTGTACTTGTTCTATTTGTGAAGGGTGTACTTGTTCTATTTGTGGAGGGTATACTTGGTCTATTTGTAGAGGGTGTACTTGGTCTATTCATTGAGGGTGTACTTGTTCTATTTGTGGAGGGTGTACTTGGTCTATTCATGGAAGGTGTACTTGTTCTATTTGTGGAGGGTGTACTTGTTCTATTTGTGGAGGGTGCACCTGGTCTATTTGTGGAGGGTGTACTTGGTCTATTTAGGAAAGGTGTACTTGGTCTAATCATGGAATGTGTACTTGGTCTATTCATGGGGGGTGTACTTGGTCCCTTGTATTTGAATAAACCAGCAAAAGAAATTACTTATTAAAGGAATTAAATGTCAACATCTTGGCAAACGAAAAGGATTGGTTCAAGAGAGGTGTCAAGGAGGACATTTATGTTAAAATAAAGAATCATATTATGATGCTTTAGCCAAATTAAGACATCATGGTGGTTCAGTGGTTAGCACTGTTGCCTTGCATCACTTCTGTCAAGTTCGAATCCAGCCAAGGATTTTGTATGTTCTCCCGTGCTTGTGTAGGTTTCCTTTGGGCACTCCGGTTTGCCCCACAATCATTAAGACATACTGGTAGGTTGTATGTGTCAAATAAATGTGCTTAGATTGTAAGTTCCTCGGGGCAGGGCCTGATGTGAATGTATCCATGTAATTGTAAAGCGCTATGGAAGATGTTGGCGCTGTATAAATCCATAATAATAATAAAAAATAATATACAATAGGCAGTCAAGGATACTTTTAGAAACCTGAGCTGGAAGCTGTGGCAGCAGTATTTTACTTTAAAGGGTATGTCCACCCCTTTGAAAAAAATGAGTAAGCAGGACCCTCTAAACCAGCAGAGTGATTTACCCATCGGCGCTGGGCAATTAAAAGTCAGGCTAAGTGGTTCTCTCCATGTAGCACCCACAATGTGTTTTACTATTTAGGTAAACTTCCTATTATGTTTTACTCTTTGTCATCAAGCTTGTAGTTCTGTTTATTCACCAAAAAGGGGAGGTTTTTTTTATTATTATTGAGGGAGACAGCAAGGGAAGATGAGTCAAGGGGAGGAGGAGTCTGGACTGTGAGAGTTAGTACCAGTGATCTGGATTTGGTGAGGGAGATTTTCTCATCTCATTAGAGGAAATTCTGTTTATGGAGCAGCTGTATCTGGACATCAGTAGAGCCGTCTGTACATCCAGCCTGCTACCAAATAGCCTGGAGCTGAATCAGAAGACTGGTTAGAGGCTGCAGCCACCTGTAAATATCAGTGCAGTACTGGGTCATTAAATGGAGTGACTGACCCTGTCCTGGAACTGAGACTATTTAGGCCCAAACAGCGAGGATTATCACATGTGGGACTGTGTTTCCTTTTACTACCTCAGTGAGGATTTTCTTCATCACTCTGTTCCTTACAAGTTATTGTGTTTCACACGAGCTCCAACAGTGCCCCACCCTTCAGACTAATAGCCACTGGCCAGTGAGCAGGGTACAATCATATAGAGTAATATAAGATGTTTTATTCCTGTTATTAGCACTTATTTTTGCCATATTTGCCATATTTTCACAACTGTTTTACTGCATTCTGTTACTTGGAAACATAGCACCTCCCTGCCCACAACATAGCACCTCCCTGCCCACACCCTGTTATTAGCACTTATCTGTTTGCCATATTTTCACAACTGCATTCTGTTACTTGGAAACATAGCAACTCCTTGCCCATATCATAACACCTCCCTGCCCACAACATAGCACCTCCCTGCAAACAACATAGCATCTCCCTGCCCACAACATAGTTCCTCCCTGCCCACAACTAAGCAGCTCCCTGCCCACAACTAAGCACCTCCCTGCCCACAACTAAGCACCCCCCTGTCCACAACTAAGCACCTCCCTGCCCACAACATAGCACCTCCCTGCCCACAGCATAGCACCTCCCTGCCCACAGCATAGCACCTCCCTGCCCACAACATAGCACCTCCCTGCCCACAACATAGCACCTCCCTGCCCACTGTGTGTATTGAAATCTGACTCCTCTTAGATCGCTGGGAAGTGATATCCCTGTCCATACACTATCTGGGAGATTTGTTTTATACATTTATGGTTGGTGAAATTCAGGGGTTTCATATAAGAATAAATCCCTTATGTTTATGTTACCCTGGCGTGTTGGGTGTTTATAAGTCTGTGGGCTGAATTATACCATAGGAACAAAGCAGGAGGACCCAAGTTAAATTCAGCAGTTCTAAACAGGGTTTGCTACATCCATATTAGTGCCGGATGCACGGGTTACATAAAAGACATTCTTGCATCCGCCGCTCGCCGCTCGCGATTCAATATCGCTTTAGCGCAACTATTAGAGCATGATTTTACCGAAGGCTAATAGCTGGCGTTAAAATCACACTGTAGGTAAATCCCCTTTGGGACTTACCCACTTGCGCAAATGTGATATTGAATCACGTTCGGGAGATTTACCTAGAGCGATAAATCTCCCTTCTAGAGTTTGTTTTGTGTATAGTATTTAAATCTGCTTCCAACAAGGGACCTCATACTTACAAGCAACGCGATCCTCCACTGCGGCTCTGCACTTCGCGCTCCACTTCCGAGTAAGGCAGTCAGTCACGGCCATGACAGTGACATCACAACCCTGACAGTGATGTCATGGCCAATCACTGACTGCCATTCCTGGATGAGCCTCCACTGCTGCTGCTCAGGAACGGAAAAAGAACAGAGCAGCAGCAGTGGAGATGGAGTGGAGAGACAGGAAGCGGCAGTGGATAGTGAACTTGTCAGTATGATTTCTTATGCTGGGAGCAGATTTAAACACTATAACCAAAACGGATTGTAGGTTTAGGGGGGGTCTTGCTTAACATACTCATTTTTTTTTAAGGGGTGGACATCCCCTTTAAGCCTCTGTAGCGTAACCTTTTCTGTGCCAGCCAGTTATCACATTTTGTTTACCATTCAGTGGCAGAACTTTCAGGCTATAACACTCATTCAATTTACATTTATTTATGTCCAGCATAAAATGTACTTTAACATGCACACATTTTTTTTTTTAAATGTTGTAGATTTGAATAGAGCTTAGGGTAAACATTTAAAAATCTTGATTTTTGTTTGCCTTTTTACTTGTTGGAAAGTTAAAGGACATGTCCACCCTTGTAATAAACGTTTTATATAAGGAGAGAGGCATGGTAAGTAAAGATCAGGGCACTTTCTGTGAATAATAGTTATGCGGTTGGGGCTGGGGGAAGGAGCAGTACATAATATAAAAAGGGTTTTATGGTAGGGGGAGGGAGACAAAATAGGGAGGGGAGGGAGACAAAATAGGGAGGGGAGGGAGGGGGAGAATGACTGCAGTGCGCATGCCAAACTTCTCCCGGAGGGGAGACAGGAGGCAGAGTCCTATATGGACTCTGCTATCCTCTTGTTGGCCAGTTTTTGGGACTTGGGGGGACATTACAGGAGAACCACATGGAGCTGGGATGTGGGATTTTTACACACTACATATTGGGGCCAGTAGTGGGTTAAATTATAGTTTGGGGGGTGGACATGCTCTTTAAAGTTAACACAGAGATAAAAACTCTGATTCTGTTAACTACAACAATATTAGACAGTATACTTAGAATTGTATACCAAATTGAAATGTATTTTCCCTTCTGATGATTAATGCAGAATAACTACCAAATTAACTAAAATATCTTCACAAGATACTTGACATATGTTTAATAATACATAGTTTACATTTTGATCAAAATACAGATACAGGAAATAGCTGTTTATCAAATTGAAAAGTTTTTATTTTTTCTTCAGATTTTTTCCTTTATTTATAAAATAAGATATTAGAGACAAATTCAAAATGAAATTCACAGAAAACGGTAGCACAAACCAGAACAAATGGGAAAACCAAAGCTCTATACGCTGCTGAGAAAGCCATACCGGCGAAACGCGTCTAGCTGTTTGTGGTTCACTATCCCTGCCAGCCCGATCTTATTATGCCTATGCCTATGGCAGACAATAGGAACTATTTGAAATTTGCACACTGATTTTAATTGTTTTTAACATATATATGCAATCAATGACTGTAAAGTTATCCCCTATATTTGCACATTAAAGGGATTTTTATATTTTTTCACTACAACATTGAGTGCTTGATTGCATTCTTCTTTATGTACTTTGTATCTTTAGTTTATGCATTCTTTAGCACCTTGTTTAACTTGATATAATTAATATTATCCCTACATTTTTATACCTGTGCCTAGATAAATTACTTTATTACGGAAAACCAAAGCTCCACTAAACAGTCTTAAATCCTTTTTTTCATTCAGATTTAAAGGGGAACTGTGGTCTTCCATTTTATATGTGCCTTATGGAGACAGCCATTGATCACCAGATCACCGGACTGCCTCCTTCGTTTATGGTTGGAGCATGCTCAGTGCAGTCTTTACTGCTGGGAAATTCTAATTTACATACCAGAAATGCAAAATCAAATTATTATTCCCCAGAAGTCTCTTTTCCCCTTATTTGCATAATGAGCAAGATAGCTGAGGGGAAAACTCGCTTGACTTCTTGTTAATCTTATTTTTCAAAGCCCAGAATGAATTAAAGTTATATGTTTACACATGGATACCAAAAAACAAATTTATGCAGAAAAAAAATCTATAATTACCCCTAGGCAACATGTGAGAAAAAAAACTTCCAATTTTCTGGTATCTGCATTTTATTCATAACTTATACCACTCATTAGAACCTGAGTTTATAAAAATAGCAGTCTCCATATAAATGCCAATGAATGTATAAAAATAGCACACTCCTACCTTTAAAATGAATCCAGGATCATGCTTCTAGCTGCTACCTATCGACATTTACAGCAGTATAAAGGGTAGGGCTTCCTGCTTGTACAGTAAACTGCAACATCACCACCACCAGCAAGCCCCTGGCTTGAACATGCCCACTTGTATCCTACTGCATCATTAGCTGCATCATAAATCCTACCCCTGAACTTATTTATGGTTTTTAAAGCTACCAACAAGCGTGAAAATGACTTTTTTTTTCTTTCCCCCTAAGTTGTCTATAGGCAGATGAAAGCATAAATATTGATTGCAAGCCTGTAACTATCTTCAGAAATATTGTTTTTTGGTGGTGGGGCTTATTACACAAAATTCAACAAATGACTGTCACAAAGACACAAAGTAAAAAGAGAGACTTTACAAGTCTATAACTTTGGATTGACAAAGTCTGGAAACATTATCCTGGGTTTGTTTGAAAGGTATGAGAGAGCTATTTTCAAAAGAGGGCACTCGTATGGAGTCAAAGTTCTGCTTTAATTTTGTATTTAGTTTAATTGTGAAAAATTAAAATTAAATTCTAGCTCACAGAGATTACTAAACTAGCTTGCCCTCAAGTGCTACTTACATGTATTCATTTATAGCTTAAGATGAGGCAAAGTTATTTATTTCAGTTTACATACCCTTTATGAAAGTTTGCTAAATTACTATAAGGGATGTGCTAATTTAATCGCAATCATGGTTTAAATAAAGGACTGTTGTGGCCTTTCCTCCAAAAAGTGACAGTGTCCAGTGTCTTACTACATTAGTTAGAGTAAACCATAATAATACATTCTACCTACTGTATCCCTTTAAAGAAAAGGTTTGGCTACAAATCATTTTTTGTAAATAAAGAGTGTGGATAATGGAATATACCACTGGGAACAATTGCCAAAATATACAATTTATACTACATTTTAATTCAGATTATACAATGTCTTTATATAGAAGTACTTTGGACATTACATACCCAATTATAGCTTACATTATAAAGAGGTTTCTTTTTAGGGATGTTTTAATTTCCTTGTTTCTCAGACTGTATATTAGAGGATTGACTAAGGGTGTTAATACAGTATAAAATACAGAGGATACTTTGTAAACTACAGAATGATCCTTTGCATTTGAGTGAAAGCAGCTAGATAAAGCAGTTACATAAAATATAAAGACAACAGTCAGATGGGAGGAACAGGTGGAGAAGGCCTTAGATCTCATGGCTTTAGACTGCATCTTCATAATAGTGCTCAGTATAATTATATATGGGCAAAAAGTGAGGGTAAAAAATCCTCCTCCAACCAATATTGCAAAAATAAATATGAGTAATTCATTAATGAATGTGTCACTACAAGAGACCAGAAGTAACTGAGCCAAATCACAAAAGAAACTTTGTAATGGGCTTAGGCTGCAGAAAGTTAGTTTAAGTAATAAAAGAACATGTACCAAGGAATGTACCAAACTAATCATCAACATTCCTAATACCAGGAGAACACAAGTTTTCCAATGCATTATCTGTGTGTAGTGAAGAGGGTGACATATTGCAACATATCGATCATAGGACATCACTGCCAGTAAGGATATTTCTGATATTGCAAAAAATGCAAAGAAGAACACTTGAGTTATACAATTTCCCACAGAAATTAATCTCTTTTGCCTGTAAAAATCAAATATCAGTCTTGGGGTAGTGACTGAGGAATAGCCAATATCTAGACATGCCAGGGTTCCAAGGAAGAAGTACATGGGGGTTTGGAGATGGGAATCTGTACAGATCAGGAGGACAATGAGAAGATTCCCAGTTAGAGTCATCAGATAGACATTTAAAAATACCAGGAACAGAGGAAGTTGAAGTCTTGGTAGATCAGCTAGTCCAGAGAGGACAATCATGTATGATGTGGTTTGGTTTTCCATCCCACCCTGAATATTATTTTTATTAAGAATTTTAAATGAAAAATACATTAAGGAATTACACTTTTTTTTCACCAGATAGGCAAACGCACATGTATCTGTCTGCTCTATATATAACACTACCAAATCCTCAGTATATAGATAGAGATCCTTAAATACTATAATTAATAATAAGGAACAGTATTTAAGAATAAATTAAACATATAGACCATACTTTGTAGCTGTTAAAATATTCTTTCTTGGGTGATAATAGAGATATTAAATGTATTAAATAAACAATAGGAGTCAGTAGCTGTAAGATAGATATGTAAATGGGGATAATAGAGATATGAAATGTATTATAATAAACAATAGGAGTCGGTAGGGGTAAGATAGATATGTAAATGGAGATAATAGAGATATGAAATGTATTATAATAAACAATAGGAGTCGGTAGGGGTAAGATAGATATATAAATGGGGATAATAGAGATATGAAATGTATTATAATAAACAATAGGAGTCGGTAGCGGTAAGATAGATATATAAATGGAGATAATAGAGATATGAAATGTATTATAATAAACAATTTTCTTTGTGTTTTAAAAACACAAAGAAAATCTCTGCTGGTTTAGTGTAAGGAGGTAAATTTGAATCCCCATAGGTAACACCATGAAATCAGAAATTGAATGTAGTGGAGATGTTAGGGATGTAAATATGAACCTTATTCTGCATGGTACCAGTAAGGAGGCAGATTACAGTGTCTCCAAACCCAAATACATAGATAAAAATGGAGAACACTCATTTTTATCCAAATTGAAAATAAACATCTCACATGTTTATTACCAAATTTTCCAAACTCTATAATTATAATTTAAATAGTTATAATTTCTCTTCTGTTTAAAGCAGGAAGGAAATTTTCATTTTCTTGCCCAACACAGTGGCCCATATCTTACCTGTAATGTCCAGGTGTGTTCTGCAATCATTAGGAAAATTCTGGACTTTTATAACTGTTCTGCCAAACCTATTGAACCTACTGAGATTAATTATAGTCTAACAGAATCCCAGGTCCCTCACAATGAGCCTGTAACCTGTTGAGAGTTTGTAATCCTCTTGTGTGATTCTCTCTTTTAGTGGTTTGCTGACTGTTAACCCCTTTTCTTTCCTACTGAGTCTTGCTTACTTACTTTTACAGTTTGACCTAAACTTCAATAACATAGCTCGCCTGGGTCAAAGAGTAGGAGTATCAAGAACAATGAGTTTGTTGATCAGGAAATCCAGAGCAGACTCATGAGTAGGGGGAATCAGCATCCCAACCAGCAGTAGGGGAACTCAGACAAAGCATCAGCAACATAAGCAGCAAAACAGCCAATAGGACCACCAATGGACTGAAACTATACAGTAGCACTGCTTACAAATGTCATGCTAAACTTCAATAGACATCACAAATTTGAGCTGGAAGAGTACAGTAATATCATAACGACTATGTGGGTCACTGAAACTACCACAATGACAAAAAGGAAATTTGTATACAAAATACCAACATAAGGGAACAAGAGAACAGTGAAAAAACAGTCCCTCTATCAAAAAAAAGTTATGCCAACTTGTATAGCCCAAAAAAATCACTACCACTCGTTTAATTGCATCCACATAATTTGATTTGAATAAATACATACACAGTTAGCCCTAATAACATCCAAAACACAAAAAAAACATGCCAGGGTTGAAAAAATATCTGACAATACTGTCCAAAATGGAACATACTTTTGGAAAAATAAAATTCAAATTTTTTTCTACTCAAAAATAGCCTTGAATGTTCAATAATCTTTGGAAACTAATTTCATGTTTCCGATCGTATTTTTTGAGTATTATTGAACGTTCAAGGCTATTTTTGAGGATTGTTGAAAATGGCCTCCAAAGTCCCAAAATCCGAACAATCCATCTGGTTTCAAATGGAACATTAGGATTTTGGAACCATGGAGTTCCATGTCTTGGACCCTTCTTTAGTCCCAACCCTCCTATCCAAATCTCTCACAGGTAGGGCCCAAAATCATTGCCCATCCCCTCTTAATCATAAACACAGTTTTGGGGTCTGTCATCCTAATAGAGAATCCAACCATCCACACGTAATGCTCACTAAGGGAAACTTATAACATAAGCCATTGCAATACAGTATCAAGATACATTTTGATACATTTTAGAAGGAAATGTTTAGAAGGAAGGTTGTGGACGGTCAACCACATTGTCAGACATCAGACAAATTTCATAGTAGCCCACCATTTTGCTTCCTGTACCCTATACCACAACTTATAACATGGGCAATAAGATGTATCACCCCTTACAATACATGCTGAAGCACATATTGATGGTAAGATTTAACACATTTGCTGACACTGTGGTTTACAAAAAACAGATATTTTACCCTGCAGATAATCATGCAAAGCAGAGATTGCATACTGGGCAAAGTAATTAAGGCCACTATGGTGTGGCAATTGTGACAAACTCCTTGAACACTGCACTGTCTAGTAGTTGCACTGCTAGTTCTACAAAGAGGATAGTAAGTGTGTGTGTGTGTGTGTGTGTGTGTGTGTGACCTTTTTGCTGGAGTTGATAAGGTGGCTAATGGCAATCTGTGACCAGTCTCTAGTGGTTAGCACCACCCTCAGACTCTCTTACCTATTTCCCACTGGGGCAACAATTGAGAAACAGAATATGTTGCTGCCTGGGTGTTTCTTAGATGCTTCTCCCACTGAGCTCTGAGGTGCAGCAACATGTGTTTTCTCATTCTTAATATGTTGTACTCTTGTTGAGTCTAACACGCTTGGTCTCTAGATGAGTGAACATAGGAGTGATAACAAGTGTTAGCCCACCATACTAAAATGTACACACATTTTCTACTTCACACACCAAAGTGTCTGCCTTATTTTCAACTGTGAGCTCTCTGTTAGAGACTCCAACAAACTGACAAAATGGTGCCTGAAACAAAGTGTGTTGGCATACAAAATATACTGTATGGTTGGTCATGTCCTGGTATTTGTCTACACAGTGGTCAAAAAAGATCATTTTGTCAATCATAAAATTTCACACCATCAAAAATTTTAGGTCTGTGAAATTATAAACTGGACATTTTAACTTGAAACCGTGTTCGAATTGGAACATCTGTAAGTATAACATGATGCTTTGGGAAAATGGCGCAATAATAAAGCAAAATGTTTCAACTGTAACACATAACAAGGAAATAATGTGCACTCAAATGTCAAACCTGGGCACACATTGGCTGCAAATAGTGTGCACTTAGATTGCCTTCCACCAGTGGCACCAGTATTATACCAGTTATATCCAGAATCCATACTCTGCCCACTTTATCCTGCTTCATTGTTCCTGATTGTCTTTTGGTACCTTTTACAGTCATCAGCTTTTAATTGTTGGTTCTCAATCCCTGGCAATGGCTTTTGATTTTTCTTGTTCTCTTGGTCTTTTTCAATGGCTGACTATTCCTCTGGTTTCTTAACCTCATGCAATAGCTTATGACTCCTCTTTTTTATGATCTGGGCAATGGATTATAACTCTTATGGTTCTCAATCACTGACTACAGCTGACTACCTATTTGGCTTTTGACCCAAGCTGGGCATTGGACTTCACCTGTCCATTTGACTTTGACTACAGTGGACCACATGTAGAAAATAATATGCCGGCTCAAATCCCCTCCCGAACGCTCTCCTCCCTCATACCTTGTTCATTATCCAGTACTCGATCGGGTGTGCGCGCGGACCAGAGAGCCCTGTCTCTGTCTTTAAGGCAATCAGTACAAACAACAGTGTGAGTCCACCGCACCTCCCTCCGATGGTACGTTACCTTAGTAATTAGATCAGGTCAGCAACATTGTTTTTTTTTAAAATATTTTAAAAGATTGAAATAAATGATGATTTTTTTTAAAAAAAAACAATGTTGCTGACCTGATCTAATTACTAAGGTAACATACCATCGGAGGGAGGTGCGGTGGACTCACACTGTTGTTTGTACTGATTGCCCCAGGGGACCACATCCTGGTATTTCCTTTGCATAAAGGTGGGGGGTTCCCCCGATGCACCTTAATCCATATATCTTACCCCTAAAATTCCATAAATCATAAAGCAGCAAATGTGGGTAGGAAGTATACAAAGCAATGGCCTATTACTGTGATAAGTGCAGGTTTATTTCTCAACATGTTTTGAACCACAATCCTTTCTCAAGTGACAGCAATAGACATGTGTTTTGTATACTACCCACATATGTTACATATGTTACTTTACAACCTGGTATATCCTTTGCAGAACAACGGTCCCACCATCAAGGGCACTGGTAAAGACAGGCGAGTCTCCAAACATTGGAATCCTTCAATAAGATTTTTGTACATTACATTCAATGGATCTATTTAATGGATCTTAGTGGGGATTAGTTTGCTCAGTGTTAAAGAGAATGCTCAACTTGCAAATGAAAAAATTGTATATAGGTAAATCATGTATGTAAAAATTTTTCATTTGAGGGGTGAAAATTCCCTTTAAGGCTGCAGCCAACTGGTGTCACCAAAGCAGTCTGCAACATTTATTATAGTCTGAATCAACTACAGGATTCTATAGATGTCATCCAGTCTGCCCAGTCTTCTACACCCATTGGGTAGATGATCTCAGCATTTTTCTCCTTTATTGCCTCATTCCACTAATGTTTTTGTGTCCCTAGAGGTGTGGCACATAGTAAGAGTCTTGGTGAGACTCTTTTAGGAGAAGGCAATCTTAAGGCTGGGTGATGGGCATATGTTATAAGCTCTGTCATAAGCCCCATCCCCAAAAATATTTTCCGAAGTTAGTTGCAGATGTAATGAGTGTATGTGCTTTCCTCTGCCTATGGACACCTTAGGGAGAGAAAATGTTTTCTTATGATGCAGCTGATAATACAACAGTAGGATACAAGCAGGCATGCTCAAGCCAGGGGCTTACTGGTGCTTGTGATAGCACATTTCACTGTTTTTACATCTCCCTGAAAATGTATAAATAATAAGATAATCCCTTCTGCTTCACAGTTCTGTGTCCAGTTGCCACATGTCTAATCACTATCCCATAAAGCACTAAAAACCTGGGTTTCACCATACCTACAGGAACCTCTATGTATAGCCATGGGTGTCTGCAAGGGGAGGCATTTGCCACCTCCTGGAATTTTGACCAGGCTTTAACCAGCTGTAAACTACATGGGATGTCCAGTTTCCCTAACTTTTCCCTGGCTGCTGCTGCACATAAGTGTTTTACTCCTTTCTTTGATGCCCAGGCCGTTATATTGATTATTTGCTTTGACTTGGTCAGAATCAGACCATATAGGAGGATTGGCTGATAGGGCTGGTTTTAGTAGAAATAGGAGGGGGGAGACAATATGTTTTCCCTGTGATAAGCCACTATTTCCCCCAAAGCCATATCCATGTACACATCTTATTTACCCTTTCCCCCCCCTGTAAAAGTTTCTGCAGACACCCATGACAGCATAGGATAATTGTCACCTTATCTACTAAAATGTTCACACAGCATGATTATTACATTCTCTGTGCTATTACAATGGGGCCACCATATTTGTAACATCCATCAATTTGATTGGGCCACCTTATGGGCTTACATCAGCACCACAACACTGTGGTTTACTTCATCCCCTGCATTTACCATGGCTGTATCTGTGTTCAAAAACTGTGATATTGTCACACAGTGTTCCAAACACAATCATGGTATATCCTATTACAGTGCATACACACATCTAGAGATGGCCGGTTCGCGGACCCGAACCCGGATCCGCCGCGGATTTCTCCCGACCGCGAACGGCGGATTATTCCGGACTTTCCGGACTTCTGAACTTCCGAACTGCGGATTTTTTTTTTTACGAAAATTTTCGAAAATACGAGTATCTCCGTAATTACGAGGATCTACGATACTTGCGGGATACGGAAAAACCGAAGATCCTCGTAATTACGAGGATTCCCGTATTGCGAGAATACTCGTAAAAACGAGTAATTCGTGTAAATTTTCAAGACGGAGCAAGCCACATGATCCAAATTAGCCAATGCCTCATTTTCGGAAATCTTCGTTTTTACGGGAATCCTCGTATTTTCGAAAAATACCGTTTTTTTAAAGTCACGCTAGCGGACTGTACTTTTTAGGTATTGTTGGCATTTATACGTGCTTCTAAGGCCAGGTCCCTGAGTGGTTAAGTGTACATTACCAAGGCTATTTAGACCACTTTTAATGCGGATTTTGCCGAACTTTCATTTTAATACGTTTTAATGGGTCCGCTCGCGGATTTTCGAATTTTCGGATTTTTTCGAAAATCCGCGGATCCTCGCGTGGACCAGATTTTTCGAAGTTCGGACATCTCTACACACATCCTGTTTGTATGTAAGGACAGGATAGCTACACATTACATATACAGTACCTATTAAACACAAACACTATCAGGGAGATCCAATAAAAGTTCTTATCGTATGGATTTGTGATGCTTTTAATGGATGAAATAAAATAAGTGGATTTTATCTCCGTGAGCTGCCTACTTCTATCTACTATGGATCCTTTCTGATTATCTGCTGGCCGAGCAGCATTGGAAGTGCTTGAGCGTAGGGATGGCATAGAACTCGAACTCGAACCCGAGTTCGAGCCAAACTGTTCGAGTTCGAATGGACCCGGACTTCTCGAACTATCTCGGACGCGACTTTCGATATTTCCCGGACTTTCGATGATTTATCGATGTTTCGAACGTTCGAACGTCCTCGAATCCGCAGTAAATGTACATGGTATCTAGGCCGAACATCGAATCTGCGAGTAAAGTCTCCATTAAAGCCTATAGGCGAGCATCGAATCTGCGAGTAAAATGTCCATGTTACCTCGAACGTTCAAACGCGAAAGCTCGAAAGTAACGCACGTGAGAGTAAAATCGATTTTACGAAAGTCCTGGATATTGGAACATGCTCCCCAGACCATTTCCCAGGTCCCACAGCCATTTACATTAAGTTACCATTAATATTTTAGTTGTATTTGACTCGAACTTTTCGAACTATTTGCCTCCCATAGACTTTAATGGGTCCGTTTTCGAACTTTCGAACTTTCGAACTTTTACAATAGTTCGAAAGTTCGAAAACGGACCGAACTTTCAATAGTTCGACCATCTCTACTTGAGCGCCATGGTTTGGATGGATGGGTGTGCTCCCATGTAGTAAGTGTTTGGATATCCCTTCTCTTAAAATGGTGCTAATTTTGCCCCAACCAATCAGATCTTATTTAACATTTGAAAGCTAACGTCTGATTGGTTGGGGCAAAGTTAGCACCATTTTAGACGATAAGAACTTTTATTGAATAACCCTGTATATTTAAAATTAGCCATGCTGTGTGAAATGTGATAATGGGGTAACATTTGTCTGGGCAGGTTTTACACTATTTATCACATGTGTAAAGCTGGGTACACACAAACCAATTTTTTTGCCAGAAATTTCATTGAATATATCAATTTACCAGACTGTCAGATGGGAAGTTTGACATATTAAAAATTATCTCAAAACGCGTGTACACAACCTAAGGCTATTTTACATAACGCCGATAAGTGTTCTGGGTTTATCAGCCTATTTCACATTACTTTGAAATGTCCCCAGGGTGAGTAACCTATTTACCACAATAACCCCTGATCTAGTAATAGGAATTTATCCAGGTCATGGTATATCTGTAGTATTCATTTATCCAGGTCATGGTATATCTGTTGTATTCAATTAGATCAACTGGACTTGAAGTTTGGTTCTTGAAGATGTTTCGCTAGTTATCTGTCTGGCTTTTTCAATTCAGAATGACTTGTACAAGAATCTGTGGCAATTATGTACCCTGGAAAATCCCAATCAACTTATCACTGCCAGGTGTTAAGGGGCGTGATTGCATAGTGGCTAAGAGGTGTTATAGGAATGCCCAGGGTAAGGTGTCAAAACAGCATTGTACATGGTACAACTTAGTTAAATGGGTAGAAAATATCTTAGATATGATGAGCTGAATAAATATTATAGTGTTTAATAAAAAAGCTTGGGCAGATCAAAAGTATTCTTATACTGGGTTGTATTTGTGTTCGACCTTCATTCTCTATATACAGATACATAACGCATGATATTAATGATATTTAGATCTCACAGTATCTATACAATGGTTCAGGCCCACACACTGTATTTTATACATTATATTTGTATCAATCTACATACAGCTCTTTTTAATGATGTTTTCAATATCTTATTTCTCAGACTGTATATTAGAGGATTGACTAAGGGTGTTAATACAGTATAAAACACAGACGCCACTTTATCCACTACAGAATTAGTCTTTGCATTTGGATGAAAGTAGCTAAATAAAGCAGTTCCATAAAATAAAAAGACAACAGTCAGGTGGGAGGAACAGGTGGAGAAGGCCTTAGATCTCATGGCTTTAGACTGCATTTTCATAATAGTGTTCAGTATAGTTATATATGGACAAAATGTGAGGGCAAAAATACCTCCACCAAGGGATATTGCAGTAATAAGAATAAGTAATACATTAATGAATGTGTCACTACAAGAGACCAGAAGCAACTGGGGCAGCTCACAAAAGAAGCTTTGTAAAGGGGTTAACCTGCAAAAACTTAGCCTAAGTAATAATAGAACATGTACCAAGGAACATACCACACTAATCATCAAAAGTCCCAATACCAGTAGAACACAAGTTTTCCAATGCATTATCTGTGTGTAGTGAAGAGGGCGACATATTGCAACATATCGGTCATAAGACATCACTGCCAGTAAGGATATTTCTGATAATGCAAAATACATAATGAAGTATATTTGAGTTATACAAGCCTGTATAGAAATGAACCTTTTTTGTGTGTATAAATCAAAGAGCATCCGTGGGATAGTAACTGAGGAATAGCCCATATCCAGACATGCCAGGGTTCCAAGGAAGAAGTACATGGGGGTTTGGAGATGGGAATCTGTACAGATCAGAAGGACAATGAGAAGATTCCCAGTCAGAGTCATCAGATAGACCAACAGAAACACCAGGAACAGAGGAAGTTGGAGACTTGGAAGATCAGATAGTCCAGAGAGAAACAACATGTACAATACGGTTTGGTTTTCCATCTTATTTTTTATATTATTCATTAATGTTACAAGAAAAATTTTAAGAAATAAAGCTTGGAAAATCAGATTAAAAATTAGCAAAATTAAAAGTAATCAGTAAGTTCACAAGAACCTAGAGCAGAAGGTAGGAAGACTTGCTTCTTCCTCCACAAAACTATTCAGGTATATTATTTTGGAAATTGGGATTTGCCAACATAGTTCTCCTTTAATATTATAATTTAGGCATTCAAATTCTAGATGCTAAATTCGTAAAGCTCTGTCTAATATAATAATTTACTTTATTATACACTCATATAATAACTAAACAGTGCAGAATAAAACGGGGTCAAATCAAAACTGATAAGAGAAACATTTTGTATCACTAAATTGAACTTTAAAAAAAATCTTGTGCTGTATGAAAGACTGATACATAGGAAATGTTCTGTAAATAATGAACATTTACTCCATGTTACGTGTAAGGGGCATTATAACAGTGCATACTAACCCTAATACATACATATATGGGTATGATATAAACAAAAATAAATGATCTGTAGTAAAATATACAATTGTAAATAAGATAAGATTATGCTGCAAAGAAAACCACCAGTTAAAAAAAATAAATACTTTCTTTGTTGATTATATTACAAATCCTTGTCTAATGGCCCATGTCTTACCTGTAATATCCAGATATTATCTATGATTGTAAGGGAAACCTCAGCCATAAATACCCTTCCTACCAAACCTACTGAGGTTTAATTACAATCTATCAATATCAATTGGGCCTGTAATCTACTGAGATTATCAAACTCTCCTGTGTGATTCTCATGGTGATTTGTTGGCTACTAACCCCTTTAACATGCACTGGTGTCTGGTTATTTATTACAATGCAATAATACTGTATTATTACATTGTAATCATTGTAAAATCTAAAATATAAATTATAAGTATCATAAAACCCACAATGCCTTTATACAGGGCATAGAGCTCCTAATATCATTACATTTTAAAAGAGAACTCCACCCAGATCACATTTTCCCTGATTTATAATTAATGTCCACCCCCAAAACTAGAATTTAACCCACTACTGGCTGTGATGACCAGGTGTACCCTGTAAAACGGCATAGACAATATCTGAAATTGCAACCCCAATTTTCAATTATTTCACCCTAATGGCATGATCAAGCAGCATGGTAGCTTCCACATTGTTTCACTGTTCTGGTACTCGCAGAGTTAATTCATGTTTTCCCAAAGCCAGGGCCATTTGGTGTTAAATTAGCTGACTTAGCAGGAGGTCTGACTTCAAAGGGCAAGGTGTGAATTCCCCATAATAAACAAACAATGTCCCAGACAAAGAGACACCAGAACTAGCAGGGAATCTCCTAGTAGAGAATTGAGCAGGAACCAACAGGCAGATGAAAGGCAATTCATATTCCTTAATAATTCAGGATGTAGAATTATTTCAGGTTTTCATAAATACCCCCAGTTTATCCAGTAATTAATTCTACATTTATAGATATCTGACACAATATCATAGCCCGAGCCAAACTTGGATATTATCGTTCTTAGGTCTAGGATACCCCAGATATGTCGTATTTGGTCTTGTTCTGTTGGGAAAAATTAGTTATGGACCATCAGGATATTATGTTGAATGTGACATGTATGGTTCATGGATTATGGCCGGGGGTTGGAATTCGATATTTACAATTCCCTCCAAAACTAGGGACCAACCTTCAGGGGCAGAACCAAGTCCGCCCCTCTAGGGACCAGACCACTCCCATTTTCTGAAGAAAGGATAAAAATGGAACTGGGTCTCATCCCAAGGAGTCTGTCATAACATCTACAAGAACATCTGGAATAACATCTAGCCAACTGGACAGACCGTATTGGCTTAACGCAGGACTTATCATTTGGACTATTATTTTCCCAATAACTGGATTATTAAGTTCTGGACTCTTCTCATGGACTATTCAGATGCCAATTATCTCTAAGTATTTCTTCTTTTACCCAATTCTACCCTCACTTGTGTTACCGATTTTTGTTCAGTGATTTATTTCATTTTTCTTTATATTTTTTATGCACTATTTTTAACAACTTTTAATAAATGATATAAAATCATTTATAGGCTATTGTCCTATTCTGAGTATATCCCAAGACAAACCTGTGTCTTCGAAGTACGCTACTATAGAGAGGTATTGTGTAGGTATATAGAGATACTGTATAACTGTGTATAGAATATTAGGTGTGAATAACCAATTTCCTTACAGGTTGTTAGAAGTAGGGGAGCGGATATCCCCATATAGGTAACAGGTCATTCCGCTGTTTAATCGGGATGTGGTGGCAGTGAGTATATTGATATTTAGTAATATTAATTGTGTAATATATAGTTTGTTCACCAAACCCACCGGGTCTGATCTGTTCCGTCCGCCTGTCGGTTGCTTGGAGTGTGCTTTCCGGTAACGGATAGGTGGTTGGGGCGTTTTGGGACCGGGGGGTTTGTGACACTGGCCCCACTGTGTAGTGTAATAAAATCCTTACCTTTCATCCCCAGACCATTGCCCAGGTCTCTGTGTGATTTACAGTAACCTACTATTACTATTAGTCCCACAAAATGGACAGAAACTTTCAATTATTTTTCTCTCATAGACTATGGGTTCATTTTTCGAAAATTCAAAAACGGAACGAAACAAAACCAGTTTTGAACATCTCTAGTCTTAAAATGGTGCTAATACATTCACCAAGGGATTGTAGCACTTTAGGAAAAAAGAACAGTGGTGAATACAGTACATGGGCATTATAAAAGACACCAGTGCAGCCACTGTAAGCAATCAAATATTGAATTTCTGTCTTTTTCTATGTGAATGTCTATTGCCAGTGTATGCAGTACCTGACATTGAAGACTTTAAATCCTGATCGGAATTTACCCAGAGCTTCAAGTGTGATATTGAAATGTTACAAGCCTGGTGCTTACTGCTTTATGGATCCCTAATCAAAAATACACAGAAATATGTTACATTACAGAAGTTCCTAAAGTGACTGACCCCTCCCTGAGCTCAGAGAGCTCAGGAATGCTCAGTGTGATTAAACCCAGTGAGAGAGACAGCTCTTTTGTATCTCCCAGTGAATAAAGGTGAATAAAATTGGAAGTGAGAGGGGGTGGGCTTTATGTAACCATCTCAACCCTCTTTACTGAACCTAATCTGTCACTAGCATTTCGATACCTATTCTGCTTCAGGAATGGCCATCAGCCATTGGCCATGACATCAGCATGGTGTGAGCTGTGTAAGTAAGTTTAAAAGAATCTTTGGAAAAGGCAATTATAATGAAAACTATGTTTGGGGGGGTCCTTAAGTTATATAGGCATTTTTGTTAAGGACAGGGTGACTGACAGTCAGTGAGGGGTGAATGGGTTTGAGGGGTGGGAGCATCAAGAAGGTAAAAAGAGGGTAGAAAAAGTACAGGGTTAGACAGTATAGAAGGAAAGCAGCACAAGATTCCCCCCACCTTCTTTTTTTGGTTGCCACTTTCTTGCTGACACAGCGTTATGGTGGTGGTCCCATGGAAGATAACTGTAGAGACATAGAGAGGTTGCCCATGGGGTGGCACCAGTGATAGATAAAAATAGATTACTTGGAGGTGGAAATGGCAATATGGAAAATGGGGGAGTAAATCTCACTTGGCATTAAGACAGTGATGTAGATCCACCTGGTTATTTGCCCTCACCATGCTAGTCGGTTGCGGCAGGTGAGGGGTAAGAACTAAGCGGTAGCTTCCATGGGGGGGTATTCACAGGGCTTAAACAGATAGCCATGGGAATATATAGAAAACAATTTGTGTTTTTTGGCATTGTTATTTGATATTATAGAAAATATGTTGTAAACAAGTTATCAATAAAACGCTGTGGCTTTATTTGATCCACTATGTCACGCGTGGTGTTAATTTTTGGGATGGGTTGTGGGTTGAGTAAGTTTTCCCTCTTATTTCTCTGCTCTTATCTCTGCCATGATAAAAGTCCTTATAGTCCTCTTCTAAAGGTTTCTTGAGTTTGCTTAAGCCTCGTACACACGTTGGATCATTTTCGAACGATGCAGCCGACGAATGTTTAACAACATTATCGTTAATCCTCATAATTGGAACAACATCTGTACACACAGCAATTACGAAAAGCAGCGCATGCGCCTTTTATATTTTTTTCATAGGAAGTTAACAATAATCTGCTGACCATGCACAAATATACGATAATCGGCAGAACAAATCCGCCAGAATGATCGTCGGAAAAAGCCGACAATAGGTCGTTGATGATTGTTGATGGTATATTTTCATACAAATATCATGCGATTGCTCATTCATCAGCTGCATCATACGACAATTATCCAACGTGTGTACAAGGCTTTAGAGTTAGTTAATTGGCCCCTATATTGGAGAGTATCCCATGTCTTTTAAATGTTTGTTATTGGCTTGGTTAAGGGTCGAGGCCCTTGTTTTTTTTTTTTAAGCTTGCGTTGAAGGTTTTTCTAGAAAATTGTCTCTTATCGACAAAGTTTAACAGTCTTAAGGTGGCCATACACTATTACGATCGTAATAACGATCTTAAACCGGTCGATACTTTTATAGACAGATGTAGAATGTTAATTGTACCAAGATGTACAATAAATATTGTTCGACATTATTTTGTGATTAATGTCGAATGCCGTCCATTGTGAGATTACATTACATTCACATTTAATCGGAACTTTAGAAAACACTACAATCATTTTACCAATTGACTTAAAAACCGACTTTCCCGATCGTAATTACGATCGATTTCACGATCTAATGTCGTGTAATAAGAATGGGAAAATGTAAAATTTTTCGGGCAATCGATGGAAATGTCGGATTGTATGTTGGATTGTACATAAAATTGGCCTAATGTATGGTCACCTTTACTTGAATACTCAATACTCTTGAAGGATAAGGAGGCTTTTTTAAAACATTAAATTGCACAGATAATAATTAGTTAATTACTAATCTAATCTGTTCCTGCTATGTATGAGTCTTTTCCCCCTGCAATATCTGTTGAGATTACATTCTCGTTTGTCACAGTACTATTCTGTTTTCACTTTCTCTCCAGCCCTTCCCTCTCACCCAGTCTCCATATCATCCTCATAATACATATCCCATGGTATCCGGACCTTGAAAAAAAAATATATCCCATGGTGTCCGGACCATGTTCTAATCTGTCTTGGATAGAGGCTGTGAGATATTCCATTTGTTTAATTTCCTGTATTCATTGGAACAGATCTAGTAGGGTTGGGGTTAATGTGTTTTTTTAAAAGACAACTAAAGCCACAGAACAACACTGAACCAGAAGGCAGAACACCTTGATATAAAACCAGTAATCTGTATCTTACCTCTCATTTTGATATGGGTGCTGGGAAATTTACCTAAATAACATATGGTTTGTGCTTTAAATCCCAGCATAGTATTATACAGTTTGGTCAACGACCATTATGTTCTGCACATGCTCAGTCCTTATCTATGGCAGAAACAGGCCTAAATTTACTTTAATACAATTTACTGGAGTGGGATTTTATAGCTTATTGGGGTTTTTAGGGGGGGTTGTTTTCAGATTCTGGACTATAAAAAATTGGGTTTAGTTGGGTTTAGTTTAATGTTTGGGTATTAGGTCTCTACCTGCTAAAGTGATATGTTTTGATAACTTCTTTTGTGCAGTTGAGAAGCGTGGCAGGGAAAGGTAGAGGAGGGCATGTATGGGTTCTAGTGTAATATTTCTCAGTAATAGGTCTGATGATAGTGTGTTTGTGACTCCGTACCAATGAGGTGTCAGTTTTGGACACTCCAAATAGATAAGATAGAGAGAACCTAGAGCATTTATCAGAGATAGTAGGGTTTATTTTATTGAGCCATTTTGGGGTAAAGTACCAGAGCATTAGAACTTTGTAAACATTTTATTTGAATTGTGTATTTATGGAAGTTTTTGCATTTGGTTCCAAAATTGAGCTATATTGTTCAATATTTATGTCTAACCCTAGTGTTTGTTCCCATCGTTTTGAATAGTTTAGAGGGTAATGATGTTAATATTGAGTACATGCTCTAGATGATCCCTTTTTGTTTAGGGTCCAGAGATTCTCTGATGGTAGTTTACTATGAAGAAAGTGTCAAATCTGGAGGTAGGTGTAGTGACAAATAGGGTGTCATTTGTTAAACTGATCTGGAGTTCTATTGATTGTGTCTATGACATCTTAGGTCCTCGCTATTTGAGCTGTTACCCAAGGCTTGAAGCATGCTGGTATAATATTGGTAGTAATATCTTTTGTTTGTATAATAGTCATCAATTGGGAAAACTGGTGAAGGGTATATGTTATGTCTGCTTGTCCCAGATCCTTATGGTATTTAAATTACCCTTGGTGCAAAGGGTAATAATAGGCCTTTGTATGGTTGGTGTTATCAGAGTTAGTGGGTGAGAGGGATAGATCAGTCCTTTTTTAATTTTAACCCATCCTGCTGAGGGAGTTACTGTGCTCCAGTATTAATGTTCCTGGTATTAATACATATACTGTAGTTCTGGTTTGTACAGGGATACTATATAATATTGAGAATTACTGGTATTAATTCATATACTGTAGTTCTGGTTGGTACGGGGATACTATATAATATAGAGAATTACTGATATTAATACATATCTGTTGTATTCAATTAGATCAACTGGACTTGAAGTTTAGTTCTTGAAGACATTTCGCTAGTCATCCGACTGGCTTTCTCAATTCAGAATGGCTTGTACAAGAATCTGTGGCAATTATGTACCCTGGAAAATCCCAATTAGCATATCACAGCCAGGTGTTAAGGGTGTGATTGGATAGTGGCTAAGAGGTGTTATAGGAACTATAAGTAAGGTGTCAAAACAGCATTGTACATGGCAGACAGTTGGTGTCGAACCCCCCACCTCTATTTAGGCTTGGTTTCTTTATTTTCACATAAATGGCCTCCTTAACACCTCTCTTGAACCAGTCACGTTCCTTTGCCAATATGTTAACATTACAATCTTCAAAGATATGTCCTTGATCCTTAAGATGCAGGTACACGGCTGAGTCCTGACCCGAGGAATTGGCTCTTCTGTGCTGGGCCATACGTTGATGCAGTTGCTGTTTGGTCTCCGCCACATACAAATCAGAGCATTCTTCACTGCACTGCACTGCATATATGATGTCGCTTTTCTTGTGTTTCGGTATTGGGTCTTTCGGATGTACCAATTGCTGCCTCAGTGTGTTGTTCGGTTTAAAGCAGACAGGGATACGGTGTTTTTTGAAAACTCTTCTTAATTTCTCGGAGACCCCTGCTACATATGGGATGACCATGTTCTTTCTCCTGTCTTGCTTTTCCCCTTCACTGTTGGTATTTGTGTTCTTTTCTTTCCTTCTACTTCTTTTGACAAAGGCCCAGTCTGGATATCCACAAGTTTTAAGGGCTCCTCTGAGATGTTTCATTTCTTTTGCCTTTGCCTCTGTGCTAGTGGGGATGTTCTCAGCTCTGTGTTGCAGGGTTCTGATGACACCCAGTTTGTGATCTAAAGGGTGGTGGGAGTCAAACATCAAATACTGATTTTAACCCAGGTGTCATCAACATATCTGAACCAGTGGCTGGGTGCTATGCCCTTAAAGGTATTAAGCGCCTGTTTTTCTACCTACTCCGTGTAAAGGTTGGCCACAATAGATGAAACTGGAGATCCCATAGCACATCCGTGTTTTTGCTTATAGAACTTATCCCTGTATTTGAAATAGGTGGTATTCAGGCACAAGTCCAGTAAGGAACACACCTGTTCTGGGTTGAGATCAGTTCTGCTGGTAAGATTGCAGTCTTGGCCTAGCTGTTTTCTCACCATGTCAACAGCCTCCATGGTGGGTATACAGGTGAAGAGAGATGTCACATCATAGGACAACACAGTTTCTTCTGCACCGAGTACTATATCTTCAATCTTGTTGGTGAAATCCTGAGAGTTCTGGATGTGATGCTTAGAACTTCCCACCAATGGTCCTAAGATGTTGGCTAGGTATTTTGCTACCTTGTATGTTACAGAGTTGATGCTGCTGACTGTAGGTCTTAGTGGTGCCCCTTCCTTATGTATCTTTGGGAGTCCATATATGCATGGATGTGCCTCACCAGGGTAGAGGCGATGATACATTGCTCGATCAATGGCTTTATCCTTTTGAAGCTGTTGTAGTAAGTCTATGACCCTTTTCTTGTAACGGCTGGTGGGATCCCTTGTTAAAGCCTCATATGTGTTGTTATCGGCCAGTATTTTGGTATTGGTTTTAATACATATATTATAGTTCTGGTTTGTACAGGGATACTATATAATATTGAGAATTACTGGTATTAATACATATACTGTAGTTCTGGTTGGTACGGGGATACTATATAATATTGAGAATTACTGGTATTAATCTATATACTGTAGTTCTGGTTGGTACAGGGATACTATATAATATTGAGAATTACTGGTATTAACACATATACTGTAGTTCTGTTTGGTACAGGGATACTTTATTATATTGAGAATTACTGGTGCTTGTGAAGGTTCTCATTCATCCAGGTCATGGTATATCTGTTGTATTCAATTAGATCAACTGGACTTGAAGTTCAGTTCTCGAAGACGTTTCGCTAGTCATCCGACTGGCTTTCTCAATTCATTTTGAACACATCTTTAAAGGTAAACTACTTTTTCCCCCAGCTTTTTTTTGGAGGGGCAGATTTCACTTGGGAAGGCTTAGCCTTTCTAAGCCTTATGCAAAATCCGCCTATGAGTATTTGTATAAGTGCCTACTTATATAACTCTATTGGATTAGAGGCAATGGTATGATAGTTCATATTATCATTCAATAATTTATATGCTGCTTCTAAGTATAAATCTCTGGACCACAGCACTAAATTACCCCCTTTGTCATCTCTTTTGATTAGGAAGCCCTAATTATCTTGTAGTGCCTTTAAATCCTGCCATTCTTTTTGGTAGTGGCAAACCGGTTGGCACGACTTTATCTCCATATAATTGCCCAGTACAGCTGTGTAAATCACCTATACAAGTTTTTTTTACACAAAATCGCTACATACAAGTGTTTGGTTGGAGCAATAAAGTTTCACTAATCAAAGTACCAATGACAAGCAGATAAATGCACAATGTAACGCACTGTCATAATGACGCAATGGCACCAGAACAGAATGATCCCACACACAGGCACAACACGCGCACATATTACTAGGCCGCAGTAGAAGTCCTGGTTGGACAAAACACATCCCGATCTTTCCTGGTTCCTGATACACTTTAGCTGCAGTCTGTTATCTGGTGATACGTTGTCTGAAGAGCCTTGTCCCTTCCATGACCTGTTTGATCATACAAAGCACTGTTGGACTGTTGGACTGAGAGGGGGACTGTTAAGCTACAGCATAGGAGGCAGAATAGTGTTAGATTCAGCACTGTGCGCTACTCCTTAATATGTTCATAAGTAATACATACTGTATAAGTAGAAGGTGTATTAATAGCATGCTGCACTTTACTTACCTTGGATCAATTCCTATGAACTGTGTTGTTGATTGCTAAAAAAGGAACTGGGTATCATGTATTTGTATTTTTTTTTAGGATGTTTTAATTGTGATGTTGTGTGTTTTTTTTGTCTTTATATTCATTATTTCCCAATTTCAGATTAATGAATTAAAGGGATTTTTAGACTTAATCTTCCTGGCTTATAGAGTGGGCAGTTTATAAGGGTTATTTTTTGTTATATTGTTAAGTTAATTGCTCCTCTATCTGTATACAGGTGTCCCCTAACCAGATGAAGTTTTGAATTACTAAGTGGTGCTCCTATATTTTTTGTTTTTTTATGTTATTGAAACTGCCCAGTGTATGGAGTTAAAACAGCATTGTACATAGCAGACAATTGATGTTGAACCCTCACCTCTATTCAGGCTTGGTTCTTTATTTTGACATAATCGCCTCCTTGAACCAAACCTGTTCCTTTGCCAAGATGTTGACCTTACAATTGGTCCTTTTTCCTTAAGATGAAGTACACGAGTACTTCTCTTCCTTGTGTAAGGTCTCAGCAATGTACCTGCATCTTCAAGAGGAGTCAAGAGGTAATTTCCAGGTGGCAAAATATTAATCCAATTTAAATAATAATAATAATAATAATAATAAAAACAGGAATTGTTAAAATATTTTTAGATTACATTTTTAACAGAATTTGTACCAATATATTAAACCAATAATATAATAATCATAGAATAATAATAAATGAAAAGAAAAAAGTTTAATAATTATAGTAAAATAATAATAATATAGATTGATGCATGTATTACTGTCTCTGTTAACAATGGAATTTGTTGGAAGGGAACTGCCAGCACCTCAAAAGGTATAAATTTCTTAAATTGCCAGATGGTAGAAGTTCCTACTAGACAGAATGCGTTGTTGGATCTGGTGATATCTAATAACCCTGAGCTCATTTTGGAGATGAGGGTAATGGGAAGCTTAGGGAATAGTGACCATGATATAGTGTCATTTAATATAGGGAATAGTGATCATGATATAGTGTCATTTAATATAGGGAATAGTGACCATGATATAGTGTAATTTAATATAGGGAATAGTGACCATGATATAGTGTCATTTAATATAGGGAACAGTGACCATGATATAGTGTCATTTAATATAGGGAATAGTGACCATGATATAGTGTCATTAATATAGGGAATAGTGACCACGATATAGTGTCATTTAATATAGGGAATAGTGACCATAATATAGTGTCATTTAATATAGGTTGCAAAAAACCAAAGTGCACTGGCTTAACAAAAACTTTTAACTTTAGGAAAGCTAATTTTATCTGTTAAAGGAATCGCTCCTGCTTATGACTGGGGGAACTGTTTCTAGGTAAAGATACTGAGCAGATGTGACCCCTTTTAAAGGGATATTAAACTATTACATTTCTAAATCTGTACCTTTAGGTAACAGTGTAAAAAAATGAGGTCCACTCCTGCATGGCTTAATGCTCAGGTAAAGGGAAATGGAAAAAAAGAAAAAGGCTTTTAAAATTTTGAAAACAGAAGGCCAGAACAGGCTTACAGGGAGTACAAAAGCTGTAATAAAGAGTGCAAGAAAGCAATTAAATAGCTAAAATAGAAAGGAAATACGGATTGCCGACAAAGCAAGTCCAACCCCAAAATGTTTTTTAAGTATATAAATGGTAAAAAGATGAGGACTGAGAATTGTGCCATTAAATATGGGGCTGAGGTGGTTGTAGAGATGCCGAAAAGGCTAATCTGCTAAACCGTTTTTTTACATTGGTTTTTACTGTTGAGAATCCTTGTCCTTACAGTAGGGATTGTAATAATATGCAGGGAAGAAATGAAGAGTCTTCACATTGGATAACAAGGATATGGTACGGAAACAATTAGACAAAGTATATCATAAAGCGCCAGGACCAGAGGATTGCATCCTCGGTTTTTAAAAGAGCTTAGTTCAGTTCTATCTAGACCACTGTTTTCCATCTTTTCAGATTTGCTTTTGTCTGGGGATGTGCCGCTGGATTGGAAAAAAGCCAATGTATACCAATTCAAAAAAGGTAGTCGTTCACAGCCTGGAAACTATAGACCTGTAAGCCTAACATCAGTGGTAGGGATGGTGATGGAAACTTTGTTAAGGGATCATATCCTTGACTTTGTCTCCAGAGATCATCTTATTAGTAGTAGTCAGCATGGATTTATGAGAATAGATCATGCCAGACAAATTTAATTGGTTTTATGAAGAAAGTGAGTAAGAAGTTAGATTCAGCACAGCAGTGGATGTGGTATATTTGGATTTTGCAAAAGCTTTTGATACGTGCCATATAGGCGACTAATGTAATAACTGAGGACTGTTGGCCTTGAAGAACATTTTTTCATGGATATAGAACTGGTTATTGGACCGCAAACAGAGAGTGGTGGTTAATGGAGCTACATCTATGTGGGCTAAAGTTCTAAGCGGCGTGCCTCAGGGTTCTGACTGGGGCCGCTTCTGTTTAATCTGTTTATAAATACTTAGAAGGGGCATTGAGAGCAAGGTCCTCTGTGTTTGCTGATTACACTAAACTATGCAGAGCTTTGGAAACTTCCAATAATGTGTAAGTGCTGCAAGCAGACCTAGATAGATTATCAAAATGGGCAGTAGAATGGCAGATGAGATTCAATGTTGATAAATGTAAGGTGATGCATTTGGGATTTAATAATCCCTGTGCCACCTACACCATAAATAACTCTGTGTTAAGTGCATCTGTAATGGAAAAAGATTTGGGGGTTCTGGTAGATAACAGACTTAGCTATAGCAAACAATGCCAGGTAGCAACGGCTAGAGCTAGCAAGATATTCAAGAGAGAAAAATATTATTCTTCCTCTTTACAAGGCACTTGTAAGGCCTCATTTGGAATATGCGGTGCAGTTTTGGAATCCCATATACAAAAGGGACATCTTGGAAATTGAGGCAGTTCAGAGAAGGGCAACTAAATTAATAAGGGGAATGGAGGGGCTTGAATATGCAGGCAGATTAGACAAGTTAGGGTTGTTTACATTGGAGAAGCGATGTTTGCGTGGGGACATGATAACCTTATACAAATATATTAATGGGCCATACAATGAACTCTTTGGTGCATTGTTACTAATAGGTCATATCAGAGGACACGTGGACATCCTTTAAGGTTGGAAGAAAAGAAGTTTCACCTTCAGGTTAGGAAAGGTTTCTTTACAGTGAGAACGGTGAAACTGTGGAACTGTCTTCCAGCAGATGTGGTAATGGCAAGTTCATTGAATAGCTTTAAAAAAGGCCTGGATAAGTTTCTAAAACTAAAAAATATTGAGAATTACTGGTATTAATGCATATAGATCTGGTTGATCCAGGGATACTTTCTGATTGCGTTTGGAGTCAGGAAGGAATTTTTTTCCCCCTTTTAGCTGTTTTTTTTTGCCTTCCTCTGGATCAACTGTTAGGTAGGGTTAAATAAATAAATAAATAAATAAATAAAAAAAGGGGGTGAATAGGTTGGACTTGATGGACGTATGTCTTTAGTCAACCTTAATTACTATGTTACTATGTTACTATGTAATTTCTATGCTCATAAAATCATTATTTTTATTATTATTTCGTGTTACCAAAATATTAAGCTACACAACCACATATGACAAGGTATGCAACATATTTGGAGTGACTATTGATATATCATCGCATGTTGTAAGTCTTACCTGTACTCGTGGAATGGAAATTTGATGATACAGTAATTATCCATTAGAAACCATTAGACATTAACCAATTGTTAGCTTTGGTGGTACCACTCACCTTTACTATTGATATTGTATGTACTGGATATAGAGAATCCATTTGATGTACTGGATAAGTGAGATCATGAATACAGACGAGCGAATGCGCAAAGCACTATCTATTTTTTTGGGTGAGGTACATAATAAATTGACTGTGTTTAAAGACTTTGGCCATAGCTGCAGAAAGTTAGAATGTTTACGAATAAAAGATATGAAGTTTTGGTGTGAGGTCTCCACTCTTTAAATTATATTATTATAATTTATTATAAGTGTTTACATGTTCCACATGGCTTAAAGGGCATGTCCACCCCCAAAACTATAATCCCCCACTAATGGCCCCATCATGTAGTGTAATAAAATCCTTACCTCACATCCCAGCTCCATAAGGTTCTCCTGTAGCCCCCCCCCCCCAAGGACATCACTGCCAATAAAGATATAGCTGACACCGTAAAAAACAGAATGAAGTATATTTGCGTTATACAAGCCTTTATAGAAATTAACCTTTCTTGTGTGTGAAAATCAAAGAGCATCCGTGGGTAGAAATTAACCTTTCTTGTGTGTGAAAATCAAAGAGCATCCGTGGGATAGTGACTGAGGAATAGCCCATATCCAGACATGCCAGGGTTCCAAGGAAGAAGTACATGGGGGATTGGAGATGGGAATCTGTACAGATTAGAAGGACAATGAGAAGATTCCAGAAGCTTTGTAAAGGGGTTAATCTGCAAAATGTTAGTTTAAGTAATAAAAGAACATGTACCAAGGAATATACCACTACTAACCATTAACTTACTAATCCAGTTAGAACACAAGTTTTCCATCCATTACTCTGTGTGTAGTGAAGAGGGTGACATATTGCAACATAGCGATATAGACATCACTGCCAGTAAGGATATTTCTGACAATACAAAAAGCTCAAAGAAGAATATTTGAGTAATACAAGCCTTGTATAGAAATGATCTTTTTTTGTGTGTATAATCATAGAGCATTCTAGGAATAATGACTGAGGATTACTCATATCCAGGCATCCCAGGGTCCCAAGGAAGAAATACATGGGGGTTTGGAGATGAGAATCTGTACAGATTAGAAGGACAATGAGAAGATTCCCAGTCAGTCATTAGATAGACCAACAGAAACACAGGAACAGAGGAAGCTGGAGACTTGGAAGATCAGATAATCCAAAAAGGACTATTGAGAGGATATGGTTTGGTTCCATTCCACTTTTGGATATATATGAATAAGAGGTCATTAAATAAACATTATTTCATTTATTTACTTTAATTTTGTGCCCAATGTAATGAAAACTTATCTACAGTGCATGTTTTAAAATCCTTACACCATTGATACTCTCTTTCTACTTTGTACAGGGCCTGTATTTAGAGTAATACTCATAATGACGCGTATGGGGAAGATGTCAAATAAAGGGGTTGGAATAATAATGCTTGGATTAAATGAGGAGAGGTGTCTACCTATTGCATTAATTGCACTAACATAAATATATAGCAGTTCAGATCTTCAATATTTGGGAAAAAATCATAACTATAATATCATTAGACTTGAATTTTAGTTTTAAAGCAAGGATATATATTGCACCCGATGTTTGAAAATCAATTTATAATCCATTACATTAACTAACAATAATGTATGCTATGATCTCACATGGATTTCATATACTGTAGAAACACGCTAGTCCTTAAAACTATTTGTACTATATTTGCTTTAGTTAGTCTCACCTTACGGTGATTCAATATCTTGCTTGTTCTCTAGCATTTTGAATTGGCTGCAATGGCTGCTTGATGACGTTGCGAGACCCACACAGATTGCACAATTCTCCTTCTCCAAAGGGGCCAGCAAGAGAACATATTAAAAGCAAAGTTCAAAACAAAATTTTCCACCATTAAAGGGTGGGTTTCTTGATAGTACTGTGAGCTTTAATATCACTAGCCCATTGCTACAAAGTCTCAGTTGGAGCATGCCCCTGCTGGGAGAGATAATCATCACTGTGTCATAAGCCACCTAACTTCAAAATACTTTTTAAAAAAATATTATTTTCCTCTCCCTAAGGTTCATAGTTATAAAAAAGGACAGAGAATGATTGCAGGTCTGTAGCTAACCTCAGAAAAGGTAGGGGTGGGACTTCTTACACAGTACATCATGTGACTGTCACAGACTTAGACAGTCAAGACAGACAGGTAAGTGTAAATGTATAGGTCTATAACTTAAGACCAGAAACTAGAGACATCATCCTAGGTTCGTTTGAAAGGTATGAGGACACTTGTATGGAGGCCACAGTTGTTTCAAAAAAATACAAAATCTAAGCAAACGTGGATGTACTTTTTTTGTATGACATTTTCAATAAATTCACTGGATTATTTTCTGTTAAAATTTTAGAGAGCATTTGATAATTTGCACCATTGCAATCTGCTTCAAAACTATGTAAGGACTGACCTAACTGAGGAAATGTACAATGATTCAATGTCTGAGAAACTGAAAAAAGATGTGATATCCAATAGCAAACACTAAAACGTAGAGAGAGACACCAGAGACACCAGAGAGACACCAGTCAGACCATTTTATCTAGAACAAGAATCCGAATTGGAGTTCAAAGCAGGCAGTATTTATTTAATAAAATAGATTTGTTTTTTTAAATGGAATATGAATGAAGGCTAAGCAAATGAAGATGACGGGACAGATACATAAAAAAAGAAAGTGATTAGATCATGGATTATCAATATAATTTTTATCTGCACTTGACGAACTTATATCAAGAAAAACAAAGAATACCTTACACACAGTGGCAATAGCGTCCCACAATCCTCTTTAAGCATCCATCCAAAAATGCAGGTAAGTACATCCACATATTTGCTTTTGCCGTTGTTCCTTCCTCTACTATTATAGTGGATTGACAAACTTATAGGTACTGTTGTAAAGACTGGGGAGGAACTAAAAAACTACAAATCGTAAACTAAAAAATCTTCAATGCCGGTAGCTTGCTCAAGTTGAAAGGCACGGACAAATAAAGAAGAAAGTTTCAATAATCTAATCACATTTATTGTACAAGTTTGTAACTTTTAATCTTGATAAATTGGACTAAAGTTCTGAAAAATAACCCTTTTTTCACGTAAAAAACAGTACTTTACACACTAATGCTAAAAATAGTGACAAATATGGAATTAACCTTCAATCCTAGGATTTGTAAAGAGTTTGGCCAATTCCAAACACAACTGAAATATATGAGTTAATTATCCAATGAGATAAAGGAATAATTGATGAGAACTTGTATAATTACTGGGTAGTTTGTGCTTGCGTCTTACTTCCTGTATTTTTGTCTAACAAGACAAGAACAGAATTTTGGGTAGTATTGCATTTGTTGTAGTTGTTAGTCTTCCGGTGAATTTAAAAAAAAAAAAAAACATTATTTATAAATCAATTATATAATTATTTACAAAATTCAAACCTTGATAAAATTAAGTTTATTGAAAAATGTAAATGTGTCCTAGTATTATTATGCACCATATTCATCTACAAGTGGGCACAATTACAATGGGAGCAGCAGTTTAAATATTTTTTTTTAAAAATAGTTTTTATGAAATTTTTATGAAAGTTTGCTAGTTTGCAAATGGACCCTTTAAGTCAGTGGGGACAAATAATTTGAAAGTTCTAATAAAATTTGGTTAAACATAGCAATGGTAACTTACTGTATATAGCTCTGAGACCTGGGAAATGGTCTTGCGAACACATTTAATCACCAAAACTTGTTCAAATACTACTAACTTTCCTCACAATCCCGCTATTTTTGAGCTCCCACATTGAATTTTTGAGGGCTACTGAAATCGATTGGGCGTATTTGATGGTTACACCAATTCAACGGTTAGCAAATGCATATTCGAGGGTTATGGCCAAACTTGAGGGTTACTGAAGGCTGCATTCTAGAGTTAGGAGCATGAAATTCAAGGGTTTATCGAATGTTCAATAATTGTTGAAAAAAAGTCTGCGAGTTCAAAAAGACTGAAAGTTCGTAGTTTGAAGAGTCCGAAAAATTCTGAGAACTCATAAAATCTGACTCAATTTGGGTTCAAGTTCTAGTCCATTCCTAGAGACAAGTGAATCTGGGTGATAAAGGTTTTCAAAATGATCACCAAAAAACAAAATAAACACTTATGTAGAAAAATGTATGTCTATAACATCACATTGAGTTCCTCCTGGCCGTATTAAAGTTCTCAGACTTTGTCCTCATGCTTTTATATAATATTCTTATTACATCATAAGGGTCTATTACCCCTTATATATAGTTTTGCAGATCTTGACTTTGTTAGAAGATTATTTTAACTGGAGATATATCTGTGCCAGTGAAATCTCTTAGTTACTAGCTCTGTGGAAGGCAGCAAAAACATTTCTTTTACTTTGAATTGGATAATTACAGTCAGATTTAAGAACAGGTGGAGGGTCTTGGATCTTTTCAAAATGATGTTCATATGTAGTGTTATATATATATAAGAATAAAAAAACAACCACGAAATAAATACAATCCAAATAAATATTTCAAGCAATTTTATTAAGAAGAAAAGCAATTGGGTCAATCATAAAATAAGCTTTAGGCTGCAGAAAGAAATATTTAGTAAAATAAATGTACATGATCCACAGAATATCTTGTACTAAAAGTCAGTACTCCTGATTCTAAGGGACACAATGCAGTGCTACAATATCTTACCTGTATGTCCTGATATCTTTTGTGACATAGAGGAAACCTTGGCCCTTTTTTATCTTTATACCAAACCTACCAAACCTCCTGAGATTAATTACAATCTGACATTATCTCAGGTCCCTCGCAATGGACCTGGAACCTACTGAGACTATAATGTGGTTCTCTCATGGTTGTTTAGAATTAACTTGTACAGTTTTAGCAGTTATTGCTTTACTCTTATACCAAATGATGATACATTATCAAAAGTAATAATTCTCTAAATAATAGAGATTCAGCCAAAATGAATAAATACTCTAATTTAGATAATAACATATTCCAAGTTTTCTTTGACAGAGTAGCATACATGTAGGCAGCCAATATAGTTTTATAAACCCTGAGCTGGAAGACTGATACTGATACTGCGATTTAATGCAGGAAGTGGTGAGGCTGAACTACATTAATCCCTCCCAGTCAAACTGGACATGCTGCAATCTTGGCATGAACTTTAATGGCTTGCTGGAAATTGGCAAAGAGCCAGGCACTGGAAGCATGGACTGCGGCAATGGAATCAGTGTTAATATTTCAGGATTTATTAAAATGACCATTGGAAAGAACACACAGCCTTAAAGGTGTCTTGCATGTATGAGAAATGTGGATGAAGGTGGTTTTTGCATTTAAGCCTCCATAGGTTACCTTTTCAGCACCAGCTGGTTTTCAACCGTTCTGCCAGATGAATTTCCAGGATATTGATTTAGTTATTATTGTTTCTTCAGACACTTTACGAGCAAACCCCTTTATTTGTAGAAATGTTTTTACCCATTGATCTTCTTGTTTCTAAACATGTTATTCTTCCGAGTACAATGATACATGTAAGGGTAACCCACATGTGGAGGGACACCCTGAAACAAAACAGCACTTTGGAAAAGTCAAAGGTTAATTTCACAGAAAACTGTTGCAGAAACCAGAACAAAGGGAAAGCCGAGTTTTTCTCCCGACCAAGCGTTAACTACTAGCGAGCGCTCGTCCGGGCAAATGCTGACGGTCGCAGGAATAGTGGCCCACGGTCGACAGTGCGTGCAACTGGGAACCCACGATCGGCGGTGATTTACCAACAGTCCTGATCGCCTGTTCATCCATATTGGACGAACAGGTGACTGAACTTGGTTGCGGCCGGCTGCCCACACATCAGAATATTCCAGCACTATCATTCGGGTGGCTGGATATATCGTTCCTTCCGTGTGTACCCAGCCTTAAATATGTTTGCCATAGATGGCTAGACACAAAGATGTGGCCACCAATGGACCAGAAATGGGACCAATGTAACAGTCCAATTGTTGCATAAAAAATATTTTCAACGCTTCCTTTTTTCATTCTAACTACCAAAAACCCTCCAGTAAATGCCTACTGCTACGGCTAAAATTTTACAATTTTGACTCATCAGTCTAGAGCACGTGCTGCCATTTTCTCACCCCAGCAATTATATATTTCTGCATAGTTGAGGATCACATTAGAGGATGGCTTATGGCTGCGATGCTTCTGTTAAGAACTCTTCTTTCCAGACTTCTCTCCAGAAATGCTAAATGGTGTAAACTTAACATCCATAAGCCATACTATAAACGATAGTGATAAGATATTACATAAGGGTTTCCATCAGAAAGTCACCTTAAAACCATGCTTGTGAAGGTTCTCATCCATCAGGTCATGGTATATCTGTTGTATCAATTAGATCAACTGGACTTGAAATGTATTTCTTGAAGACGTTTCGCTAGTCATCCGACTGGACTCTCAATTCAAATGACTTGTACAGAATCTGTGGCATTATGTCCCTGGAAAATCCCAATTAGCATATCACACGCCAGGTGTTAAGGGTGTGATTGGATAGTGGCCATAGAGGTGTTATAGGAACGCCCAGAGTAAGGTGTTAACAGCATTGTACATGGCAGACGATGGTGTCGAACCCCCCCACCTCTATTTAGGCTTGGTTTCTTTATTTTCACATAATGGCCTCCTTAACACCTCTCTTGAACCAGTCACGTTCTTTGCCAATATGTTAACATTACAATTCTCAAAGGTATGTCCTTATCCTTAGATGCAGATACACGCTGAGTCCTGACCCGAGAATTGGTCTCTCTGTGCTGGGCCATACGTTGATGCAGTTGCTGTTTGGTCTCCCCCACATACAAATCAGAGCATTCTTCACTGCACACTGCACTGCGTATATGATGTCGCTTTTCTTGGGTTTGGGTATTGGGTCTTTCGGATGTACCAATTGCTGCCTCAGTGTGTTGTTTGGTTTAAAGCAAACAGGGATATGAGTGTGAATAATTGCATGGTAAAAGCAACCAGTCTGTAATAAATGCAGTTTTGCTTGTACAACTGTTGTGTCTTACTATAGAGCAAACAGCAGCGATCGCACTCCATTCCAAGCAAGGAAATGCCTGGGTGCCATTCAAAAGTTTCAGACCTGTGAGTGCCTTCGTATTTCGTGGTGTATAATATATATATTATATATATATATATTACCATTGATAAACTGATTCAATCTGACATCAACTTGCTACTTGCACACAAATATCAGATCATGTAGTTCTAATGACTATAGAGTAGGGAATGGGTTAATGTAAAATCCCAGAATCCCAGGTGGCACTTGCAAATCAGTGCTCAGATTCTGCATGTTTATTTAATGGAGAAAGGGCTATTTTACCATTATCAAAACCCTTCTGATTGGTGGACATATCTCCATAGCAACCAGCACACTGCCCACTATAGAGGAGTTGAATCAATTGCTACACCCCATAAGAAACACAAAAATGAAAATAACTTGATAACTGTTCCAAAAAAATAATGAAGTATATGGCAAAAGTACACAGGATAGCGACCCCTACACTACAGCAAAACATTTTGGGGTGGACATGCCCTTTAAAAAGAGTGTGTATCCCTTAAAAAAATGTTTTAATGTATGTGTTTCACTTTCAGGAATATCTAAAAGTTCTTTTTAAAAAAAAAAATGGGGCTAATTTTGCCCCAACCTCAGATGTTAGCTTCCAAATGTTAAATAACATCTGTTTGTTGGGGCAAAATAGCACCATTCTTAACAATAAGAACTTTTATTGAATAACCCTGATGTTTTTTAATCATTCCTAAAGATAATCATCAGATCATCTTCGGGAATGATAACAAACTTGATCTCTGCATCCCATTTTTTTCTAAAGTGATGAATGATCCCCGATGGCCGAGAGCTACACCCAACGAACGGCTGTTTCGGCTGAGAATTGTCCGTGTGTATGCGTTTGGTCGGGGTCGTTTGTTGATCCGCTCCAGATAAGCGTGGTACGAACCTTAAGTATTTGCACAGTAGCAAGTTGCAATAAAATCCTATTTGTGAATGGAACTCTGAGCTCCATTCACAAATCATATCATTCAACATGCAATCTGAATGGGAATCACAGTGCAGAACCACTACTAGACCAGTAGAAAACCCAGTGAAGAGAAGTCCTGTGATGTCACCAGGCTATCCCTTTCGGTGATCACTGAAATGAATAGACCGGCTCATTTTCCCTATACGGTCATTGCAATTAAGAGTTTAAATATCGGGATTCCTGCATTGGTTTCAGATAAAACCAATAGGGGGGCCTGGGGTATTGGGAGGACACTTGAATGTGCCCTCCAATAGTTCTGGGCACACTTATTTTGTGTGTGACGATCTGTGGCACTTCGGTCCTATTGAATGATATCATTCCCCATACTTCTGCGGCACTTAAGGGTTAAATTCTGGTAAACCCTGATCAGGATTCACCCTCTTCAAGACTTTAATGTCAGCTACTGCTTGCATGTTAAATTCACATGTAAAGACACAATGCAAAGTTTGCTTGCTTGCAGTGGCTGCACTGGTGTATTTTGTAAAACTTATGTATCCACCACTATTTTCTTATTAGGGCATGTCCACCCCCAAACTAAAATTTAACCCACTGTGTAATGTTAAAAAATCCTTACCTTATATACCTGTTCCTAATGGTTCTCCTGCAGTGTCTGTCCAAGTTATGGAAAGTGAAGAGTAGGAGCTGTCTGTGTATCATCCAGTCCCTGCTTCTTCCTTCTCCTCCCTGATGACACTGGATGCGCAGGGGAGACCTCCCTCCTCCCTTCCTCCCACCCTCCTGATCCCCTTATGGCAGCTTTATCCCCTACCATTTAAATATTTTTCTGTAGCTTATATTTTTTAAAGTCCTTTATAATAGCATTGTCACTTCTATTATATTTATAATGTACATTTTAGATTTTACAATGGTTACAATGTAATAATACAGTACAGGATGATATAAAGAACCAGTGTATGTTAAAGTGGTAATAGCCAACAAATCACTATGAGAGTTACACAGGAGAGTTTGATATCTCAGTAGGTTACAGCCCATTGTGGAGACCTGGTATATTGTTATTGTAATTAATCTCAGTAGGTTTGTTAGAAGAGTATTTATGGCTGATGTTTCATTTACAATCATAGATGATATCTGGATATTACAGGTAAGATAAGGGTCATTTGACAAGGATTGCATGTTCAATAAGAGATTACATGAAAAAATATAAAACTGGTGGTTTCTTTGCAGCAAATCTTACTTTTTACAATTTTATATTGTACTACAGAGACTATATTGTTTGAGACAATATCATTTGTTTTATGGATACAAATTAATAATATACGATACCACCTAACTGTTGCAATAGGTGTGGACTGTAACTAGGATCTGTATAAATGCAAGGACTTTAACAGAGCGGATTTGTCTTTAGTTCTTAACAATTATAACATGAATATGTTTTTTTTGTTTGAGGGTAACTTATATAGTTTTTAATATTGATTATTAGGCTGGCCAGACACTATTTGTTTAGAAGTGTTTTATTGGATATTAGCTAGTATAAATTCTTTTTATAGCTGGTGCTGTTCGGATTTTATGTGTATGAATAAAAACTGGTTATTTTTTTATATATTTAATGGGGTTATTGGTTGATAATTATATAACAACACTGTAGCGGTAAATAAAGCAAGTTTACATTAATATAAATGTCCTCATATAAATGTATATGTTTCGTAATAAATACATTATGTAGCATCTATAATTAGGACTTTAGTTTTCTACTGCCCATGATCCATGAAGGTCTTTACAACTAACCAAATTAACCAAATGTTACCTTTTTCGTTTTTGTTTTCCTTACCATTTCCAATGCTCAGAACAAGATGCAAACAAAATTGATTTTCTGTTCTAATTTTTTCTAATTTTTAATCAATCTTTCTTAGCATTGTTTCTTAAAATATTTATTGTAACATTAAGGAATAATATCAAAGTAAGATGAAAAACCAAACCACTTGTACATGTTGGTTCTCTCTGGACTATCTGATCTTCCAAGTCTCCAACTTCCTCTGTTCCTGGTGTTTCTGTTGGTCTATCTGAGGACTCTGACTGGGAATCTTCTCATTGTCCCTGATCTGTACAGATTCCCATCTCCAAACCCCCATGTACTTCTTCCTTGGAACCCTGGCATGTCTGGATATGGGCTATTCCTCAGTTCCTATCCCACGGATGCTCTTTGATTTATACACACAAAAAAGGTTCATTTCTATACAGGCTTGTATAACTCAAATATACTTCATTATGATTTTGCATTATAGAAATATCCTTACTGGCAGTGATGTCTTATGACCGATATGTTGCAATTGTCGCCCTCTTCACTACACCACATAAGGCATTGGAAAACTTGTTGTTCTACTGGTATTGGGACTTTGATGATTAGTGTGGTATGTTCCTTGGTACTGTTCTTTATTACTTAGGCTAAGTTTTTGCAGGTTAACCCCTTTACAAAGCTTCTTTGTGAGCTGCCCCAGTTGCTTCTGGTCTCTTGTAGTGACACATTCATTAATGTATTACTTTTTCTTATTACTGCAATATCCCTTGGTGGAGGTATTTTTGCCCTCACATTTTGTCCATATATAACTATACCTGAACACTATTATGAAAATGCAGTCTAAAGCCATGAGATCTAAGGCCTTCTCCACGTTTCCTCCACCTGACTGTTGTCTTTTTATTTTATGGAACTGCTTTATTTAGCTACTTTCATCCAAATGCAAACTAACTGTAGTGGATAAAGTGGCGTCTGTGTTTTATACTGTATTAACACCCTTAGTCAATCCTCTAATATACAGTCTGAGAAATAAGATATTGAAAACATCATTAAAAAGAGCTGTATGTAGATTGATACAAATATAATGTTAAAATACAGTGTGTGGGCCTGAACCATTGTATAGATACTGTGAGATCTAAATATCATTAATATCATGCGTTATGTATCTGTATATAGAGATGAAGGTCGACACACATACAACCCAGTATAAGAATACTTTTGATCTCCCAAGCTTTTTTATTAAACACTATATAATATTTATTCAGCTCATCATATCTAGATATTTTCTACCCATTTAACTAAGTTGTACCATGTACAATGCTGTTTTGACACCTTACCTGGGCATTCCTATAACACCTCTTAGCCACTATGCAATCACCCGCCCCTTAACACCTGGCAGTGATAGTTGATTGGGATTTTCCAGGGTACATAATTGCCACAGATTCTTGTACAAGTCATTCGTGAATTGAAAAAGCCAGACAGATAACTAGCGAAACATCTTCAAGAACCAAACTCAAGTCCAGTTAATCAATTAATACAACAGATATACCATGACCTGGATAAATGAATACTACAGATATACCATGACCTGGATAAATTAATATACGAATATCCATAACCTGGATGAATGAATATCAGATATACCCTGAGCTGATGGATGAATTACAGTATACCATGACCTGGATGAATAAATTACAGATATACCATGACCTGGATGAATAATATTACAGATATACCATGACCTGGATGTAATGAATATTACAGATATACCATGACCTGATGAATAAATATTACAGATATACCATGACCTGGATGGATGATATTACAGATATAACCATGACCTGGATGAATGAATATTACAGATATACCATGACCTAGGACGAATGAATATTACAGATAGTGCGTTGTCAAAATGCAGTGCAGATAGTGGGGCATGGACACATGGTAATCGCGGTGTCCCTGCCATGTGCAAAGCGGATGCTATTTGAAAACACATTGCGCATACTTTTGGGCCTCTTATTCTACTTGTGAAGGTTCTCACTCATTCAGGTCATGATATATCTGTAATATTCATTCATCTAGGTCATGGTATATCTGTAATATTCATTCATCTAGGTCATGGTATATCTGTAATATTCATTCATCCAGGTCATGGTATATCTGTAATATTCATTCATCCAGGTCATGGTATATCTGTAATATTCATTCATCCAGGTCATGATATATCTAATATTCATTCATCCAGGTCGTGGTATATCTGTAATATTCATTCATCCAGGTCATGGTATATCTGTAATATTCATTCATCCAGGTCATGGTAATTAATGTGCATCTATAATTAGGACTTTAGTTTTTCTACTGCCCATGATCCTGAAGGTCTTTACAACTAACCAAATTAACCAAATGTTACCTTTTTTCTGTTTTTTCCTTACCATTTCCAATGCATCAACACGATGCAACAAAATTGATTTTCTGTTCTAATTTTTCTAATTTTTAATCTAATCTTTCTTGCATTGTTTTTAAAATATTTATGTAACATTAAGGAATAATATCAAAGTAAGATGAAAAACCAAACCACATTGTACATGTTGGTTCTCTCTGGACTATCTGATCTTCCAAGTCTCCAACTTCCTCTGTTCCTGGTGTTTCTGTTGGTCTATCTGATGACTCTGACTGGGAATCTTCTCATTGTCCTTCTGATCTGTACAGATTCCCATCTCCAAACCCCCATGTACTTCTTCCTTGGAACCCTGGCATGTCTGGATATGGGCTATTCCTCAGTTACTATCCCACGGATGCTCTTTGATATACACACAAAAAAGGTTCATTTCTATACAGGCTTGTATAACTCAAATATACTTCATTATGTATTTTGCATTATCAGAAATATCCTTACGGGCAGTGATGTCTTATGACCGATATGTTGCAATATGTCGCCCTCTTCACTACACACAATAATGCATTGGAAAACTGTGGTTCTACTGGTATTGGGACTTTTGATGATTAGTGTGGTATGTTCCTTGGTACATGTTCTATTATTACTTAGGCTAAGTTTTGCAGGTTAACCCCTTTACAAGCTTCTTTTGTGAGCTGCCCCAGTTGCTTCTGGTCTCTTGTAGTGACACATTCATTAATGTATTACTTATTCTTTTACTGCTATCCCTGGTGGGAGGTATTTTTGCCCTCACATTTTGTCCATATATAACTATACTGAACACTATTATGAAAATGCAGTCTAAAGCCATGAATCTAAGGCCTTCTCCACCTGTTCCTCCCACCTGACTGTTGTCTTTTTATTTTATGGAACTGCTTTATTTAGCTACTTTCATCCAAATGCAAAGACTAATTCTGGTGGATAAAGTGTGCTCTGTGTTTTATACTGTATTAACACCCTTAGTCAATCCTCTAATATACAGTCTGAGAAATAAGATATTGAAAACATCATTAAAAAGAGCTGTATGTAGATTGATACAAATATAATGTATAAAATACAGTGTGTGGGCCTGAACCATTGTATAGATACTGTGAGATCTAAATATCATTAATATCATGCGTTATGTATCTGTATATAGAGAAGAAGGTCGAACACAAATACAACCCAGTATAAGAATACTTTTGATCTGCCCAAGCTTTTTTATTAACACTATATATTTATCAGCTCATCATATCTAAGATATTTTCTACCCATTTAACTAAGTTGCCCATGTCCAATGCTGTTTTGACACCTTACCTGGGCATTCCTATAACACCTCTTAGCCACTATGCAATCACGCCCCTTAACACCTGGCAGTGATAAGTGTTGATTGGGATTTCCAGGGTACATAATTGCCACAGATTCTTGTACAAGTCATTCTGAATTGAAAAAGCCAGACAGATAACTAGCGAAACATCTTCAAGAACCAAACTTCAAGTCCAGTTGATCTAATTGAATACAACAATACTGTAATATTCATTCATCCAGGTCATGGTATATCTGTAATATTCATTTATCCAGGTCATGGTATATCTGTTTGTTATTCAATTAGATCAACTGGACTTGAAGTTTGGTTCTTGAAGATGTTTCGCTAGTTATCTGTCTGGCTTTTTCAATTCAGAATGACTTGTACAAGAATCTGTGGCAATTATGTACCCTGGAAAATCCCAATCAACTTATCACTGCCAGGTGTTAAGGGGCGTGATTGCATAGTGGCTAAGAGGTGTTATAGGAATGCCCAGGGTAAGGTGTCAAAACAGCATTGTACATGGTACAACTTAGTTAAATGGGTAGAAAATATCTTAGATATGATGAGCTGAATAAATATTATAGTGTTTAATAAAAAAGCTTGGGCAGATCAAAAGTATTCTTATACTGGGTTGTATTTGTGTTCGACCTTCATTCTCTATATACAGATACATAACGCATGATATTAATGATATTTAGATCTCACAGTATCTATACAATGGTTCAGGCCCACACACTGTATTTTATACATTATATTTGTATCAATCTACATACAGCTCTTTTTAATGATGTTTTCAATATCTTATTTCTCAGACTGTATATTAGAGGATTGACTAAGGGTGTTAATACAGTATAAAACACAGACGCCACTTTATCCACTACAGAATTAGTCTTTGCATTTGGATGAAAGTAGCTAAATAAAGCAGTTCCATAAAATAAAAAGACAACAGTCAGGTGGGAGGAACAGGTGGAGAAGGCCTTAGATCTCATGGCTTTAGACTGCATTTTCATAATAGTGTTCAGTATAGTTATATATGGACAAAATGTGAGGGCAAAAATACCTCCACCAAGGGATATTGCAGTAATAAGAATAAGTAATACATTAATGAATGTGTCACTACAAGAGACCAGAAGCAACTGGGGCAGCTCACAAAAGAAGCTTTGTAAAGGGGTTAACCTGCAAAAACTTAGCCTAAGTAATAATAGAACATGTACCAAGGAACATACCACACTAATCATCAAAAGTCCCAATACCAGTAGAACACAAGTTTTCCAATGCATTATCTGTGTGTAGTGAAGAGGGCGACATATTGCAACATATCGGTCATAAGACATCACTGCCAGTAAGGATATTTCTGATAATGCAAAATACATAATGAAGTATATTTGAGTTATACAAGCCTGTATAGAAATGAACCTTTTTTGTGTGTATAAATCAAAGAGCATCCGTGGGATAGTAACTGAGGAATAGCCCATATCCAGACATGCCAGGGTTCCAAGGAAGAAGTACATGGGGGTTTGGAGATGGGAATCTGTACAGATCAGAAGGACAATGAGAAGATTCCCAGTCAGAGTCATCAGATAGACCAACAGAAACACCAGGAACAGAGGAAGTTGGAGACTTGGAAGATCAGATAGTCCAGAGAGAAACAACATGTACAATACGGTTTGGTTTTCCATCTTATTTTTTATATTATTCATTAATGTTACAAGAAAAATTTTAAGAAATAAAGCTTGGAAAATCAGATTAAAAATTAGCAAAATTAAAAGTAATCAGTAAGTTCACAAGAACCTAGAGCAGAAGGTAGGAAGACTTGCTTCTTCCTCCACAAAACTATTCAGGTATATTATTTTGGAAATTGGGATTTGCCAACATAGTTCTCCTTTAATATTATAATTTAGGCATTCAAATTCTAGATGCTAAATTCGTAAAGCTCTGTCTAATATAATAATTTACTTTATTATACACTCATATAATAACTAAACAGTGCAGAATAAAACGGGGTCAAATCAAAACTGATAAGAGAAACATTTTGTATCACTAAATTGAACTTTAAAAAAAATCTTGTGCTGTATGAAAGACTGATACATAGGAAATGTTCTGTAAATAATGAACATTTACTCCATGTTACGTGTAAGGGGCATTATAACAGTGCATACTAACCCTAATACATACATATATGGGTATGATATAAACAAAAATAAATGATCTGTAGTAAAATATACAATTGTAAATAAGATAAGATTATGCTGCAAAGAAAACCACCAGTTAAAAAAAATAAATACTTTCTTTGTTGATTATATTACAAATCCTTGTCTAATGGCCCATGTCTTACCTGTAATATCCAGATATTATCTATGATTGTAAGGGAAACCTCAGCCATAAATACCCTTCCTACCAAACCTACTGAGGTTTAATTACAATCTATCAATATCAATTGGGCCTGTAATCTACTGAGATTATCAAACTCTCCTGTGTGATTCTCATGGTGATTTGTTGGCTACTAACCCCTTTAACATGCACTGGTGTCTGGTTATTTATTACAATGCAATAATACTGTATTATTACATTGTAATCATTGTAAAATCTAAAATATAAATTATAAGTATCATAAAACCCACAATGCCTTTATACAGGGCATAGAGCTCCTAATATCATTACATTTTAAAAGAGAACTCCACCCAGATCACATTTTCCCTGATTTATAATTAATGTCCACCCCCAAAACTAGAATTTAACCCACTACTGGCTGTGATGACCAGGTGTACCCTGTAAAACGGCATAGACAATATCTGAAATTGCAACCCCAATTTTCAATTATTTCACCCTAATGGCATGATCAAGCAGCATGGTAGCTTCCACATTGTTTCACTGTTCTGGTACTCGCAGAGTTAATTCATGTTTTCCCAAAGCCAGGGCCATTTGGTGTTAAATTAGCTGACTTAGCAGGAGGTCTGACTTCAAAGGGCAAGGTGTGAATTCCCCATAATAAACAAACAATGTCCCAGACAAAGAGACACCAGAACTAGCAGGGAATCTCCTAGTAGAGAATTGAGCAGGAACCAACAGGCAGATGAAAGGCAATTCATATTCCTTAATAATTCAGGATGTAGAATTATTTCAGGTTTTCATAAATACCCCCAGTTTATCCAGTAATTAATTCTACATTTATAGATATCTGACACAATATCATAGCCCGAGCCAAACTTGGATATTATCGTTCTTAGGTCTAGGATACCCCAGATATGTCGTATTTGGTCTTGTTCTGTTGGGAAAAATTAGTTATGGACCATCAGGATATTATGTTGAATGTGACATGTATGGTTCATGGATTATGGCCGGGGGTTGGAATTCGATATTTACAATTCCCTCCAAAACTAGGGACCAACCTTCAGGGGCAGAACCAAGTCCGCCCCTCTAGGGACCAGACCACTCCCATTTTCTGAAGAAAGGATAAAAATGGAACTGGGTCTCATCCCAAGGAGTCTGTCATAACATCTACAAGAACATCTGGAATAACATCTAGCCAACTGGACAGACCGTATTGGCTTAACGCAGGACTTATCATTTGGACTATTATTTTCCCAATAACTGGATTATTAAGTTCTGGACTCTTCTCATGGACTATTCAGATGCCAATTATCTCTAAGTATTTCTTCTTTTACCCAATTCTACCCTCACTTGTGTTACCGATTTTTGTTCAGTGATTTATTTCATTTTTCTTTATATTTTTTATGCACTATTTTTAACAACTTTTAATAAATGATATAAAATCATTTATAGGCTATTGTCCTATTCTGAGTATATCCCAAGACAAACCTGTGTCTTCGAAGTACGCTACTATAGAGAGGTATTGTGTAGGTATATAGAGATACTGTATAACTGTGTATAGAATATTAGGTGTGAATAACCAATTTCCTTACAGGTTGTTAGAAGTAGGGGAGCGGATATCCCCATATAGGTAACAGGTCATTCCGCTGTTTAATCGGGATGTGGTGGCAGTGAGTATATTGATATTTAGTAATATTAATTGTGTAATATATAGTTTGTTCACCAAACCCACCGGGTCTGATCTGTTCCGTCCGCCTGTCGGTTGCTTGGAGTGTGCTTTCCGGTAACGGATAGGTGGTTGGGGCGTTTTGGGACCGGGGGGTTTGTGACACTGGCCCCACTGTGTAGTGTAATAAAATCCTTACCTTTCATCCCCAGACCATTGCCCAGGTCTCTGTGTGATTTACAGTAACCTACTATTACTATTAGTCCCACAAAATGGACAGAAACTTTCAATTATTTTTCTCTCATAGACTATGGGTTCATTTTTCGAAAATTCAAAAACGGAACGAAACAAAACCAGTTTTGAACATCTCTAGTCTTAAAATGGTGCTAATACATTCACCAAGGGATTGTAGCACTTTAGGAAAAAAGAACAGTGGTGAATACAGTACATGGGCATTATAAAAGACACCAGTGCAGCCACTGTAAGCAATCAAATATTGAATTTCTGTCTTTTTCTATGTGAATGTCTATTGCCAGTGTATGCAGTACCTGACATTGAAGACTTTAAATCCTGATCGGAATTTACCCAGAGCTTCAAGTGTGATATTGAAATGTTACAAGCCTGGTGCTTACTGCTTTATGGATCCCTAATCAAAAATACACAGAAATATGTTACATTACAGAAGTTCCTAAAGTGACTGACCCCTCCCTGAGCTCAGAGAGCTCAGGAATGCTCAGTGTGATTAAACCCAGTGAGAGAGACAGCTCTTTTGTATCTCCCAGTGCTAAAGGTGAATAAAATTGGAAGTGAGAGGGGGTGGGCTTTATGTAACCATCTCAACCCTCTTTACTGAACCTAATCTGTCACTAGCATTTCGATACCTATTCTGCTTCAGGAATGGCCATCAGCCATTGGCCATGACATCAGCATGGTGTGAGCTGTGTAAGTAAGTTTAAAAGAATCTTTGGAAAAGGCAATTATAATGAAAACTATGTTTGGGGGGGTCCTTAAGTTATATAGGCATTTTTGTTAAGGACAGGGTGACTGACAGTCAGTGAGGGGTGAATGGGTTTGAGGGGTGGGAGCATCAAGAAGGTAAAAAGAGGGTAGAAAAAGTACAGGGTTAGACAGTATAGAAGGAAAGCAGCACAAGATTCCCCCCACCTTCTTTTTTTGGTTGCCACTTTCTTGCTGACACAGCGTTATGGTGGTGGTCCCATGGAAGATAACTGTAGAGACATAGAGAGGTTGCCCATGGGGTGGCACCAGTGATAGATAAAAATAGATTACTTGGAGGTGGAAATGGCAATATGGAAAATGGGGGAGTAAATCTCACTTGGCATTAAGACAGTGATGTAGATCCACCTGGTTATTTGCCCTCACCATGCTAGTCGGTTGCGGCAGGTGAGGGGTAAGAACTAAGCGGTAGCTTCCATGGGGGGGTATTCACAGGGCTTAAACAGATAGCCATGGGAATATATAGAAAACAATTTGTGTTTTTTGGCATTGTTATTTGATGTTATAGAAAATATGTTGTGAACAAGTTATCAATAAAATGCTGTGGCTTTATTTGATCCACTATGTCACGCGTGGTGTAAATTTTTGGGATGGGTTGTGGGTTGAGTAAGTTTTCCCTCTTATTTCTCTGCTCTTATCTCTGCCATGATAAAAGTCCTTATAGTCCTCTTCTAAAGGTTTCTTGAGTTTGCTTAAGCCTCGTACACACGTTGGATCATTTTCGAACGATGCAGCCGACGAATGTTTAACAACATTATCGTTAATCCTCATAATTGGAACAACATCTGTACACACAGCAACAATAGTCATCAGGATAGTCGTTAGATGTAGACGTTCGTACGTAACATAACATTCATATCTTCGCGCAATTACGAAAAGCAGCGCATGCGCCTTTTATATTTTTTTTCCATAGGAAGTTAACAATAATCTGCTGACCATGCACAAATATACGATAATCGGCAGAACAAATCCGCCAGGCTGATCGTCGGAAAAAGCCGACAATAGGTCGTTGATGATTGTTGATGGTATATTTTCATACAAATATCATGCGATTGCTCATTCATCAGCTGCATCGTACGACAATTATCCAACGTGTGTACAAGGCTTTAGAGTTAGTTAATTGGCCCCTATATTGGAGAGTATCCCATGTCTTTTAAATGTTTGTTATTGGCTTGGTTAAGGGTCGAGGCCCTTGTTTTTTTTTTTTAAGCTTGCGTTGAAGGTTTTTCTAGAAAATTGTCTCTTATCGACAAAGTTTAACAGTCTTAAGGTGGCCATACACTATTACGATCGTAATAACGATCTTAAACCGGTCGATACTTTTATAGACAGATGTAGAATGTTAATTGTACCAAGATGTACAATAAATATTGTTCGACATTATTTTGTGATTAATGTCGAATGCCGTCCATTGTGAGATTACATTACATTCACATTTAATCGGAACTTTAGAAAACACTACAATCATTTTACCAATTGACTTAAAAACCGACTTTCCCGATCGTAATTACGATCGATTTCACGAGCTGGCAGCTTGACAGCTTTTCTATACTAGGTACTGCAGCATAATCTAAATGCAGTACCTCCACTAGACCACTAGGTGTCAGTCTTGCACCACTCTATGGGAAGACCCCGGTGAAGGAGGAAGTTCTGTGAGTCACCGGGGTCTCCCTTTCAGTCTTTGAAGAGCTCCTCCTCACTTCCTCCTCGTGGGACCGGCTGACTCAGGAAAAGGTAGGGATATCTCCTGATCCCCCCCTCGAATTTGCACCAAACTGAGGGGGGGTCGAGGGGGCTAGGGGGGCAGTTGAATGCTGCCCCCCGATCGGCCCTAGCAGGGGGGGAAAAATTTTTGGGAGGGGGGAAGCCACAGATCGTATATTCACGATCTGTGGCAGTTTGAGCATTCACTGCACAGATCGTGAATATACGATCTGTGGCAGGGAAAGGGTTAAATAGTGTTTGTTATCAATCAAACTTTATTGTCCCTGTTTTTTAAATAAGAGCAAATAAAATAAAGAATGGAGGTGCTTGAATATGTAGGCAGATAAGAATTTGGGGGGTGTTACACTGGAGATGCAGTGACATGATCACTTTATACAAATATATTAATGGGCTACTTAATACATTTTTTATTCACCAATAGGTCTTTTAGAGGACCCATGGACATCCTTTAAGATTAGAAGAAAAGAAGTTTCCCTCTTTAGGCTAGGTTTCTTTTTGCCCACAGTGACTGGTACATATAAGTTTGCCCACAGTGACTGGTACCACAAGTTTGCCCACAATGACTGGAACAAATAAGTTTGCCCACAGTGTTAATGGTACATATAAGAACAAGAAAAATTAAAGAATGAAGGGAAAACTTCCCAGAAGTCTAAAAATATGGCACTAATCACATAAGGTATAACAATGATATTGTTATACGTTATTTGCTATACATCATCAGGCTAACCGCCATCTTGATTAAAAACTTACATATAACACATATTATAGATATATTATATAATATATATAATAATATAATATAATATATATATATATATATAAACATAGAAAAGATAATCAATGCACATCCTAGGCCCCATACAATATCATATTATCTGCACACTGGCATACTTTATATACATAAAAAAGATAATCAATGCACATTCCTAGGCCCCATACAATATCATATTATCTGCACACTGGCATACTTTATATACATAGAAAAGATAATCAATGCACATTCCTAAGCCCCATACAATATCATATTATGCACACTGGCTACTTATAAACAAAGGGGTTTAGTATACATTACTGTGATCACATGAATGAAAAGCCTTCAACCACGTCAAGGTAACCCCAGTCTGGAAGGTGGGTAGCAAACGATTAGCAAACCTTGCATTTCTCATTCTTACACACTGGATCCATATAACAAAGTACAAGAGGCATAAAGTGAAATGCAAGAAAATGATCCACCACTAAATATATATATCTAACAGAGTGACTGGGCTCCCGCATTAAAACTGGCGAGATAAGAGTAGGATGCCACATGGACTTAAAATGATTAAAAATAAGAAAATATAAGGTTTGTTATAGGTATGCAATAACTAGAGGAGAATTATACTTACCTTCACCCTCCCCTCCCCTTCCTCTACCTGAAGTATCCAGGGTAAGGATCTGACCTCTAAGTCCTATTCTTTTGGTTACACTCTCTATCAGCCGTAATACTTAGCAAAGGATTCTCCCTCTGGCCACTCTATTTCTTCCTTTGCAGTCTGTCCGTGATCTTGCCAATGGAAAATGCGCTTCTTGCAGAGGGTTTCTTTGAACGTTTTTGTAACCAGAGCCATGAAAAATCCACATTGAAAGTTTAATCACTCTAAATTTGGAAAATTCTGTGTTGATTTTTCAGCGGTTTTGACCACACAGAAACGTCCTAAGACAAAACCAGCAATTTTGACCCAAAACCATTTTTGGTTCAAAACTCTGGTTCCTACCTAGCAAAAACCAATCAGATCTATCTAACTATAGTTACCTAGTAAAAAGCTTATGTTTGATTAGTGATTTGATATTTGATTGATGAAATTTAATAGCATGGGGAAACATATAATTATGTCCAAGTGTCCAATCACTGATTAGCTTTACAAAGATCCAGGAAAAGGAATGAAATGAATTGTTGATTGTATAATACTGTCTTATACAAGTGTATAATTTGTGTTTATGTGAAAGAAGAAAAATAAATGTCCAATGCTTGTGAAGGTTCTCATTCATCTAGGTCATGGTATATCGTAATATTCATTCATCTTGGTCATGGTATATCTGTAATATTCATTCATCCAGGTCATGGTGTATCTGTAATATCATTCATCTAGGTCATGGTATATCTGTAATATTCATTCATCCAGTCAGGTATGGTAATACTAGTCGGTCATGTATATCTGTAATATCATTATCCAGGTCATGGTAATCTGTAATATTCATCCATCCAGGTCATGGTATATCTGTAATATTTATTCCTCCAGGTCATGGTATATCTGATATTCATTCATCCAGGTCATGGTATATCTGTAATATTCATCATCAGGTCATGGTATATCTGTAATATTCATTCCCAGGTCATGTTATATCTGTAATATTCATCATCCAGCTAGGGTATATCTGTAATATTCATTCATCCAGGTCAGGTATATCTGTAATATTAATTATCCAGGTCATGGTATCTGTAGTATCATTATCCAGGTCTGGTATATCTGTTGTATTCAATTAGATCAACTGGACTTGAAGTTTGGTTCTTGAAGATGTTTCGCTAGTTATCTGTCTGGCTTTTTCAATTCAGAATGACTTGTACAAGAATCTGGGCAATTATGTACCTGGAAAATCCCAATCAACTTATCACTGCCAGGTGTTAAGGGGGATTGCATGTGGCTAAGAGGTGTTATAGGAATGCCCAGGGTTAAGGTGTCAAAACAGCATTGTACATGGTACAATTAGTTAAATGGGTAGAAAATATCTTAGATATGATGAGCTGAATAAATATTATAGTGTTAATAAAAAAGCTTGGGCAGATCAAAAGTATTTTTATCTGGGTTGTATTTGTGTTCGACCTTCATTCTCTATATACAGATACATAACGCATGATATTAATGATATTTAGATCTCACAGTATCATACAAATGGTTCAGGCCCACACACTGTATTTTATACATTATATTTGTATCAATCTACATACAGCTCTTTTTAATGATGTTTTCAATATTTATTTCTCAGACTGTATATTAGAGGATTGACTAAGGGTGTTAATACACAGTATAAAAACACAGAGCCACTTTATCCACTACAGAATTAGTCTTTGCATTTGGATGAAAGTAGCTAAATAAAGCAGTTCCAAAAATAAAAAGACAACAGTCAGGGGGGAGGAACAGGTGGAGAAGGCCTTAGATCTCATGGCTTTAGACTGCATTTTCATAATAGTGTTCAGTATAGTTATATATGGACAAAATGTGAGGGCAAAAATACCTCCACCAAGGGATATTGCAGAATAAGAATAAGTAATACATTAATGAATGTGTCACTACAAGAGACCAGAAGCAACTGGGGCAGCTCACAAAAGAAGCTTGTAAAGGGGTTAACCTGCAAAAACTTAGCCTAAGTAATAATAGAACATGGACCAAGGAACATACCACACTAATCATCAAAAGTCCCAATACCAGTAGAACACAAGTTTTCCAATGCATTATCTGTGTGTAGTGAAGAGGGCGACATATTGCAACATATCGGTCATAAGACATCACTGCCAGTAAGGATATTTGATAATGCAAAATACATAATGAAGTATTTGAGTTATACAAGCCTGTATAGAAATGAACCTTTTTTGTGTGTATAAATCAAAGAGCATCCGTGGGATAGTAACTGAGGAATAGCCCATATCCAGACATGCCGGGTTCCAAGGAAGAAGTACATGGGGGTTTGGAGATGGAATCGTTACAGATCAGAAGGACAATGAGAAGATTCCAGTCGAGTCATCCTTGATATTATTTATTAATGTTGCAAGAAAAGTTTAAACAAAGCTTAGAAAAATGTTTTCAAGTTGGTAAAATCAAAAGCAGAAAATCAATTTGCAGAATCTTACTCTGATGAGTTGAAAATGAAAGGAAATCAAACAGGAAAGAAATCACAGAAAAGAATCATATTGGAAAAGAAACCTATTTAGAAAGGAATCACATTTATAAAGGAATCGCATTTATAAAGGAATCGCATTTATAAAGGAATCGCATTTATAAAGGAATCGCATTTATAAAGGAATTGCATTTAAGAAGAAATTGCATTTATAAAGGAATCACATTTATAAAGGAATCGCATTTAAAAAGAAATTGCATTTATAAAGGAATCGCATTTAAAAAGAAATTGCATTTATAAAGGTATCGCATTTATAAAGGAATCACATTTTAAAAGAAATTGCATTTTTAAAAAGGAATCACATTTATAAAGTAATCGCATTTATAAAGAAATCGCTTTAGTAAAGAATCGAAATCGTGTGTGGTTCTGTGTTCAATTCAATTTTAATCAACAGTCAATCATTTTATCTAACAAGTTGATTGAAATGAAAAACGATCTGAGACAAATCAGAATAAGTGCTACTTACATGTATTCAATTATAGACCAAGATGAGGCAGAGTCATTTATTCAGTATAGTGTCCCTTTAACTGTAGACATTCCATCAAAATTCTGACCACCACCTGGGGCATTTATTTTGCAATTAATAATCAATTATAAAAGGAAATGGTCCAGAATGGGCAACAAGTAAAAATGGGCAACAAGTAAATAAATTTGTCACATGATATTAAATTGATTCCCTGATTAAATTAATAAATCAAACAAAATCAGATCAGTTTATGTTAACCAGTTAGTTTATTCCTAAAATTTTGTTAAAATAATTTATTTTTAATTACAGGGTTTTTTTTTGGTGTTGTATTTGTTTAGTTGTATTGGATCATGGACAGTAGAAAACTAAATTAGCAATTTTATATTAAAGGAACCACATTTTTAAAGGAATCACATTTAAGAAGAAATTGCATTATAAAGGAATACATTATTTATTAAGATAAAAGAATGACATTTATAAAGAGATCACATTTATAAAAGAATCACATTTATAAAGATTGCATTTAAATGTTTGGTGTGTGAATTGAATGTGAATCGCATTTAAGAAGAAAGAAAAGAAAAATCGCATTTTAATTAAAGGAATGCATTTATAAAGGAATTGCATTTAATTTATAAACAAATCACATTTATAAAGAATGACATTTATAAAGAATTCATTGCATTTATAAAGGAATCACATTTAAGAAGAAGAAATCGCATTATAAAGAATCACATTTATAAGAGAATAAAATTTATAAAGGAATTGATTTATAAAGGAACCGCATTAAAGGAATCAATTTAAGAAGAAATTGCCTTTATAAGGAATGCTTTATAAAGCAATCGCATTCATAAAGGAATCACATTATAAAAGAATTGCATTTATAAAGGAATCGCATTTAAGAAGAAATTGCATTTATAAAGGAATCGCATTAAAGAGAAATTGCATTTATAAAGGAATCACATTTATAATGGAATCACATTATAAAGAATCACATTTATAAAGGAATTTTATTTAAGAAGAAGAAATGCATTTATAAAGTATCGCATTTTATAAAGGAATCTCATTTAAAAAAAAATTGCATTTATAAAGGTATTGCATTATAAAGGAATCACATTTTAAAGAAATTGCATTTATAAAGGAATACATTTAAAAGAAATTGCATTTATAAAGTAATAACATTTATAAAGGAATCGCATTTAAAAGAAATCCCATTATAAAGGAATCACATTATAAGGAATCACATTATAAAGAATCAATTTATAAATGAATCGCATTTATAAAGGAAACCACATTATAAAGGAATCCCATTTAAGAGAAATGCATTTATAAAGGAATTGCATTTATAAAGCAATCGCATTCTAAAGGAATCACATTTATAAAGAATCCACATTTATAAAGGAATCGCATTAAAGAAGAAATGCATTTAGAAAGAAATCGCATTTAGAAAGGAATCACATTTAGAAGAAATTGCATTTATAAAGGATCGCATTATAAAGAATCACATTTATAAAGGAATCGCATTTTAAAGAATCACAATTTATAAAGGAATCCATTTATAAAGGAATCACATTTAAAAGAAATTGCATTTATAAGGGTTATGCATTTATAAAGGAATCTCATTTAAAAAGAAATTGCATTTTAAAGGTATCGCATATAAGGATCGCATTTAAAGAATTGCTTAAAGGAATCACATTTAAAAAGAAATTGCATTTATAAAGGAATCACATTTATAAAGGAATCACATTTGTAAAGAAATCGCTTTAGTAAAGAATCGAAATTGTGTGTGGTTCTGTGTTTAATTCAATTTCAATAAACAGGTCAATCATTTTATCTAACAAGTTGATTGAAATGAAAAACGATCTGAGACAAATCAGAGTAAGTGCTACTTATATGTATTCAATTATAGAACAAGATGAGGCAGAGTCATTTTTCAGTATAGTGTCTCTTTACTGTAGACATCCATCAAAATTCTGACCCCCACCTGGGGCATTTATTTTGCATTAATACTCAATTATAAAAAAGAAATGGTCCAGAATGGGCAACAAGTAAAATGGGCAACAGTAATAGATTTTCACTGATATTAAATTGATTCCATGATTAAATTAATAAATCAAACTAAATCAGATCAGTTTATGTAACCAGTTAGTTATTCCTAAAATTTTGTTAAAATTTATTTTAATTACAGGTTTTTTTTTAGTGTTGTATTTGTTTAGTTGTATTGGATCATGGACAGTAGAAAACTAGCTTAAGTTATAAAAATAGAAGCTACACAATGTGTTACAGCTTTCTTTGAGATTTGTATGAGAACTATATTAAAGGGATGTTCACTCAAATGCAAATACATACATTTGTAAAGCTCTGGCTAGTTTAATTTGCAACTGTGAAGGTTGTAGCAAGTTTGCAGATTAGAATCTTTAGTTGTCAATATTTATTTCTTCAATATAACATAATTATTTACTCATTATAAACTAAACAGTGGGATGTAGTTGAGCTTTAAAGGGCATTTTTGTGATTTTTTGTGAATGATAGATACATCTACTAGCACAAATAATAAGCATTAACTCCATGGTACACGAAAGGAGCATTATAACAGTGGATACTAACCCTAATACATACATATGTGGGTGTGTTAAAAACAAAAACAAACCATCTTAAGCAAAATATAAAATTGTAAATAAGATAAGATTGTGCTGCAAAGAAATCCTTTTTTAAAGAACTAAACTTCAAGTCCAGTTGATCACACTGAATCACAACAGATACAGATACACAAATTTTAAAATGTTAAATGTGATTTCTATGTTGATTAAATGACAAATGCTTGTCCAATCTTACCTGTAATATCCAGATATCATCTATGATCGTAAAGGAAACCTCAGCCATAAATACCCTTCCTACCAAACCTACTGAGATTAATTACAATAACACAATATCCAGGTCTCCACAATGGCCTGTAACCTACTGGATTATCAAACTCTCCTGTGTGATTCTCATAGTGATTTATTGGCTCTTAACCCCTTTTACATGCACTTGTTCTTTATTTCATCCTGTACTGTATTATTACATTGATACATGCGTTTTATAAAGATACCAGTGTCCACTGCAAGCAATCCAATATTGTGTTTTGTCTTTTCCTACGTAAATGTCTAATGCCAGCGTATGCATAGCTGACATTAAAGTCTTGAAGACGTTGAATACTGATCAAGCAGAATGGCAGCTTCAGGAATGACATTAGCTATTGGCGATGACATCAACATGGATTGGGCTGTTGTAAGTAAGTTTTGGTAGCTAAGTGACGTTGATTTAGAATCTGCAGGGCTGAATAACATTGATTTTTGATCTGCAGGGCTGACGTTGTGCATATAAGCTAATTAAAGGGCCGATATAGTCCTCCCAAATAGAATCTCATATCTGGCACATTATTCAATACCACTAAAATGATAAATCAGAAATTAATATATATTCAATATCCCAATACCACATTATAGCCTCCAAATCAGTTAAGCCATATCAACTATAATTACAAAATCAAACAAGCTAAATATAAAGTGCATATTTCATAAATATATACAGATATAAAATCTAAAAGGAAACCGGTTGTGTGGATTAGATAAAAATTAGTCCTTAGTCCCAAAGTTTCAGCTATGAGGATTAATAGAGAATATTCTCCAGCAGGTAAGAAATACCATTCAAAGGCTCTAAAGATTCTCCCAAACCATAAATTTTCACATAAGCAGTTACGTATTTCGTTTTGTTCAAAAGAACCTCTGCTAATCAGGAGCTTGTCCTTTGGGTATGATACCACCTAACACTTCAATGTTAGTACAGTCATTTTAATCGGTCAAATATGCACAATACATATTAATCAATGAACATTTTTTTTTTAAAATACATTTGGTGTTCTCAATGGATTAAATCCTATATAGTTTCCAATATTATTTTAAAACTTCTCACCATATTCCTCCAATATTCCACCACAATGTATCAATTTGTTTACACATATCCTTCAGTTAACATAACTTTATCTGAAGGTGAAACATTGTAATACTATTTTATACCTTAAGTACTCATGATATACGACAACTTAGTTACTTCAGAGTAAACTGTATTGCATTTTCTCATTTAACCCATTTGGGATCAAGGTATTCAAATGTGAAATCCACTTAGCTTCTCTTTAGAAGATTTTTATTTACATCTATAGTACTTTTTTCAATCCCACAGAATTTATACAATAGGGATTATTTGACTCATGTTGTTCTATCACGTTTTTGCTACACTACTTCTCAAGGGATTTCTATTCAAAATTGCCCTTATATGTTCCGTTATTGTGCACTTAAAGGGCATGTCCACCCCCAAACTAAAATTTAACCTTCTACTGGCCCCACTGTGCAGTGTTTAAAAACCCTACCTTACTGCTCAGCTCTTTATGGTTCTCTTGCAATGTCTGTTGAAAGTCCTAGAATTAAAGAGTAGGAGCCATTTCTAGTGTAATTTGTTTCTGCCTGTAACTGTTCCTCATAGGTTTCTATGAGGGCAAGCATGCTCAGTAATACAAGAGGCAGCATGGAAAAGGGAATTTCCCATCATGCAATTCACTTGATTTGCATGAACATTCTAGTTTAGCAAATCTGCACACAGCAGAGGATAGTTCGGATTGGATATCTAAGATAAAATTTTCCATATAGAGTCCTTTTATACCTGTAAACTTGTGCAGAAAGTGTTGCAATAAACTTTGATTTTTGTTGCCGCATTTGAAAGGTCTTTTTACATATGCCTTCCTGCTACGGGAATGGTGGCAACTAAAGCGTTACTATGATAAATAACATAGTAACGCTTTAGTTGCCACCATTATTTCTTATAATGAGGTGTACAAGTTGGTTTTGTCCTGGCTATGTGGTGCACTGGGCAATAGAGAAACACATTGCATTTTTTAGCATTTTTATTTGATAATAAGCTTATATTGTAAGTGGATTATATTTAGTGATCAGATCATCTCATTATTGGGGATGCTATAGTAAATGTAAGTTGCAGGGCTGCATTCATTACAACCTGGTTGTATTTACACTGCATTGTTTCAATATACAACCCTATCCTATACATATACACTCCCTATCTACCCTTTGCTGTTAGAGAGTGCTGTCAGGGAATGGTGAAACTAGTAATGCAACTGCATAGGCACATTGGTTAGTCACTATTTTGCTAAAGGAAAGTAATTTCAGACTCCGTAATCCAAAACACTTATTTTCATTTATCTGTTTATAGCAACATTTATGTGCGTTTATAGACTCCTATACAAACCATAGGTATGAAACCCAGGCACTAAAAAAATATATTCATTTGGGCAGTCTAGAACCAGCCATTCTACTTGCAAGTCTCTAACCTAAATACAAAGGCAAGACCTGCTAGTTTGACTGCGATTAGAAATGACCAGTAGAAGGTTAAATTTTAGTTTTGGGGGTGGACATGCCCTTTAACAGTAATACTCTCAGCGACAATGGTGTGTTAAAAGTCCAAAAATACTCCAAGTTGCAGTAAAACCAGGTAGAATCCACTTTAATCCAAAAGTTTAAAATGCAATAGATGCAGGTTGTGTAAGTAATTGAAATAGATTGTGGCGATTTTTCTTTCCGATCATTTAGCAAATAGATTCTTAAATCGATCTCTTAAAAAATCGATTTTCTTTTTTTGCATTAGACACCAAAAGACCGATATCGAGTGTAGAATAGATCGAATTTTGATTTTTTTGGTCTGGTCGGATAATTTTGTCGATTTCATTAAAAAGCATGCAAGCCTGTTGAAATATCAGTTATAAATCAAAGAATCATACTTTAAAGGAATCTCATTTAAAAGGAATCACATTTAAATGGAATTGCAATTGTTAAGAAATCACAGAAAAGAATCATATTGGAGAAGAAACCTATTTAGAAAGGAATCACATTTATAAAGGAATCGCATTTATAAAGGAATCGCATTATAAAGGAATCGCATTTATAAAGGAATCGCATTTAAAGGAATTGCATTAAGAAGAAATTGCCTTTATAAAGGAATCACATTTATAAAGGAAATCGCATTTAAAAAGAAATTGCATTTATAAAGGAATCGCATTTAAAAAGAAATTGCATTTATAAAGGTATCGCATATTATAAAGGAATCACATTTTAAAAGAAATTGCATTTTTAAAAAGGAATCACATTATATAAGTAATCGCATTTATAAAGAAATCGCTTAGTAAAGAATCGAAATCGTGTGTGGTTCTGTGTTCAATTCAATTTTTATCAACAGTCAATCATTTATCTAACAAGTTGATGAAATGAAAACGATCTGAGACAAATCAGAATAAGTGCTACTTACATGTATTCAATTATAGACAAGATGAGGCAGAGTCATTTATTCAGTATAGTGTCCCTTTAACTGTAGACATTCCATCAAAATTCTGACCACACCTGGGGCATTTATTTTGCAATTAATAATCAATATAAAAGGAAATGGTCCAGAATGTGGCAACAAGTAAAAATGGGCAACAAGTAAATAAATTTGTCACATGATATTAAATTGATTCCTGATTAAATTAATAAATCAAACAAAATCAGATCAGTTTATGTTAACCAGTTAGTTATTCCTAAAATTTTGTTAAAATAATTATTTTTAATTACAGGGTTTTTTTTTGGTGTTGTATTTGTTTAGTTGTATTGGATCATGGACAGTAGAAAACTAGCTTAAGTCTTAAAAATAGAAGCTGCACAATGTGTTACAGCTTTCTTTGAGATTTGTATGAGAACTATATTAAAGGGATGTTCACTCAAATGCAAATACATACATTTGTAAAGCTCTGGCTAGTTTAATTTGCAACTGTGAAGGTTGTAGCAAGTTTGCAGATTAGAATCTTAGTTGTCAATATTTATTTCTTCAATATAACGTAATATTTACTCAATATACTAAAACAGTGCGGATGTAGTTGAGCTTTAAAGGGCATTTTGTGTATTTTTGTGAATGATAGATACATCTACCAAGCAAATAATAAGCATTAACTCCATGGTACATGAAAGGAGCATTATAACAGTGAATACTAACCCTAAACATACATATGTGGGGTGTTGTTATAACAAAAACAAACCATCTTAAGCAAAAATTAAAATTGTAAACAAGATAGATTGTGCTGCAAAGAATCTTTTTTAAAGAACTAAAATTCAAGTCCAGTTGATACAATGAATACAACAGATACAGATACACAAATTTTAAAATGTTAAATGTGATTTCTATTTTGATTACATGACAAATCCTTGTCCAATCTTACCTGTAATATCCAGATATCATCTATGATCGTAAAGGAAACCTCAGCCATAAATACTCTTCCTACCAAACCTACTGAGGTTAATTACAATATAACAATATACCAGGTCTCCCACAATGGGCCTGTAACCTACTGAGATGATCAAACTCTCCTGTGTGTTCTATAGTGATTTGTTGGCTTTAACCCCTTTTACATGCACTTGTTCTTTCTTTCATCCTGTACTGTATTATTACATTGATACATGAGTTTTATAAAATATACCAGTGTATCCAATGCAAGCAATGCATATTGTATTTGTGTCTTTTCCTACATAAATGTCTAATGCCAGCGTATGCAATAGCTGACATAAAGTCTTGAAGACGTTGAATACTGATCAAGCAGAATAGGCAGCTTCAGGGATGACCATTAGCCATTGGCGATGACATCAGCATGGATTTGGGATGTGTAAGTAAGTTTGGTAGAATCTTTGCAATAGGTAATTATAATGAAAACTACATTTAGGGGGTCTTTACACTATATAGGAATTTTGTAAGAGGCTTGAGATTTCCTTTAAAAACTGATTTCAAACAGGTATCTCTTAGTTAGGAATTATATAGACTGTCAGAGGATGTTATAGGACTGGAATTTTTTAGAGGGCGACTCTCTTTTAATCAGGTGTTCCATTATTTTATATTACACAAGTTTTATATCACGTAAAAATTACGATTTGACCTTTTTCATACATATGTTAGTCAAGGGGTAATTTCAAAGTGGTAAAATATCATCAAATATAAATAGTTAATAATATAGACAAACCGGGGTATTCATAAAAGTTCTTATCGTTTAAAATGTGCTAATTTTGCCCCAACCAATCAGATGTAAGCTACAATGTTAAATAAGATCTGATTGGTTGGGGCAAAATTAGCACCATTTTAAATGATAAGAACTTTTATTGAAGCTCCTGTAAGACTGTACAAAGGTCTCAGATGCAAGTAATGTAGAGGGTCACACACCCGAAATGTTATGATATGTGTGGTCTTTGATCAATTTAATAAAAAAATTTGTTTGGCGTGCGGGCCCTCGACATTACTTGCATCTGTTACATTTATCCGCCAAGGGTTGGATTTGTTGAGGAGTTAGCACCCACACTCAGTACGAGTGCAGAGGACTGTATATTTTCTGTACAAAGGTCTCCATTAACAATGGGATATATTATATTCATAAAAATGTTTTTTTAATTGTGTTTCAGGTTCAACATATTGAGCTCTACAAACACAAATGACAAGGTAAACAATATATTGGGAATGAGGGTGTATGGATATATCATTGCATAGAATATTATAACATTGATTTTTGATCGCATTGCTGACAAACATTGATTTTGGATTGCATGGCTGACAACATTGATTTTTGATCTGATGGGCTGAAACATTGATTTTTTGATCTGATGGGCAGACAAACATTGATTTTGTGTCGCAGGGCTGACATACATTGATTTGGATCTACAGGACTGACAACAATTGCTTTTTGATTTGCTGGGTGACAAACATTGATTTTTGATCTTCTGGGTGACAAACATTGATTTTTTTATTGCAGGGCTGATAACATTGATTTTTGATTTCTGGGCTGACAAACATTGATTTTGGGTCTACAGGGCTGAGAGAAACATTGATTTTGGATCTGCAGGGTTGACAAACATTGATTTTGATCTACTGGGCTGACAAACATTGATAATTGATCTGCTGGGCTGACATTGAATTAGGATCTGAAGGGCTGACAAACATTGATTTTGATGCTGTGCTGACATTGATTTAGGATTGCAGGGCTGACAAACATTGATTGTTGATCTGTAGGGCTGACAAAATTGATTGTTGATCTGTAGGGCTGACAAACATTGGTTTTTGATGTGCTGGGTTGACAACATTGATTTTAATCTGCTGGGCTGACAAATTTGATTATTGATCTGCAGGGCTGACAAACATTGATTTTTTCTCTGGGCTGACAAACATTGATTTGGATTGCTAAACTGATTGATTTAGAATCTGCAGGGCTGACAAACATTGATTTTTGATCTGCAGGGCTGACGTTGTGACATATAATATATAATATATATAATATATATAATATAATTGAAGGGCAGATATAGTCCTTCAAATAGAATCTCATATCTGGCACATTATGAATACCACTAAAATGATAAATCAGAATAATAATATTTATTCAATATCCCAATACCACATTATAGCCTCCAAAACCAGTTAAGCCAATTCACAATAATTACAAAATCAAACAAGCTAAATATAAAGTGCATATTTCATAAAATATTACAGATATAAAATCTAAAAAGGAACCAGTGTGTGGATTAGATAAAATTAGTCCATAGTCCAAAGTTTCAGTATGGGATTAATAGAGATATTCTCCAGCAGGTAAATAAATACCATTCAAAATCTCTAAAGATTCTCCCAAACCATAAACTTTTCACATAAGCAGTTACTGTATTTCATTTTGTTCAAAAGAACCTCTGCTAATCAGGGGCCTGTCCTTTGGGTTGATACCACCTTAACACTTCAATGTTAGTACAGTCATTTTCAATCGGGCAAATCCAGCATACGCTACCACTCCTGTTGCATAAGGAGGGGATCACAATTCATTTGCTCTGGACTCCGATGAGAGCAATGAGTCTTTGTACATTGGGCTGTGATACGGCTCAGTCTTTCCTTTGATCCGGCTGCAATAATCCATACACACATGTCCACAGTTCCCTCTCCTACGTACATTTCATCACCATGTGACATCTTCAATGCATGGCTTATGTTACTTCGTATTTGTATCTAATCTCCATTCTTGGGCTACTGCACATTATTTTTAAGCCTTTATGCACAATACAATTAATTCAATGAACATTTTTTTTTGATAAAATACATTTTGGGTGTTCTCAATGGATTAAATCTATATAGTTTCCAATATTATTTTAAAACTTCTCACCATATTCCTCCAACATTCCACCACAATGTATCAATTTGTTTACACATATCCTTCAGTAAACATAACTTTATCTGAAGGTGAAACATTGTAATACTATTTATACCTTAAGTACTCATGATATACGACAACTTAGTTACTTCAGAGTAAACTGTATTGCATTTTCTCATTTAACCCATTTGGGATCAAGGTATTCAAATTGTAAATCCACTTAGCTTCTTTCTTTAGTAGATTTTTATTTATATCTCCTAAGTCACATTTTTCATCCCACAGAATTTTATACAATAGGGATTTGATCTCATGATGTTCTATACACGTGTTTTGCTACACTACTTCTCAAGGGATTTCTATTCAAAATTGCCCTTATATGTTCCTGTATTGTGACACTTAAACTATGTTTTGTTTTTTCCTATATACATTTTGGAACACCTGCACTTAGTCATATAGATCAATTGATTGGACTGGCAGGTTATCAGACTTTTGATCTTATAAGTTCTTCCATTGGGATACTCAAGTTCATCAACTGTCATCATGTACTTGCATACTGAACACTTTCCATATTTCCTGTTACCTAAAACTAACACTGTGACATATAACAGAGGGGTTAAAAAAGAAATATAACTTGCTGGAAATAAGTTAACACCTTGTGGTCTGTGCCCCATCATCATCTCTAGCTCTCATTAACCTTCCCTTACACACTAACCTGGCTAGTGGCTGCTTTGCCTTATGGGTCAGTCACCTTGAAAGCTCCCTCAAGTAAATCACATTGTACAAGTGTGGGACCAGAAACTTACAATGGGGAACGGATCTCTGTCCTCTCCACAGCAATGGACATGAACACCCTCCAAACAGCCAGGAAAAAGCAAGGGAAAGGAAATGTGTGCAGGAGGGAGGAGTTAGAGCTGTGTTCTCAAATAAATTGCCAGTCAGAAGGAGGAGAGGAGTCATAAGCTGCATTCTGCTTGTGCAATATAAGTCATGGCTGCTTCCCCTGCTATTTAAAGTACTTTCACAAACAACAACAAATATATCTGTTGCATTCAATTAGATCAACTAGACTGAAGTTGTTCTTGAAGACGTTTCGCTAGTCATCCGACTGGCTTCTCAATTCAGAATGACTTGTACAAGAATCTTAGGCAATTATGTTACAATTATGTAACAACAAATATATATAAATATATATATATATATATATATATATATATATATATATATAATTAAATCTGAAAAGAAGCACTCCTTGGTCTTCTTAATAATCTTCAAATCTTTTATTGACAGGTATACTTCAACGCGTTTCAGTCTCATACTTAGACCCTCATCAGGAAGTGACGTGTAAAGAAAGAGACAGGTATAAATACAGTGCCTACCTGGGAATGTGTCCACCCCTATGGAATCACTTGTGGAATTGGTGCTGAAGGACAGCTGCTATACTCTGCATACTCCTTTCCAAGGGCCTGATCCAACGTGTGCTGTGCTAAAAATAGGGGTTAAAACTCATGTAACCAGTACTGATTAGTTAGTGCAAGTTTAACTCCATAATGCACTGGCTGCACCAGTTTCCAAATGACACCCTTGCAACCGGTGCAATGTATTAATTAAGATTTGCACCAAACTCCACAATTTAAAACCAGCTAATCGCTGGTCTTAAGTAGCGCTAGGGTAAAATCCCTTTTGGGATTTACCACCAGGTGCAAATCCAGTATTAAATAACTGGAAGCAATATTTGTCCGGAGCAATTTTGCAGTTCTGTATAAATGAGGTCCCAAGTAGCGATAATCCTCCTATCCTAGAACTTAGCTAGTTAAAACTTAGCTAAAAAATATATAGTGTCACATAATAAAAACTTGATAAGTGTCACTGTCCAGGACATACCCCGATAAATTATCTTTGAATAGGTGAACTTTAAGTAGGAATCCATTGATTAATATGCTAATCAATAACAGTGCTAGTCAATTAAAGTGCTGGGTGAGATAAAGTTCTGAGTGAGATTAAGTGCCTAAAGAGGAAAGTGCTTTTGACTAGTAAAAACATTCCTATACATTAGTTACGTGTATAATTCATAAAACCATATAATCAGCAAGAATTATATTCTAAGTATTAATCAAAAGTACTTATAGATCTTAAAGGGGTCTCAAAAGTCCTGCTACAAGAAAATTCTATTGTAATCTACATTTCTGATTCAATTAAGCCTTTATTTGCTAGAGGGTTTCAAAATATTCTTTTATTAAAACTAGAAAGTCTCCTACATTACATTAGCAGAGGGAATTGTGTACTCTTAGTTATAAGTAGTGGATCTCGATAGACAGCCTGGGTAAATCTTATTATTAACTGATTAAGATTTAAAATCTGTAAAAACATGAAAGGGCTAATTGTTCATTTAGACCCATTGGAGACAACGTTTGCAGTTTTTTAATCCATCGAACCTCCATTGTAAATGGCTTTATTTCAATTATTTATTCTCCTAAGGTTCATGATCTATGGCCATCCATTTTCAAGGTGGCTGGTGAGTGTCCAGCTTCACAAAAATGGTGAGACAACTGAGAGCTCTTCAATTTCCTTGTCTGGGTGTGTATTTACTTTGAGGGATTTTATTACTGATTGTTGTTGATTAGCATGCCTCTCTCACCAGTAAACACTCACCCAGGCTGATATAGGGTGCTGAATAAAGGCCTTATGTTATCCCTCCCCCACACATTCTCTCTCCTTGATGATGAACTAGAGCTATATAAATTTGTGAGAAGATTAAAACTTAAGGAGTATTTTAAAGACAAGAATGAACCCACAGATAGGTTTCATAAAACCAATAACTCGAGGCACCTAATATGTCAAAGAATTGGAATCCCAACTCTAAGGATTCCACCTATCAACTATTGGAAATGGATCCTACCCTAAAACGGGAACTTGATATTAAAGGAACACTAAATAAAAAAAAAAACTATTGCTGCACGTTTGTATTATCAAAGGGAGGTGAGAATGCTTATTCTCACCTCCCTGTGAATAATAGGAGCTCGGGGGACCTGAAACTTACCTTACCGCCCGCTCCACTCTCAGCCGCTTAGTACTGAACAGCTGTTCTCTCCCGATCGCGCGCCCTATGTTTTGTTATTGGGCGCATGCGCCTAAGATAGGGCGCGTGGTCGGACAGAGTGGCTGTCAGTGACTGAGCGGCTGCGAGTGGAGGGGCTGGTGGTAAGGTAAGTTCCAGGTCCCCCAGTTGCAATATTATTCACAGGGAGGTGAGAATAGCGTTCGTCACCTCCCTGTGAATAATACAAACGGATGGCACATAGTTTTTTTTATAAAACCTGAGTTTAGTGTTCCTTTAAATATTCATTTGCATTACAAAAGTGTGGATCACCTCTAAAACATACAGCTTCCTGGTCACTGACTTATCAAAACGTCTATTATATATTACTGTAGTCTTCCAAAGATTCATATATAGATATATGAATCCCCCGGGTAGACCAATAGTAGCCCTCTAAGGGCTCCTTATTTAAACCTGGGCTGAATACTTGGACTGCAATTTACAGCCAGTGGTCAGAAAATAAGATCATGCCTGGGATAGCCAACCCCTATACAAACAACAATGATTGAGCTAGACAACCTGGAGAATTTCTCTTGGTCACTTTTGATTTTCAAAATCTTTATACAGTGATCCCCCATAACAATGGAAACGGATATCTGTAGACAGCATTGATTAAAGGGACATCCTCACCTCCAATTGACTTTCTAGCGGACCTAAGTTATATATACTTAGTAACAACTATTTTCCGAATTTGATAGTAGATATATCTGTTGTATTCAATTAGATCAACATGGACTTGAAATGTAGTTCTTGAAGATGTTTCGCTAGGTCGTCCGACTGGCTTTCTCAATTCAGAATGACTTGTACAGAATCTGTGGTAATTTATGTACCCTGGGAAATCCCAATTAGCATATCCAGCCAGTGTTAGGGTGATTGGATATGGCTAAAGGTGTTTAAGGAACACCCAGAGTAAGGTGTTAAAACAGCATTGTAATGGCAGACAGTTGGTGTCAAACCCCCCCCCTCTATTTAGGCTTGGTTCTCTTTATTTTCACATAATAGCCTCCTTAACCCTCTCTTGAACCAGTCACGTTCCTTTGCCATATGTTAACATTAACAATCTTCAAAGTATGTCCTTATCCTTAAGATGCAGGTACCCGGCTGAGTCCTGACCCGAGGATTGGCTCTTCTGTGCTGGGCCATACGTTGATGCAGTTGTTGTTTGGTCTCCCCCACATACAAATCGAGCATTTCACTGCACTGCACTGCATATATGAATGTCGCTTTTCTTGTGTTTTGGTATTGGGTCCTTCAGATTGTACAATTGCTGCCTCAGTGGTGGTCGGTTTAAAGCAACAGGGATCATGTTTTTTGAAAATTCTTCTTGATTCTTCTGATAGAGATTCTTACTAACAGAAAATCAGTACAGCATGGCTGCTCAAATAGGGGACCTTCATTTGCCAAAACATATACATAAATTACAGTATTTAGAGAATCATAAATATATCCACAATATGGCAACAATTGGAGTCTATAAACAATATATAGACCAATTTGTTTATGGTTTGTAGGGGAACGTCACAGAATGTGAACAATTCTTGTTGATATCAATGCACTCAATAGTCATGACTATTTAAATTAACTATAACATACAATCAGACAGCGGTTGGAGTTTTGGATCTCAAAATTTCAGCAAGGATCCAAAATAGATCCACCCCTTTTTACTAAGCCCAAAAACTCGATCCTCTATGCTCAAGCAGTCACCAAGATCTTTAAAGGAGGGGATTTTTTGTTCCCAGGACTACACACCATACGTAACACTAACCACAACCTAAGGATGGAACAAATTAGCGAATTGGAGTAACAATTCCTAGACGAGGATACAATCCCAAGATCATAGAAAAACAAGTGACCAAAGCATTGGGGTCAAAATATTACCCAAAGGGATCTGTTCCATATTTTCGTCCAATAGACCCTGGTCTACCCTTTAAGAACAGAAAACCGATATTTGTTTACAAAAAAGGAAAAAATCTTGATGTGTGGGGAAATCAGGTACCTGGAGGAAACCCACACAAGCACGAAGACAACATACATTCCCCCCCGTGTCCATGGATGGATTAAACTCAGGACTTATGTGCTGCAAGACATCAGTGCTAACCATTGAGCCACCGTGCGGCCCAAATCAGTAGCTTTGGCTACTGACCCACCTTACCTTTACTATTGATATAAACAGGAAAATGGTGGGATCCTGCACACCTAAACATAGGTAAGACTTATCATTCCATGCGGGTGCTCTCAGCGCTGTAGCCAACAGACAATATAATCAAAGGTTAAAACATGCTAGGACACACCAGTCTTAGTAGTGAAAGTATCCTTTACTAGTGACGTTTCGAACCTGTGTGGTTTACTATTGATATTGTACATATTGGATAAAGAGAATCAATTTGATGCATTGGATAAGTCACTGAGACTGATACAGTACTAAATTGTTTTTCAACATGGAAGAGCTATAATAGTGGAAAGTTGACCAAAACACGTCATCCTAAGGCAATTTAGAACATGTATTACAGTAGAGATATAAGGGCACTGTGAAAAATGTAAAAGTATTTATTTTCATTTTAACAGCAGTGTGGCATGTGACGTTCTATAAAAAGTTTTGAACTGACCAACATTGATCTATGGTAATGTAATCAATTTATCTTAGTATGACCTTTCATCTGATGAGATTAGTTTTTGAATTAAGGCTTGCATTTTTTACACTTTCTGCCTATTTTTGACTAAAATGGAAACTAAAGACTCCAGAACAAACATTGCCCCAATAGACATAAATAAAAAGCCGTGTCTCACCTCTCCCTTTGCTGTGGCTTCTGGGGGATGTTTATGAAATAAAACCCATGGGTACTAGAGATGACTGAAAATCTGTTCAGCTTTGTAGATTAGTGGAATTTCTCAGTTGAAAAAAAATCGGAATTTGAAAATTCGCAAGCGTGCCCTTGAATTCAACAGAGTTACAAACATCTGAAAGTTTCACCTAAAATTAAGGTGTATGTAAATATCAATGAACTTAATGGCTCAAGACCTGGGAAATGGTCTAGAGAAATGTATCATGGGCAAAACTACTTAAAAAAAACACTGTTTAGTACTGGAAACATCATGCGCTAAAAAACAAAAAACGTAAAACCAATTGTTAAGATCAAGTATCATAGGATAAGTTGTAATTATTGATCTTAACAATAGTTTTTATGTTGTTTTTTATGACTTTTTAACTACATCCCCAAGTATCCTGAGCAACCCGTTTTTGCATTAGATCAACCAAAAGGACCGATATCGAGTGTAGAATAGATCGAATTTTGATTTTTGGTCTGGTCGGATAATTTATGTTCGATTTCATTAAAAAGCATGCAAGCCTGTTGAAATATCAGTTATAAATCAAGAATCATACTTTTAAAGGAATCTCATTTAAAAGGAATCACATTAAATGGAATTGCAATTGTTAAGAAATCACAGAAAAGAATCATATTGGAAAAGAAACCTATTTAGAAAGGAATCACATTTATAAGGAATCGCATTTATAAAGGAATCGCATTATAAAGGAATCGCATTTATAAAGGAATCGCATTTATAAAGGAATTGCATTAAGAAGAAATTGCATTATAAAGGAATCACATTTATAAAGGAATCGCATTTAAAAAGAAATTGCATTTATAAAGGAATCGCATTTAAAAAGAAATTGCATTTATAAAGGTATCGCATTTATAAAGGATCACATTTTAAAAGAAATTGCATTTTTAAAAAGGAATCACATTTATAAGTAATCGCATTTATAAAGAAATGCTTAGTAAAGAATCGAAATCGTGTGTGGTTCTGTGTTCAATTCAATTTTAATCAACAGTCATCATTTTATCTAACAAGTTGAATTGAAATGAAAAACGATCTGAGACAAATCAGAATAAGTGCTACTACAATGTATTCAATTATAGACCAAGATGAGGCAGAGTCATTTTTCAGTATAGTGTCCCTTTAACTGTAGACATTCCATCAAATTCTGACCACCACCTGGGGGCATTTATTTGCAATTAATAATCAATTATAAAAGGAAATGGTCCAGAATGGGCAACAAGTAAAAATGGGAACAAGTAAATAAATTTGTCACATGATTTAAATTGATTCCCTGATTAAATTAATAAATCAAACAAAATCAGATCAGTTTATGTTAACCAGTTAGTTTATTCCTAAAATTTGTTAAAATAATTTATTTTTAATTACGGGTTTTTTTTGGTGTTGTATTTGTTTAGTTGTATTGGATCAGGACAGTAGAAAACTAGCTTAAGTCTTAAAAATAGAAGCACAATGTGTTACAGCTTTCTTTGAGATTTGTATGAGAACTATATTAAAGGGATGTTCACTCAAATGCAAATACAACATTTGTAAAGCTCTGGCTAGTTTAATTTGCAACTGTGAAGGTTGTAGCAAGTTTGCAGATTAGAATCTTTAGTTGTCAATATTATTTCTTCAATATAACGTAATTATTTACTCATATAATAACTAAACAGTGCGGATGTAGTTGGCTTAAAGGGCATTTGTGTATTTTTGTGAATGATAGAACATCTACCAAGCAAATAATAAGCATTAACTCCATGGTACATGAAAGGAGCATTATAACAGTGAATACTAACCCTATACATACATATGTGGGTGTGTTATAAACAAAACAAACCATCTTAAGCAAAATATAAAATTGTAAACAAGATAAGATTGTGCTGCAAAGAAATCCTTTTTTAAAGAACTAAACTTCAAGTCCAGTTGATCAACTGAATACACAGATACAGATACACAAATTTTAAAATGTTAAATGTGATTTCTATTTTGATTACATGACAAATCCTTGTCCAATCTTAACTGTATATCAGTATATCTCTGATCGTAAAGGCACATCAGCCATAATACTCTTCCTACCAAACCTACTGAGGTTAATTACAATATAACAATATACCAGGTCTCCCACAATGGCCTGTAACCTACTGAGATGATCAAACTCTCCCTGTGTGATCTCATAGTGATTTGTTGGCTATTAACCCCTTTACATGCACTTGTTCTTTCTTTCATCCTGTACTGTATATTACAATTGATACATGAGTTTTATAAAATATACCAGTGTAATCCACTGCAAGCAATGCAATATTGTATTTGTGTCTTTTCCTACATAAATGTCTAATGCCAGCGTATGCAATAGCTGACATTAAAGTCTTGAAGACGTTGAATACTGATCAAGCAGAATAGGCAGCTTCAGGGATGACCATAGCCATTGGCGATGACATCAGCATGGATTTGGGATGTGTAAGTAAGGTTGGTAGAATCTTTGCAATAGGTAATTATAATGAAAACTACATTTAGGGGGTCTTTACACTATTAGGAATTTTGTTAAGAGGCTTGAGATTTCCTTTAAAAATGATTTCAAACAGGTATCTCTTTAGTTAGGAATTATATAGACTGTCAGAGGTGTTATAGGACTGGAATTTTTTTAGAGGAAACTCTCTTATATCAGGTGTTCCATTATTTCTATATTACACAAGTTTATATCACGTAAAAATTACGATTGACCTTTTTTCCATTACATATGTTAGTCAAGGGGTAATTTCAAAGTGGTAAAATATTCATCAAATAAAATAGTTAATAATATAGACAAACCGGGTTATCAATAAAAGTTCTTATCGTTTAAAATGGTGCTAATTTTGCCCCAACCAATCAGATGTAAGCTTACAATGTTAAATAAGATCTGATTGGTTGGGGCAAAATTAGCACCATTTTAAATGATAAGAACTTTTATTGAAGCTCCTGTAAGACTGTACAAAGGTCTCAGATGCAAGTAATGTAGAGGGTCACACACCCGAAATGTTATGATATGTGTGGTCTTTGATCAATTTAATAAAAAAATTTGTTTGGCGTGCGGCCCTCGACATTACTTGCATCTGTTACATTATCCGCCAAGGGTTGGATTTTGTGAGGAGTTAGCACCCACACTCAGTACGAGTGCAGAGGACGTATATTTTCTGTACAAAGGTCTCCTTAACAATGGAATTATTATATTCATAAAATGTTTTTTTTATTGTCGTTTCAGGTTACCAAAATATTGAGCTCTACAACCACAATGACAAGGTAAACAATATATTGGGAATGAGGGTGTAGGATATATCATTGCATAGAATATTATAACATTGATTTTTGATCGCATTGCTGACAAACATTGATTTGGATCGCATGGCTGACAACATTGATTTTTGATCTGATGGGCGCAAACATTGATTTTTGATCTGATGGGCAGACAAACATGATTTTGGTCTGCAGGGCTGACATACATTGATTTTGGATCTACAGGACTGACAACATTGTTTTTGATTTGCTGGGCTGACAAACATTGATTTTTGATCTTCTGGGCTGACAAACATTGTTTTTTTATCTGCAGGCTGATAACATTGATTTTTGATCTTCTGGCTGACAAACATTGATTTGGGATCTAAGGGCTGAGAAACATTGATTTTGGATCTGCAGGGTTGACAACATGATTTTTGATCTACTGGGCTGGCAAACATTGATAATGATTGTGGGCTGACATTGGATTAGGATCGCAGGGCTGACAAACATTGATTTTGATCTGCTAGGCTGACATTGTTAGGATCTGCAGGGGTGACAAACATTGATTGTTGATCTGTAGGGCTGACAAACATTGATTGTTGATCTGTAGGGCTGACAAACATTGGTTTTTGATGTGCTGGGTGCAACATGATTTTGAATCTGCTGGGCTGACAATTATGATTATTGATCTGCAGGGTGACAAACATTGATTTTTTCTTGGGCTGACAAACATTGATTATGGATCTGCTAAACTGACTTGATTTAGAATCTGCAGGGCTGACAAACATTGATTTTTGATCTGCAGGGCTGACGTTGTGACATATAATATATATATATATAATATATATAATATAATTGAAGGGCAGATATAGTCTCCCAAATAGAATTCATATCTGGCACATTATTGAATACCACTAAAATGATAAATAGAATAATAATATTTATCAATATCCCAATACCACATTATAGCTCCACCAAACCAGTTAAGCCATATTCACAATAATTACAAAATCAAAACAGCTAAATAATAAAGTGCATATTTAAAATATATACAGATATAAAATCTAAAAAGGAACCAGTGTGTGGATTAGATAAAATTAGTCCATAGTCCAAAGTTTCAGCTATGAGATTAATAGAGAAATTCTCCAGCAGGTAAATAAATACCATTCAAAATCTCTAAAGATTTCCCAAACCATAAATTTTCACATAAGCAGTTACTGTATTTCATTTGTTCAAAGAACCTCTGCTAATCAGGAGCCTGTCCTTTGGGTTGATACCACCTTAACACTTCAAGTTAGTACAGTCATTTTCAATCGGGCAAATCCAGCATACGCTACCACTCCTGTGCATAAGGAGGGGATCACAATTCCATTCGTCTGGATCTCCGATGAGAGCATATGAGTCTCTTGTACATTAGGGCTGTATACGGCTCAGTCTTTCCTTTGATCCGGCGCTGCAATAATCATACACACATGTCCACAGTTCGCCTCTCCTACGTACATTTCATCACCATGTGACATCTTCAATGCATGGCTTATGTTACTTCGTATTTGTATCTAATCTATTCTTGTGCTACTGCACACTTATTTTAAGCCTTTATGCACAAACATATTATTAATGAACATTTTTTTTTGATAAAATACATTTTGGTGTTCTCAATGGATTAAATCCTATATAGTTTCCAATATTATTTTAAAACTTCTCACCATATTCCTCCAACCTTCCACCACAAGTATCAATTTGTTTACAATACTCCTTCAGTAAACATAATTATCTGAAGGTGAAACATTGTAATACTATTTTATACCTTAAGACTCATGATATACGACAACCTAGTTACTTCAGAGTAAACTGTATTGCATTTCTCATATTAACCCATTTGGGATAAGGTATTCAAATGTAAATCCACTTAGCTTCTTTCTTTAGTAGAGTTTTATTTATATCTCTAAGTCACACTTTTTCACATCCCACAGAATTTTATACAATAGGGATTTGACTCATGATGTTATCATCAGTGTTTGCTACACTACTTCTCAAGGGACTTTCCTTCAAAATTGGCTTATATGTTCCTGTATTGTGACACTTAAACTTAGTTTTGTTTTCTATATACATTTTGGAACACTCGCACCTAGTCATATAGATAATTGATTGGACTGGAGGTTATCAGACTTTTGATCTTATAAGTTCTTCCATTGGGATATCACAGTCATCAACTGTCATCATGTACTTGCATACTGAACACTTCCATATTTCTGTTACCTAAACTAACACTGTGACATATAACAGAGGGGTTAAAAAGAAAATAACTGCTGGAAATAAGTTAAAACCTGTTTGGTCTGTGCCCCTCATCATCTCTAGCTCTCAAAACCCCTTAACACTAACCTGGCTAGTGGCTGCCTTTGCCTATGGGTCATCACCTTGAAGCTCCCTCAATGTAAATCACATTGTAAACGTGTGGGACCAGAACATTACAATGGGGAACGGATCTCTGTCTCTCTCACAGCAGGACACTGAACCAACCCCAACAGCCAGGAACAAGAAAGGGAAAGGAATGTGTGCAGGAGGGAGGATTAGAGCTGTGTTCTCTAAATAAATTGCCAGTCAGAAGGGAGGAGAGGAGTCATACTGCATCTGCTTGTGCACATAAGTATGGCTGCTTCCCTCCGCTATTTAAGTACTTTCACACAACAACAACAATATATCTGTTGCATTAATTAGATCACTAGACTTGAAGTTTAGTTCTTGAAGACGTTTTCGCTAGTCACCGACTGGCTTTCTCAATTCAGAATGATCTTGTACAAGATCTAGGCAATGTTACAATTATGAACAACAAAATATATATTATATAATATATATATATATATATATATATATATATATATAATTAACATCTGAAAAGAAGTCCTTGGCCCTTTTTATATATATCTTCAAATCTTTTATGACATGTATACTTCAACAGCGTCTTCAGCTCCTACTTAGACCCTCATCAGGAAGTGACCGTGTAAAGAAGAGGACAGGTATAATACAGTGCCACCCTGGAATGTGTCACCACCCTATGGATAATCACTTGTGGAATTGGTGCTGAAGGACAGCTGCCTATAATCCTGCATAATCCTTTCCCAGGGCCTGATCCACGTGTGCTGTCCATAAACAATAGGGGTTAAAATCATGCTAACCAGTACTGATTCAGGTTAGTGCCAGTTTAACTCAATAATGCAACACTGGCTTCCCTGCCCGACAACCATGACACCATTGCACCGTGCAATGATTTTAAGAATTGCACAAATCCACAACTTAAACCAGTATCGCTGGTCTTAAGCATCAGCGTAGGGTACAACCTCTCTTGGTTTACCACCAGTGCAAATCCAGATTAAATACTGGAAGCATATTTGTCTCGGGCAAATTTTGCCAGTTCTGTATAAATGACCCCTCTTCTTCGGTCCCAAGTTAGCGATTTACAGCCCTCCTATACACAGAACTGTAGCTAAGTAAAAACTTAGACTGAAAAAATATAATTTAGTTACAATATATAAAACTTGATAAAGTGTACTGTTAGCGACATACCCCAGATAAATTATCTTTGAAAGGGTGAACTTAAGTAGGAATCCATTGATTAATATGCTAATCAATAACAGTGCTAGTCAATTAAAGTGCGGGTGAGATAAAGTTCTGAGTGAGATTAATGCCTAAAGAGGATAAAGTGTCTTTGAGATAGTAAAACATTCCATACATTAGTTAACAGCTGTATAATTCCTAAAACCATATAATCAGCAGAATATTATTCTAAGTATTAATCAAAAGTACTTATACGATCTTAAAGGGGTTCTCAAAATCCTGCTACAAGAAAATTCTATTGTAATCTACAATTTCTGATTCAATTAAGCTTATTTGCTAGAGGGTTTCAAAATATTCTTAATTAAACTAGAAAGTCTCTAATATCTACATTAGCGAGGGGAAATTGTGTGTACTCTTAGTTATAAGTAGTGGATCTCGATAGAGAGATCTGGTAACTACTTATTTATAACTGATTAAGATTTAAAATCTGTAAAAAACATGAAAGGGCTAATTGTTCATTTAGACCCATTGGAGACAACGTTTGCAGTTTTTTTTAATCCATCGAACCTCTCCATTGTAAAATGGCCCTTTATTCAATTATTTACTTCCCTAAGGTTATGACTATGGCCATCCATTTCAAGGTGTGGTGAGTGTCAGCTTCACAAAAAATGGTGAGCAACTGAGAGCTCTAAAATTTCCTTCTCGGTGTTTGTATTTACTTTGAGGGATTTGATTACTGTGATTGTGTTTGATTAGCATGCCTCTCTCACCCATAAACACTCACCCACGGCGATATAGGGTGCTGAATAAAGGCCTTATGTTATCCCTCCCCACCACATTCTCTCCTTGGTGATGAACTAGAGCTATATAATTTGTGAGAAGATTAAAACTTAAGGAGTTTTTAAAGACAAAAATGAACCCACAGATAGGTTATCAATAAACAATAAAATTCGAGGCACCTAATATGTCAACAGAATTGGAATCCCCCAATCTGCTAAGGATTCCACCTATCAACTCTTGGAAATGGACTCTACCCTACAACGGGAACTTGATATTAAGCGAACAATAAACTAAAAAAAAAAAAACTATTGCCATCCGTTTGTATCTTACTTACACAGGGAGGTGACGAATGCTATTGCTCACCTCCCTGTGAATAATAGGACTCTGGGGGACCTGAAAACTTACCTTACCCGCCCGCTCCACATCTCAGCCGCTTGTAAATCGAACAGCTTTCCTCGTCTTCGATCGCGCCCTCCATGTTTTGCTATTGGCGCGCATGCGCTAAGATAGGCGCCGTGGTTCGGGACAGAGCGGTGTCCAGTGACTGACGCGGTCTGGAGTGGAGGGGCGGGCGGTGATAAGGTAAGTCCAGGTCCCAAGTGCTCATATATCACAGGGAGGTGAAATAGGTTGTCTCACTCCCTGGGAATAAACAAACGGATGGCACATAGTTTTTTATAAAACTGAGGTTAGTGTTCCTTTAAATTATCATTGCATTCATTACAAAATGTGTGGATCACCTCTAAAACATAATACGCTTCATGTACCTGACTATCAAAAACGTCTATTATATATACTGTGTCTTCCAAAGATTAACATATGATATATGAATCCCCCCCCCGGGTAGACCAATAGTAAGCCTCTAAGGGCTTCTTATTTAAACACTTGGGCGAATACTGGACTGCAATTTAAGCAGTGGTCAAGAAATAAGATCCTGCCTGGAGTAGCCAACCCCTAGTAACAAAATGATTGAGATAGACAACCCGCGAGGAAATTTCTCTTGGTCACTTTTGATTTTCAAAATATTTATACCGTGATTCCCCATAACAAGGAACGGATATATCTGTAGACCAAGCATTGATTAGAACCTTTGTTGGAATCTCACCTCATTGACTTCTAGCGGAACTAAATGTTTTATATATTCAGTAACAAAATTCCGAATTCGATAGTAGATATATCTGTTGTATCAATTAGATCAACTGGACGTGAAATGTAGTTTCTGACAGATTGTTCGCTAGTCGTCCGATCCGTGCGTTCTCAATTCAGCAATGCGACTTTACAGAATCGGCTGGCTAATTAGGTACCCTCGGTAAAATTCCCATTATGTCTGAATATCCACAGCCAGTGTAAGGGTGATTGGATAGTGGCTAAAGAGTGTTTAAGAACCAACACCAGAGTAAGGTGTGAAAAAAGCATTGACATTGGCAGGATCAGTTGAGTGTCAAACCACCCCCCCCCCCACCTCTATCTTAGGCCTGGTTCATTTATTTCTACAAAGAGCCTCCTTAACACCTCTCTATTTGACAGTCACGTTCCTCTTGCGCAACTATCGTTAAACATTAAATCTTCAAAAGGCCTACGATCTATTTCCCTAAGCCATGCAGGTACACCGGGCTGAGTCCTGACCCGAGGATTAGTGTAATTGGCCTCTCTCTGTGCTGGGCCATACGTTGATGCAGTTGTTGTTTGTTCTCCCCCACATACAAATCAGAGCATTTACACTGACGCAACCTGCCATATATGATGTACGCTTCGTGTTTTTGGTTTATGGTATTGACGTCCGTCCCTTCAGATGTACCAATTGCTGCCCTCTCCAGTGGTGTGTCGGTTTAAAGCAGACAGGGATACATGTTTTTCTCCGAAATTCTTCGTGATTCTCTGATAGAGATTCGACATACAGAAAACAGTCCAGCAAATGGGGCTCAACACTAGGGGACTTAATCAGTTGCCAACACATATACATAAACGTCATCAGTCCATTTAGAGGACATCATAAACTATATCAACCAATATGGCAACAAATTGGGATACTATATACAACACTCATAGACAACATTTGGTTTATCCGGTTGTGCTAGGGGACGTCAACTTAAGACATGTTTTCCCCTGAACAATTTCTTGGTTGATATCAATGCACTTACAATAGTCACTAGCTATTTTAAACTTAATCCCGTAATTCACACGATACAATCAGACAGCCGGTGGAGTTTTGCCGATCTCAAAATTTCAAGCAAGGATCCAAAATAGATTCACCACCTTTTTACCTAAGCCACAAAACTCAGCATCCTCTATGCTCCAAAGCCAGTCCCCCTCAGTCACAAGATCTTTAACAGGCAGGATCTTTTGTTGGCCCAGAATACCACACCATACGTAACACTAACCTAACAACTAAAAGATGGACAAACATTAGCGACGATTCAAGTAGTACAATGCCTAGACCAGAGGATAAATCCCACAGATCATAGACAAAACACAAGTCGACCAAAGCATGTTGTGGGTTCAAAACTTACCCATAAAGGCGATTTCTTCCATATTTCGTCCAATAGACCCTGGTTTTACCCCTCTAAGAAAAGTAAAAACGATTATTTGTTTACAAAAAAAGGATAACAAAATCTTGACTGTTTGGGGCGAAATCAGTGTACCTGGAGGAAAACCACACATAACACGAAGACAACCACTACAATTCCTCCCACGTCGTCCATGGATGGATTAAACATATCAGCGAACCTCTTAGCTGCTCGCTGCAAGAAATTGTCACAGTGCCTAAACCATTGAGCCACCGTTGCATGCCCAAATCCCGTAGCTTTGGCTACTGACCATCTTCCACCTCTTACTATTGATATAAACAGGAAAAGGTGGGGATCCTGCACACCTAAACATAGAGGTAAGGATACTATCATTCCATCTCGCGCGTCTGCTCCGCTGTCTTCCGCGTCTGTACCCGCCAACAGACACATATAAAAAGGTTAAATACCCCATGCTAGGCACACACAGTCTAGTAGTTGAAAAGCTATCTTTCACTAGTGTTTAGTTTTCGGAACCGTGCTGGTTTTACTATGATATTTGGTACATATTGGATTAAAGAACATCAATTTGATGCATTTGCCTAAGTCACTGAGGACCTGGACCTTACAGTCCTAATAATTGTTTTTCAACACTGGAGAGATATAAATAGTGGGAAAGTATGAACACAACACGTCATCCTAAGCGTCAATTTCAGAACAGCTATTACAAGTAGCAGAATAAGGGCACTGTGATTAAAAATGTAAAGACAAAAGGTATTTATTTGTCACTTTTAACCAGCGGCTGGCATCCGTGACGTTCTATAAACCCAAGTTCTTGAACGACCAACATTGTCCCCTATGGTACATGTAATCAATTTACTTAGTGATGACACCTTGTCATCTGCATGATTGCATATCTTACTGTCCTTGAATTAAGGCTTGCATTGTAACTTTTGACCTACTTTCTGATCCTAAAACTGGAACTAAAGACTCCCAGACAACATTTTGCCCCAAATAGACATAAATCAAACAAGACTGTTGTCTTCCCACCCTCTCCCTTGCTGTGGACCTTCTGGGGATGGATTTACTGAAATAAAACCTCCATGGGTACATAGAGATTGAGAAACATGTTCTAGCTTGAGCATTAGTGGCAATTTCCGACGCCAGTGAAAAAAAATCGGAATTTGAATCCATTACGCAAAGCGTCGGCCCTTGAATTCAACAGGAGTTACAAACTCTGACAACGTCTTCCACCTAAAATTAAGTGTATGTCAAATTATCAATGGAATACTTAATGGCTCAGCAAAGGACCTGGGTACAATTGGTCTAGAGAGAAAATGCTTCATCAATGGGCCAAAAAACTACTTAAAAAACCCAACACATGTTTAAGTACGGAAACATCATGCGCTTCTCCTTAACAGTAACCCCCTCCCCTCTCCATCCTATAGGGCCAATGGTCCCCCTGTGTTTAATAAGTCCAAAAATACTCCAAGTGCAGCAAAACCAGTGGTAGAATTCCACTTAACTCCAAAAGTTTTTTTAAATGCCACAACTAGATCCAGGTGTGTAAGTAATAAAAATGTTATAAAAAATCAAAAAACTGTACTAAACCAATTGTCTAAGATCAAGGATCATAAGATCAAGTGCCCTAATTAATTGATCTTAAACAAAGTTTTATGTTTGTCTTTGTTATTGGCTGGCAACTGCGCCTAATGCTAGGGGCGCGTTGGTGGGACAGAGTGGCTGTCAGTGACTGAGCGCCCGTTTCTTGCCCAGAGTTGTGAGTGGAGAGGTTTCGGATAAAGCGTATTGTTCACAGGTACCCCGAGGGCAATATTATTCACAGGCCGAGTTGGGAGATATAAGCGTGTCCTACCACTCCCTGTGACATCAATAACAACGGATGGGCACAATGTTTTTGTTTTATAAACACCTTGCACCGTTTAGTGTTCCTCTAAACTTATCATTTGACATGTACAAAAATGGTGGGGATTACCCAAAAACATACAGCTTACTGGCACACTGCCATTTTATACAAAAATGTTTATTTTCATATACTGTTAGTGCTGTCTCTAAAAGATTCATATATCCCTTGATGTGAATCTCCCCGGGTCTTCTAGACCCAATAGGTAGCATCTAAGGGTCTACTCTATTTAAACTTGTGGACTCTTCCCTCTGACATAACTTGGATGTATTTACAGCCAGTGGCAGAGAAATAAGATCATGGCACTGCAGAGATAGCCAACCCCCATCTACAAACAACTGAATTGAAGCTAGACAACTGGAGAGACATTTCTCTTGCGTCACTTTTGATTTTGTTTCAAACTACTTTTATTATAAGTGATCCCCCCATAACAAGTGATATGGATAGCTGTAGCCAAGCAATTTAAAGGGTTACTTAAAAGTGGACATACCTCACCTCACAATTGGTCTAGCGGCAACTAATGTTTATTATAGTAACTACGACTACTCTCTCGAATTGACCTACGTTAGATGGATATTGGCCTGTATCATCCCTAGATCAACTGGACTTGAAATGACGTTCTTGAAGAGTTCCTCGCTAGTTGTATCGAATGGCTTTCTCAATCAGATTATTGACTTGTACCAAGAATCTGTAGGCACTTTTGTACCCTGGAAAATCCCACATTCAGCATACACAGCCACGTGTATTTAAGGTGATTGGATAGTGGGCTAAGATGGTGCTTTCTATAGGAAACCAGAGCTAAGTGTCTAAAAACGCAGGGTACATGCGCAGGACCAGTCTGGTGTCGAACCCCCCACCCAACTCTATTTGAGGTTGTCTTGATATTTTCACATATAAATAGCTCTTACACACCATTCTTGAACCGTCAGGTGCCATTTTGCCAATATGTTAACCATTTTACAAACTGTACACAAGCGTTATGCTTCCTTTATACACTCCTACAGATGCAGGTACACGGCTGAGTCCTAGACCGAGGAATTGGCTCTTCTGTGCCTCGCGGGCCATACGGATGCAGTTGTTGTTTGGTCGTTCCCCCCACCATACAATACGAACCATCTAGCAAGCATTGCAGATTAATATGATCACCCTGCATAATTGATCCGTAGACTTTTCTTTCGTTTCCGGTATTGGGTTGTCAGACTTTTCCTTGGTAATTGCGGCTTTACAGTCATTATGCTCAGGGTTTGTTGCTTCGGTTTAAAGCAGAAGGGATATACACACCTTTTTTGAAATAATTCTTCTTGATTCTTCTTGAGTAGTAGATTTCTACTAAACAGAAAATCGCAGCAAGGGCTCAAATAGGGGCTCTTCAATTGCCACCACATATACATAAATTACATACTTAGTATTTACGAGAATCATAAATATAACATCCCATGGCGACCACAAATTGTTAGTCTCCCATACACCAACCACTACTAGGACATTTGTTATGGTTTGTAGGGGAACCGTCCACCCAAGATCTGTGAACAATCTATGTTGTTGATATCAATGCACTCAATAGTCAGTAGCTATATCCCAAATAACGACTCAAACATAACAATAGACATGAGGTGGAGCTCTTTGGATCTCAAAACCTGTTACACCGCACAGGACTCAAAATACTAGGATCCACCCCTTCCTTTATAAGCCTAAAAAACTCGATTCCTCATATGCTTACAAAGCAGTCTCCATTCCCACCAGTATCTTCTAAAGGGGGGACTCCTGCGGCATTATTTGTTCCCAGACTTTACACACCATCACTTCAACACAACCACAACCTAATGATGGAACAAATTAGCGAATTGAGAAGTAAACACTTCATAGACAGAGGATACAATCCCAGATCATAGACGCAAAACCAACAGTGACCAAAGCATTGGGCCGTCAAAATATTACCCATACCAGGAGCCTCTGATTCCATATGTTTCGTCCAATAGGACCCTGGTCTTTAACCCTTCAAGCAACAGTTAAACCGATATTGTTACAAAAAAAGGCCGAAACCCAAATCTGATGTGGGGGAAATCGGCGTACTGGAGGAACACCAACACAAGCACGAAGTACCAACAAAAATCCCCCCAGTGTCCATGGACTGGTATTAAACTCAGACTCGTGCTGCAGACATCCAGTGTCCACTAACCATGGAGCACACCGTGCTGCCCAAATCAGAGCTTTGGCTACTGATTCCCAAATACTTTACTATTGATATCGACAAGGAAAGGGTGGCGATTCCGCACACCCTGTAAATTTAATTCTCAAGTTTGTTTTTAAGTCAACTTATCATTCCCATGCTGGCCCCCTGGCTCCGCAGGCTTTGCTACCGCCATTACAGAAATATAAACAAGGTTAACAACATCGCTCAGCGCACACCTTTCGCTTTAGTAGTGAACCACGCTTTTCCTTACTTAGTGAACGTTTCCGGAACCCTGTGTGGTTTCAATATGATATCTGTACATAGTTGGATAACAGAGACACTCAGTTGACCCCCCCCCCTTTGCATTGGATACCGTCACTGAGGACTCGAATACAACGTACTAAAATTGTTTTTTCCACACATTGCCCAAGAAAGGCTATAACATCATGTCGGACCAAGTTTGACCCACAACACACCCCACGTCATCCTAGTCAATTTAACGAACATGTCCTATCTGACAGTAGAGAATAAGGCACATGTGAACAAACATATTCGTTAAAAAGATTTAATTTCATTTTCAACAGCCAGTCGTTGCACTCGCTTTGGCCCGCCGTTCCTATAAAAGTTTGTGAACCTTTTGACCACATTTTTATCCTATGGTAACTCCCGCTCAATCTAATTTTATCCTTATGTATGACCTTTCATTGCCATTGAGATGAGGTTTTGATATTAACGGCCTTGCACTTTTACAACTTCGCGGCCACCGCATTTTTGACTAAATGGAATAAACGACTCAGGACACAACATCCCCCTGCACCACCAATAGACATAAATAAAAAGACGTACTTTGCCTATCACCTCTAAATTGAGTGGATTTCCTGCGGGGTTGATGAAATAAACCCAGGGGACTACGAAGCGAGGACTGAAATCGGTTAAGTGGGGAGATTCAGTGGAATTTTCTAGTGAAACAAAAATCGGAATTGAAAATCGCAAGCGTGGCCCCATTGACATTTGTCAAACCGGAGTTACTACAAATCTCCGAAAGTTTCACCTACAAACGGAAGGTGTATATTAATCAATGTAATTAATGGATCAGAACCCGACCTGGGACCAATGGTCTAGAGAAAATGTATCAAGGCGCCAAACCTACTTAAAAAAAACACCCGTTTCACGTACTCGGTAAAATTCATGCACGATTCCCTTTACCACAGCCTCAATAACTCCCTCAGGTGCGCCCCAACTGGTTCTCGTCGTTTTTTACAGTCCAACCAATACTCACCAAGTTGCAGCACCACACACCACCAGGTAGAATCCCACTCTCAAGCATCAAAGTTTAACAATGCCATATTGCAACCGGCCATATGCAGTTGTCGTAAGTAACAGTACAAAAGTCTACATTTATTGTATCATGCGCTTCCTATTTTGGCATTACGCGTAGTATTTAAAAAACTTCTAGAAAATTCAAATTTTAGAAATTAAAAATTCAGAAAAGTAAAAATAATTATACGGTGACACAGTGATATAATGTATTATTTGGTCTAATTTTTTATTAGAAAAATTAGGGACATGAAGTTGTTGTGTCTTTTTATAGTTGTATATGGAGTGTGAGTGCAATCCTTCCATCTGTATAAATATATATATTGTGCTTCCGGCACACACACACTGTATATTAATACAATATCAGCCCAAGGAAATTCCTCATCCTATCAGGTAAGCGTGGGATTAACTCCATTATTCTGGTTCCTGCGCCATTTTCTATTAACCGCACAGGCAGCCGATGCAAAAAAATATATGTTAATTATGCGCCACTTATTATCGTGAAAAGGAATGGATTTAAAATCGAGGCCTTACCCTCCATTCTCCTTACCTGCCTCGTAACTCACACTACTGATTACTGCATTGCCAGAACACGAAGAAAGAGGAGCATGGGCGTACAACACTCGTTTGTGACTTTCTATAAATCTACATAAAGCTCTTTTTAATGATATTTTCATTTTCTCATTTCTCAGACTGTATATTAGAGGATTGACTAAGGGTGTTAATACAGTATAAAATACAGATGCCACTTTATCTACTGCAGAATGATCCTTTGCTATTGGGTGAAAGTAGCTAAATAAACCAGTTCCATAGAATATAAAGACAACAGTCAGATGGGAGGAACAGGTGGAGAAGGCCTTAGATCTCATGGCTTTAGACTGCATCTTCATAATAGTGTTCAATATAATTATATATGGGCAAAATGTGAGGGTGAAAAAACCTCCAGCAAGTAATGTTCCAAGTACAAGAATGAGTAATACATTAATGAATGTGTCACTACAAGAGACCAGAAGCAACTGGGGCAGATTACAGAAGGAGCTTTGTAAAGGTGTTAACCTGCAAAATGTTAGTTTAAGTAATAAAAGAACATGTACCAAGGAATGTACCAAACCAAACATCAACACTCCTAATACCAGTAGAACACATGCTTTCCAATGCATTATCTGTGTGTAGTGAAGAGGGTGACATATTGCAACATATCGGTCATAGGACATCACTGCCAATAAAGATATAGCTGACACCGTAAAAAACAGAAGAAGTATTTTGAGTATTCAACAGCACTGATATAGAATTAACCTTTCTTGGTGTGAAAATCAAAGAGCTACCGTGGGATAGTGACTGAGGAATAGCCCATATCCAAGACATGCCAGCTTTCCAAGGAAGAAGTACATGGTGGGGTTTGGAGATGGGAATCTGTACAATCAGAAGGACATGAGAAGATTCCCAGTCAGAGTCATTAGATAGACCAACAGAAACACCAGGAACGAGGAAGTTGGAGACTAGGAATGATCAGATAGTCCAGAGAAACCAATGTGTACAATACGGTTTGGTTTTCCATCTTGATTTTGATTTATTTATTATGTTGCAAGAAAAGTTTAAAAACAAAGCTTAGGAAAATGTTTTCAAGTATCGTATTTACAATCAAAGCAAAAAACATTGCAGAATTTGAAAGAATCTTACTCTGATGAGTTGGAAATAAGGAAATCAAACAGGAATAGATTGTGGCGATTTTCTTTCGATCATTTAGCAAATTAGATTCTTTAAATCATCTCTTAAAAAACGATTTCTTTTTTGCATTAGATCAACCAAAAGTGACCGAATCGAGTGTAGAATAGATCGAATTTTGATTTTTTTGGTCTGGTCGGATAATTTTATGTTCGATTTTCATTAAAAGCATGCAAGCCTGTGTGAAATATCAGTTATAAATCAGAATCAACTTTTAAAGGAATCTCATTTTAAAAGAATCACATTTAATGGAATTGCAATTGTTAAGAAATCACAGAAAAGAATCATATTGGAAAGAACCCTATTTAGAAAGGAATCACATTTATAAAGGAATCGCACTTTATAAAGGAATCGCATTTATAAGGAATCGCATTTATAAGGAACGCATTTATAAGGCAATTGCATTTAAGAAGAAATTGCATTTATAAAGGATCACATTTATAAAGAATCGCATTAAAAAGAAATGCATTTATAAAGGAATCGCATTTAAAAAAAATTGCATTTATAAAGGTATCGCATTTTTAAAGGAATCACATTTTAAAAGAAATTGCATTTTTAAAAAGGAATCACATTTATAAAGTAATCGCATTTATAAAGAAATCGCTTAGTAAAGAATCGAAATCGTGTGTGGTTCTGTGTTCAATTCAATTTTAATCAACAGTCAATCATTTTATCTAACAAGTTGATTGAAATGAAAACACGATCTAGACAATCAGAATAAGTGCTACTTAACATGTATTCAATTATAGACCAAGATGCAGATCATTTATTCAGTATAGTGTCCCTTTAACTGTAGACATTCCATCAAAATCTGACCACCACCTGGGGCATTTATTTTGACAATTAATAATCATATTATAAGGAAATGGTCCAGAATGGGCAAACAAGTAAAAATGGGCAACAAGTAAATAAATTTGTCACATGATATTAAATTGATTCCTGATTAAATTAATAAATCAAACAAAATCAGATCAGTTTATGTTAACCAGTTAGTTTATTCCTAAAATTTGTTAAAATATTTATTTTTAATTACAGGTTTTTTTTGGTGTTGTATTTGTTTAGTTGTATTGGATCATGGACTAGAAAACTAGCTTAAGTCTTAAAAATAGAAGCTGCACAATGTGTTACAGCTTTCTTTGAGATTGTATGAGAACTATATTAAAGGGATGTTCACTCAAATGCAAATACATACATTTGTAAAGCTCTGGCTAGTTAATTTTGCAACTGTGAAGGTAGTTAGCAAGTTTTGCAGATTAGAATCTTTAGTTGTAAATTATTCTCAATATAACGTAATTTTACTCATATAATAACTAAACAGTGCGGATGTAGTTGAGCTTAAAGGCATTTTGTGTATTTTTGTGAAGATAGATACTACTACCAACAAATAATAGCAGCTAATACCCATGGTACATGAAAGGAGCATATAACAGTGATACTAACCCTAATACATACATATGTGGGTGTGTTATAAACAAAACAAACCATCTTAAGCAAAATATAAAATTGTAAACAAGATAAGATTGTGGCCAAAGAAATCCTTTTTTAAAGAACTAAACCAAGTCCATTGATCACACTGAATACAACGATACAGATACACAAATTTAAAATGTAAATGTGATTTCTATTTTATTACATGACAAATCCTTGTCCAATCTTACCTGTATATCCGATATCATCTAGATCGTAAAGGAAACCTCAGCCATAATACTCTCCTACCAAACCTACTGAGGTTAATTACATATAACAATATACCAGGTCCGGTCTCCCACAATGGGCCTGTACACTACTGAGATGATCAAACTCTCCTGTGTGATTCTCATAGTGATTGTGTTTCTATTAACCTTTTACATGCACTTGTTCTTTCTTTCTCCTGTACTGTATATTACATTGATACATGAGTTTATAAAATATACCAGTGTATCCACTGCAAGCAATGCAATATTGTATTTGTGTCTTTTCCTACATAAATGTCTAATGCCAGCGTATGCAATAGCTGACATTAAAGTCTTGAAGACGTTGAATACTGATCAAGCAGAATAGGCAGCTTCAGGGATGACCATAGCCATTGGCGATGACATCAAGCATGGATTTGGATTGTGTAAGTAGTTTGGTAGAATCTTTGCAATAGGTAATTATAAAATGAAAAACTACATTTAGGGGGTCTTTACACTACTATAGGAATTTTGTTAAGAGGCTTGAGATTTCCTTTAAAAACTGATTTCAAACAGGTATCTCTTTAGTTAGGAATTATATAGACTGCGTCAGAGATGTTATAGGACTGGAATTTTTTTAGAGGAGACCTCTCTTTTATATCAGGTGTCCATTATTTCTTATATTACACAAGTTTTATATCACGTAAAAATTACGATTGACCTTTTTTCCATTACATATGTTAAGTCAAGGGGTAATTTCAAAGTGGTAAAATATTCATCAAATATAATAGTTATAATATAAACAAACCGGGTTATTCAATAAAAGTTCTTATCGTTTAAAATGGTGCTAATTTTGCCCCAACCAATCAGATGTAAGCTTACAATGTTAAATAAGATCTGATTGGGTTGGGCAAAATTAGCACCATTTTAAATGATAAGAACTTTTATTGAAGCTCCTGTAAGACTCGTACAAAGGTCTCAGATGCAAGTAATGTAGAGGGTCACACACCCCGAAATGTTATGATGTGTGTGGTCTTTGATCAATTTAATAAAAAATTGTTTTGGCGTGCGGCCCTCGACATTACTTGCATCTGTTACATTTACCGCCAAGGGTTGGATTTTGTGAGAGTTAGCACCCACACTCAGTACGAGTGCAGAGGACTGTATATTTTCTGTACAAAGGTCTCCATTAACAATGGAATATTATATTCATAAAAATGTTTTTTTAATTGTCGTTTCAGGTTACCAACATATTGAGCTCTACAAACCACAAATGACAAGTAAACAATATATTGGGAATGAGGGTGTATGGATTATCATTGCATAGAATATTATACATTGATTTTTGATCTGCATTGCTGACAAACATTGATTTGATCTGCATGGCTGACAACATGATTTTTGATCTGATGGGCGACAAACATTGATTTTTTGATCTATGGGCAGACAAACATTGATTTTTGTCTGCAGGGCTGACATACATTGATTTGGATCACAGGACTGACAACATTGCTTTTGATTTGCTGGCTGTGACAAACATTGATTTTTGATCTTCTGGCTGACAAACATTGATTTTTTTATCTGCAGGGCTGATAACATTGATTTTTGATCTTCTGTGCTGACAAACATTGATTTGGATCTACAGGCTGAGAACTTGATTTTGGATCTGCAGGTTACAACATTGATTTTTGATCTACTGGGCTGACAAACATTGATATTGATCTTCTCTGGGCTGGACATTGAATTAGGATCTGCAGGGCTGACAAACATTGATTTTTGATCTGCTACGACATTGATTAGGATCTGCAGGGCTTTTTGACAAACATGATTGTTGACTGTAGGGCTGACAAACATTGATTGTTGATCTGTAGGGCTGACAAACTTGTTTTTGACTGTGCTGGGTTACAACATTGATTTTGAATCTGCTGGGCTACAATATGATTATTGATCTGCAGGGCTGACAAACATTGATTTTTTCTCTGGGGCTGACAAAATTGATTATGATCTGCTAAACTGACCTTGATTTAGAATCTGCAGGCTGACAAACATTGTTTTTGATCTGCAGGGCTGACGTGTTGACATATAATATATATATATATAATATATATAATATAATTGAAGGGCAGATTAGTCCTCCCAAAAGAATCTCATATCTGGCACATTATTGAATACCACTAAAATGATAAATCAGAATAATAATATTATTCATATCCCAATACCACATTATAGCCTCCAAACCAGTTTAAGCCATATTCACAATAATTACAAAATCAAACAAGCTAAATATAAAGTGCATATTTCATAAATATATACAGATATAAAATCTAAAAAGGAACCAGTGTGTGGATTAGATAAAATTAGTCCATAGTCCAAAGTTTCAGCTATGAGGATTAATAGAGAATATTCTCCAGCAGGTAAATAAATACCATTCAAAATCTCTAAAGTTTCTCCCAAACCATAAACTTTTCACATAAGCAGTTACTGTATTTCATTTGTTCAAAAGAACCTCTGCTAATCAGGAGCCTGTCCTTTGGTGATACCACCTTAACACTTCAATGTTAGTACAGTCATTTTCAATCGGCCAAAGAATCCACATACGCTACCACTCCTGTTGCATAAGGAGTGGATCACAATTCCATTCGTCTGGATCTCCCGATGAAGCATATGAGTCTCTTGTACATTAGGGCTGTATACGGCTCAGTCTTCCTTTGATCCGCGCGTGCAATTAATCCATACACACATGTCCACAGTTCGCCTCTCCTACGTACATTTCATCACCATGTGACATCTTCAATGCATGGCTTATGTTACTTGTCTATTTTTATCTAATCTCCATTCTTGTGCTACGTGCACACTTATTTTAAGCCTTATGCACATACATATAAATCATGAACATTTTTTTTTGATAAAATACATTTTGGTGTTCTCAATGGATTAAATCCTATATAGTTTCCATAGTATTTTAAAACTTCTCACCATATTCCTCCAACATTCCACCACAATGTATCAATTTGTTTACACATATCCTTCAGAAACATAACTTTATCTGAAGGTGAAACATTGTAAACTATTTTAATCCTTAAGACTCATGATATACGACAACTTAGTTACTTCAGAGTAAACTGTATTGCATTTTCTCATTTACCCTTTGGGATCAGGTATTCAAATTGTAAATCCACTTAGCTTCTTTTCTTTAGTAGATTTTTATTTATCTCTCTAAGTCACATTTTTCAATCCCACAGAATTTTATCACATAGGGATTTGACTCATGATGTTCTATCACGTGTTTTGCTACACACTTCTCAAGGGATTTTATTTCAAAATTGCCCTTATTTTGTTCCTGTATTGTGACACTTAAACTATGTTTTGTTTTTCCTATATACATTTTGGAACACCCTGCACTTAGTCATATAGATCAATTATTGGACTGGCAGGTTTCAGAACTTTTGATCTTATAAGTTCTTCCATTGGATACTCACAAGTCATCACTGTCATCTGTACTTGCATACTGAACACTTTCATATTCCTGTTACCTACACTACCACTGTGACATATAACGAGGGTTAAAGAAATATAACTTGCTGGAAATAAGTTAACACCTTGTGGTCTGTGCCCATCATCTTCTCTAGCTCTCATTAACCTTCCTTACACACTAACCTGGCTAGTGGCTGCTTTGCCTTATGGGTCAGTCACCTTGAAAGCTCCCTCAATGTAAATCACATTGTACAACGTGTGGGACCAGAAACTTACAATGGGGAACGGATCTCTGTCTCTCTCCACAGCAATGGACACTGACACCCCCCCCCAACAGCCAGGAACAAGCAAGGGAAAGGAAATGTTGTGCAGGGGAGGAGTTAAGAGCTGTGTTTCCTCAAATAAATTGCCAGTCAGAAGGGAGGGAGAGGATCATGCTGCATTCTGCTTGTGCATATAAGTCATGGCTGCTTCCCCTGCTATTTAAAGTACTTTCACAACAACAACAAATATATCTGTTGCATTCAATTAGATCAACTAGACTTGAAGTTTAGTTCTGAAGACGTTTCGCTAGTCATCCGACTGGCTTTCTCAATTCAGATGACTTACAAGAATCTTAGGCACTTTGTTCAATTATGTAACAACAATATATTATATATATATATATATATATATATATATATATATATATAAATTAACATCTGAAGAGCACTCCTGGTCTCTTCTTAAAATCTTCAAATCTTTTATTGACATGTTATACTTCAACAGCTTTTTCAGTCCTCATACTTAGACCCTCATCAGGAAGTGACGTGTAAAGAAAGAGACAGGTAAAATACAGTGCCTACCTGGGAAGGTGTCCACCCCTATGGATAATCACTTGTGAATTGGTGCTGAAGGACAGCTGCTATAACTCTGCTATAACTCCTTTCCAAGGGCCTGATCCACGTGTGCTGTGCTAATAGGGTTAAACTCATGCTAACCAGTACTGATTAGGTTTGCAAGTTTAAAACTCCATAATGCACTGGCTGCACCAGTTTCACAAATGACAACCCCTGCAACTCGTGTCAATGTATTTTAAGAATTAGCACCAAACTCACAATTTAAACCAGCTATCGCTGGTCTTAAGTAGCGCTAGGGTAAAATCCCTTTTGGTTTTACCACACAGGTGCAAATCCAGTATTAATACTGGAAGCATATTTGTCCGGAGCAATTTTGCAGTTCTGTATAAATGAAGGTCCCAAGTAGCGATAGATCCCTCCTATCCTAGAACTTAGCTAAGTTAAAACTTAGCTAAAAAATATAGTGTACAATATAAAAACTTGATAAAGGTCACTGTTCCAGACATACCCGATAAATTATCTTTGAATAGGTGAACCTTTAGTAAGGAATCCATTGATTATATGCTAATCAATAACAGTGCTAGTCATTAAAGTCGCGGGGTGAGATAAAGTTCTGAGTGAGATTAAGTGTCTAAAGAGGAAAATGCTTTGACGAGTAAAACTTCCTATACTTAGTTACAGTGTATAATTCTACAAACCATATATCAGCAAGAATTATATTCTAAGTATAATCAAAAGTACTTATAGATCTTAAAGGGTCTCACAAAGTCCTGCTACAAGAAAATTCTATGTACTACATTTCGTGATTCAATTAAGCTTTTATTTGCGATAGAGGGTTTCAAAATATTCTTTTATTAAACTAGAAAGCTCTCCTACATTACATTACGCAGAGGGAAATTGTTTGTACTCTTAGTTATAAGTAGTGGATCTCGATAGACACCTGGGTAAATACTTATTATTAACTGATTAAGATTTAAAATCTGTAAAAACATGAAAGGGCTAATTGTTCATTTAGACCCATTGGAGACCAACGTTTGCAGTTTTTTAATCCATCGAACCTCCCATTGTAAAATGGCTTTATTTCATATTTACTCTCCCTAAGGTTCATGAATCATGGCCATCCATTTCAAGGTGGCTGGTGAGTGTCCAGTCTCCACAAAAATGGTGGAGCAACTGAGAGCTCTTCAATTCCTTGTCTGCGGTGTGTTAATTTACGATTACTTGAGGGATTTTTTACTGTTGTTGTTGTATATAGCCGCTCTCTCTACCCATAAACACTCACCCACGTGCTGATATAGGGTGCTGAATAAAGGCCTTATGTTTATCCCATCCCCCCACACATTCTCTCTCCTTGATGATGAACTAGAGCTATATAAATTTTGAGACAGATAAAACTTAAGGAGTATTTTAAAGACAAGGAGAACCACAGATGGTTTCATAAACCCATAACTTCGAGGCACCTAATATGCACAAAGAATTGGAATCCCACTCCTAAGGATTCCACCTATCAACTATTGAATGGATCCTACCCTACAAAAAGGGAACTTGATATTAAAGGAACACTAAATAAAAAAAAAACTATGTGCCATCCGTTTGTATATTCAAGGGAGGTGAGAATGCTTATCTCACCTCCCTGTGAATAATAGGACCTCGGGGGACCTGAAACTTACCTTACCCGCCGCGCCACACTCTCAGTCCGCTTAGTCACTGAACAGCTGTCCTCTCCCGATCGTTGCGGCGCCCTAGTTTTGTATTGGCGGCGCATGCGCCTAAGATAGGGCGCGTGGTCGGACAGAGTGGCTGTCAGTGGACTTATCGCTGCGATGAGGGGCGGGTAAGGTAAGTTCCAGGTCCCCCAATTGCAATATTATTCACAGGGAGTGTGAGAATAGCGTTCTCAACCTCCCTGTGAATAATACAAACGGATGGCACATAGTTTTTTTTATAAAACCTGAGTTTAGTGTTCCTTTAAATTATCATTTGCATTACAAAATGTGTTGGATCACCTCTAAACACATACAGCTTCCTGGTCACTGACTTATCAAAACGCTATATATATACTGTATCTTCCAAAGTTCATTATAGTTATGATCCCCCGGTAGACCAATATTCACCCTCTAAGGGCTCCTTATTTAACACTGTGGCTGAATACTTGGACTGCAATTTACAGCCAGTGGTCAAGAAATAAGATCATGCACTGGAGATAGCCACACCCTATTACAACAACTGATTGGAGCTAGACAACCTGGAAATTTCTCTTGGTCACTTTTGATTTTCAAATCTTTATACAGTGATCCCCCCATAACATGAACGGATAATCTGTAGACAGCATGATAAAAGTGGACATACCTCACCTCCATTGACTTTCTAGCGACCTAATGTTATATATACTTAAGACAACTATTTCCGAATTTGATAGTAGAATTATATCTGTTGTATTCAATTAGATCAACTGGACTTGAATGTAGTTCTTGAAGATGTTTTCGCTAGTCGTCGATCCGATGGCTTTCCTCAATTCAGAATGACTTTAGTACAAGAATCTGTGTGGTTCAATTTATGTACCTGCGGAAATCCCCAATTAGCATATCACAGCCAGGTTAGGGTGATTTGGATAGTGGCTAAAGGTTGTTATATAAGGAACACCCAGAGTAAGGTGTTAAAACAGCATGCTACACATGTGCGCAGACGTTGGTGTCAAAACCCCACCCCTCTATTTAGAGCTTGGTTTCTCCTTATTTTTCACATAAATAGCCTCCTTACCACCTCTCTTGACACCAGTCACGTTCCTTTGCCAATATTTAACATTACACTCTTTCAATAGGTATGGTACCTCTTATTCACTGAACTGTAAAAATATGGTGTGTAGAGCCAAAATTAATAAAAATAAAACAACATATACATTATTAATATATTAATATACATAATGGTGTTAACAAATAAAATTAGCAATTTACAATTATACTTCCTTACACCGGATACCACCCCCCTCCTCCCCAACATACTTCTCCCCCCCCTCACTTCCCTCATCCACTCCCCTTCCCATTCTCATCCTTCCATTCCCCCTTTCATCCCCCTACTCTTTTATTTCCCCAGCTCTAACACTCACTCTCCTCTCTCTTTCTTCCATCAATACCCCACTACAACTCCCTTCCCCCTCTCCTTCTCCCACCCCCTACTTTACCCCCCCATCCTCCGGCCTTTATCTCCTCCTTCTATCTCTCCATCCCTCACCTTACATTCCCCGTCCTTCCCACATAAATTCAAATTCTCGCCCTTTTGCCCTTCCATTCACTGCATCAAGCCTCTCCCCGCCTCCCCAACCCCTCCCCTTCTCTTCTTTTCTCCCGCTCCTTCTTCCTCCCTTTCTCCACTCTCTCTTTCCCCCTCCTTCCTCACCTTTCTTCTTCCCCCTCCCCCCTACTCCTCCCCCCCCGCCCCCTTCTCTTCCTCCTTGTCTGCCCGCCCCCCTCTCCCTATCCCTTCTCTCCAACTCTTCCTCCGCTTCTCCCCCTCACCCTTCTTCCCTCCTCGCCCCTTTCCCCTCCACTCTTTACCTCCCCTTCTCCCCCCCCTTCTTCCTCGTTTGCCCCTCTCTGTGCCGCTCTTCCCCCCCCCTTTTCTCCTCCCCCCCCCCCCCCTTCCCTCTTCCCCCTCCCTTTCCTTCTCCCCCCCTCCCCCCCCCTATCCCACTCCCCTCACCTCCCCCCCCCCTTCCCGCTCTCTCCTCTTCCTCCCCGCACTCTTTCCCCCTTTACGGCGCGTGCCCTCTCTCCCGTCCCCCCCGTTTCTTGCTCCTTCCTTCCCTTTCTCACCCCTGTCTCCGCCCTCCTGCCTCCCCTCTACTCGCCCTTCCCTTTCCCCCTTTCTACTTCTCCCCCCCTACCTCCCTTCCATTCTCTCTCTCCTTCTTCCCCCCCCCTCTCCTCTAAGCTACATATTATGAGGAAATAATTACAAAATAATTATTAAGAGAAACGTCTCGTGAATTGCAAAATATAGAAAAGAATACTTATTATGTACATTCTAAAAGATAGAAATGGGGTCATGAGCATGATTAGAATATGAACTAATATTAATAACTATTTAACGAAAGTAAATAAACAAGAGAAAAAATTGGCACTCCTCTTCCCCTGGTCGCCCCACCACTCAATCCAAGAACCACGTCCCCCCGTTCTCATCTCCCTTCTTTCTGTTTGCTGTCCTTCCCCTCCTATCCAAGCCCAGCTTCCCCTTCCTCCTCGTACCCCAACTTTATCGCTTTTCCCAGACTGCCCACTCCCCTCCCCCCCTTCTCTTGTTCCCTTTTCTGCCCAAACGTCGCCCCATCCACCCCCTTTATATTCTATCTCTTTTTCTTCCTTCCCTCCTCCCCTTTACCCCTCTCCCCCCCTTTCTTCCTTACCCCCTCCCCCCTCTTTCTTCCTCTCCCCCCTTCTCTACCCCCCCTTACCTTTCCCCCTCCCCCGTTCTCCCCTCTCTCCCCCTTCCCTTCTTCTCCCTCCCCTCCTCTTCTTCAATTATAAACTATTAATATTAATTAGATCTCATTTGTTTAAATTGTATGTTATAATTAGTCTAAAAAAAAAAATCTAAATTTAAATGTACAAAAATACTAAATGAAATAATTTATGTTTAAAATAGTTATTATCTCCCCTCTTTATCCACCCCCTTATCCTTTCTCCCCTATCTCCCCCTACTTCCGCCCCCCCTCTTCTCCTTCGTCTTTCTCCTTTCCACCCCCCCGTCCCCTCCTCTCCCCCCTTCTTCCCTTCCTCCTTTCCCTCCTTCTTATCCTCACTCCCCCTTTCCCTCACCCCTCCCCCCCCCTTCCCTTTCCCCCCCTTACCCTACTTTCCTCCCCCCCCTTCCTTCCGCTTTCACCCCACTTATTCTTCTCCCCTTCTTCTCCCTCTCCCTTACCCCTTTTCTCTTTCTTCCCCTTCTCTCCCGCTCCTCTTTCCCTCCCCCCCCCCCTTTCCCTCCCCCCTTCTCCCCTCCATTCTCTTCCACTCATCCCCCTCTCCCCTTCCCCGCCCCTTTCATCTCCCCCCCCTCCCCCCTTCCCTCCCCCCTTCTTTCCCTTCTTCTCCCCCTTCTTCCACCCCCTCTCTCTACCCTCCCTGTCCCCTCCCCTCTCTTCTCCTCCCCTTTCATTCCTCCCCCCCCTCCTTTCCAATCTTTTCCTTCTCCACCCCCCCCCCCCCCCTTCCCCCTCTCTTCCCCTCTCCCTCTCTTTCTTTTCCCCCCATTCTCCCCTCACCTTCCTCCTCTGCTCCCTCCTCTCCCTACCTTCCTCCCACCTCCCCTCCCCCCTTCCCCTTCCCCCTCCCCCCCTTCCTTTCCTCCCCCCCTCCTCCCCTCCACCATCCCCGTCCCCTCTCCCTGCCTTCCCCTCCCCTTTTCCCCTTCCCCCCACTTCTCCCCCCCTTTCTTCTTTCCCTCCCTCCTATCTTTCTCCTCCCCCACCTTCCTCCGTCTCCCTTCCCCCCTTCCTTCTTCTCCCTTTCCTCCCTCCTCTCTCTTTTCCTTACCTTCCCTCTTCCCCTTTCCCCCTTTTCCTGCCCTCTCTTCTCCTCCCCTTTCCCCATCCCCCTCTTCCCTCCCCCTTCCCCCCCCTCCCCTCCCCCCTTACTCCACTCTTCTTCTCCCTCCATCCTCCTCCATTCTCCCTTTCCTTCCCCCTCCATTTTCCCTATTTTCTCCCCTTTTCCTCCCTCTCGCCTCCCCTCTCCCTTTCTTTCCCCCTCCCCCTTACTCTCTCCTTCTCCCCTCCCCCCCTCCCCCGCCCCTCCCCTCCTTCCCCACCCCCCCACCCCTTCCTTTTCTTTCCTTCCCTCACATCCCTTCAGATGCAGGTACCCCCCGGCTGACGTCCTGACCCGACTCGGACTTGGACCTGCTTCTGTGCTGGGCCTCACGTTGCTGCGTTGTTTGTTTGGTCTCCCCCCTCATCCTCCGCGCTTTTCACTGTCACTGCCTGCCTCTATGACTGTCGCTGTTTTCTTGTGTTTTGGTCTTGGGTCCTTCACGTTCTGTACCTTGCTGCCTCACGTGGTGGTTTCGTTTAACGACGACCAGGGATCACTGTTTTTTGAACCCTTCTTCTTTTCTTTCTTGATAGAGTTCTTACTACGACAGTCCATCCCGCAACTGGGCTCTCCTAGGGGCCTTCCATTGCCAAAACTCTCATAACTTCAGTATTTAGAGGACATAAATATATCAACATATGGCAACAAAATTGGTAGTCTATACAATATATAGACCAATTTGGTTTATGGTTTGTAGGGGAACGTCAACAAGAAATGTGAACAATTTCTTTGGTTGATATCAATGCACTCATAGTCCTGCTATTTAAATTAACCGTAAACATACAATCAGACAACAACGCGGTTGGAGTTTTGGATCTCAAAATTTCACAGCAAGGATCCAAAATAGGATGCCACCCTTTTTACTAAGCCCAAAAGACTCGACTCCTCTATTGCTCAAGCAGTCATCCAGAATCTAAAGGAGGGATTTTTGTTCCCAGACTAACCACCATACGTAACACTAACCACAACACTAATGATGGAGACAAATTAGCGAATTGATAGTAACAATTTCCTATACCAGAGATACAATCCCACGATCATAGAAAAACAAGTGACCAAGCATTGGGGTTCAAAATCTTACCCAAAAGTAGATTCTGTTCCATATTTTCGTCCAATAGACCCTGGTATAAACCCTTTAAGAACAAAGAACCGATTATTGTTACAAAAAAGGAAAAAATCTTGATGTGGGGGAAATCAGAGGGATCCGGAGACAACCCACACAACACGAAGACAACATACAATTCCCCCCCGTGTCCATGGATGGATTAAACTCAGGAACTTCAGTGTCTGCCCCAAGACATCACGTGCCTCAACCATTGAGCCACCGTGCTGCCCAAATCATAGCTTTGGTCTACTGACCCATCTACCTTTACTATTGATATACCAGGAAAAGGGTGGGATCCTGCACACCTAAACATAGGTAAGTAACTTATCATTCCATGCGTGGTGCTCTCAGCGCTTAAGCCACAGACAATATAATCAAAGGTGTAACAACATCGCTAGGACACACCATTCTAGTATTGAAAAGAGTATCCTTTACTAGTGACGTTTCGACCGTTGTGGTTTTACTATTGATATTGGTACATATTGTGATAAAGAGAATCAATTTGATGCCTTGGATAAGTCACTGATGGACTGAATACATCTACAAATTGTTTTTCACATGGAAGAGTATAAATAGTGGAAAGTTGACCAAACAACGTCATCCTAAGTCAATTTCCCAAGAACATGTATTACAGTAGAGATATAAGGGCACTGTGAAAAATGTAAAGAAGTTATTTATTTTCAATTTAACAGCGATGTGGCACTGTGCGTTTTCTATAAAAAGTTTTGAACTGACCAACATTGTCTATGGTAATGTTAATCAATTTATCTTAGTATGACCTTTCATCTATGAGATTATGTTTGAATTAAGGCGTGCATTTACACTTTCCTGCCTATTTTGACTCTAAAATGGAAACTAAAGACTCCAGACAAACATTTGCCCCAATGACATAAATAAAAACGCCGTGCTTCACACTCTCCCTTTGCTGTGGTTCTGGGGATGTTATCGAAATAAACCCATGGGTACTAGAGTAATGACTGAAATCTGTTCAGCTTTGTAGATTAGTGAATTTCAGTGGGCCAGTGAAAAAAATCGGGAATTTGAAAATTCGCACGCGTGTCCCTTGAATCAACAGGAGTTACAAACTCTGAAAGTTCACTATAAATTAAGGTGTATGTAAATATTCAATTGGTAAACTTAATGGCTCAAGGACCCTGGGAAATTGGTCTAGAGAAAAATGTATCACTGGCAAACTACTTAAAAAACACTGTTTAGTACCTGGAAACATCATGCGCTTCCTTTAACAGTAATACTCTCAGGGCCAAGTGGTTGTGTTAAAGTCCAAAAATACTCCAAGTGCAGAAAACCAATGGTAAATCCACTCTAATGCCAAAAGTTTTTAAAATGCAATAGATGCAGGGTTGTGTAAGTAATTAAACGTTAAAAAAACAAAAAACGTTAAAACCACATTGGTTAAGATCAAGGATCATAAGATAAGCTGTAATTATTGATCTTAAAAATTAGTTTTATGTTTGTTGTTGTACTTGGCGCGCATGCGCCTAAGATAGGGCGCGTGGTCGGGACAGAGTGGCTGTCAGTGACTGAGCGGCTGTGGTGGAGCGGCGGATAGGTAAGTTCCAGGTCCCCCGAGTGCAATATTATTCACAACATAGGTTAGAATATAGCGTTCTCCCTCCCTGTGAATAATACAAACGGATGGCACATAGTTTTTTTTTATAAACCTGAGAGTTAGTTCCTATTAAATTATCATGTTCATTACAAAAATGTGTGGGATCACCTCTACCATTACAGCTTCCGGGTCACTGACTTATCAAAAACGTCTATTATATATACTGTTAGTCTCCAAAGATTCATATACTCCTTATTGATCCCCCGGGTAGACCAATAGTAGCCTCTAAGGGCTCCTTATTTAAACCTGTGGCTGAATACTTGGACTGCTATTTACAGCCAGTGGTCAAGAAAATAAGATCATGCACTGGAGATAGCCAACCCCTATTACAACAACTGATTGAGCTAGACACAAACCTGCGAATTTCCTGGTCTTTTGATTTTCAAATCTTTATACAGTGATCCCCCATAACAAGGAATGGATATCTGTAGACAAGCATTGATTAAAGTGGACATACCTCACCATCAATTGACTTTCTAGCGGACCTAATGTTATATATACTTAGTAACAACTATTCCGAATTTGATAGTAGATTATATCTGTTGTATTCAATTAGATCAACTGGACTTGAAATGTAGTTCTTGAAGATGTTCGCTAGTCGTCGACGTGGCTTCTTTCAATCAGAATGGACTTGTAACAGAATCTGTGGCAATATGTACCCTGGAAAATCCCAATTAGCATATCACAGCCAGGTGTTAAGGGTGATGGATAGTGGCTAAGAGGTGTTATAGGAACACCAGAGTAAGGTGTTTAAACAGCATGTACATGGCAGACAGTTGGTGTCGAACCCCCCCACCTCTTTTTAGGCTTGGTTTCTTTTTTTCACATAATAGCTCCTTAACACCTCTCTTGAACCCGTCACGTTCCTTGCAATATGTTAACATTACAATCTTCAAAGGTATTCCTTTATCCTTAAGAGGCAGTACACCGCTGAGTCTGACCGAGGAATTGGCTCTTCTGTGCTGGGCCATACGTTGATGCAGTTGTTGTTTGGTCCTCCCCCACATCAAATCAGAGCATTCTCACTGCACTGCACTGCATATATGATGTCGCTTTTCTTGTGTTTTGGGTATTGGGTTTTCAGATGTACCAATTGCTGCCTCAGTGTGTGTTTTCGGTTTAAAGCAGACAGGGATACAATGTTTTTGAAAAATTCTTCTTGATTCTTCTTGATAGTAGATTCTACTAACAGAAAATCAGTACAGCAATGGGCTCAAATAGGGGACCTTCATTTGCCAACTATACATAAATTACAGTTATTTAGAGAATCATAAATATATCCCAATATGGCGACAAATGTTTAGTCTATAAACAATATATAGACAATTTTGTTATGGTTTGTAGGGGGAACGCACAAGAATGTGAACAATTTGGTTGATATCAATGGCACTCAATAGTCATAGCTATTAAAATTAATCTTAACATACAATCAGCAGCGGTGGAGTTTTTGGATCTCAAAATTTTCAAGCAAGGATCCAAAATAGGATCCACCCTTTTACTAAGCCCAAAAAACTCGATCCTCTAGTGCTCAAAGCAGTCATCCAAGATCTTTAAAGGCTGGGATATTTGTTCCCAGACTTACACACCATACTTAACACTAACCACAACCTAATGATGGAAACAAATTAGCGAATTGAGTAACAATTCCTAGACAAGGACAATCGCCAGATCATAGAAAAACAAGTGACAAGCATTGGGGTCAAAATATATACCCATAAAGGAGATCTGATTCCATATTTCTCCAATAGACCCTGGTCTACCCTTTAAGAACAGTAAACCGATATTTGTTTACAAAAAAGGAAAAGAAAAAAAAAAATCTTGATTGTGGGGGAATCAGGTACCTGAGAAACCCACAAGCACGAGACAACATACAACTCCCCCCCGTGTGTCCATGGATGGATTTAAACTCAGGACTTCGTGCTGCAAGACATCAGTGCTAACCATTGAGCCACCGTGCTGCCCAAATCAGTAGCTTTGGCTACTGACCACTTACCTTAATAGATATACACAGGAAAAGGGTGGGATCCTGCACACCTGAAACATAAGGTAAGTAACTTATCATTCCATGCTGGGTGCTCTCAGCGCTGTAGTAGCAGCAGACATATAATCAAAGGTAAAAACAATGCTAGGCACACCTACTCTTAGTAGATGAAATAATCCTTTACTAGTGACGTTTCGGAACCTGTGTGGTTTACTATTGATATTGTACATATTGGATAAAGAGAATCCATTTGATGCATTGGATAAGTCACTGAGACTCTGAATACAGTACTAAAAATGTTTTTCAACATGGAAGAGCTATAAATAGTGGAAAGTTTGACCAAACAACGTCATCCTAGGAGTCATATTTAAAGAACATGTTTATACAGTAAGATATAAGGGCACTGTGAAAAATGTAAAAAGTATTTATTTCATTTTAACAGCAGTGTGGCATGTGGCTTTCTCATAAAAAGTTTGAACTGACCAACATTGATCCTATGGTAATGTAATCAATTTATAGTTAGTATGACCTTTCACTGATGAGATTATGTTTTGAATTAAGGCTTGCATTTTACACTTTTCTGCCTATTTTTGACTAAAATGGAAACTAAAGACCCAGACCAACATTGCCCCAATAGACTAAAAAAAAAGCCTGTCTCACCTCCCCTTCCTCTGTGGATGTTCCATGGTGTGATTATGAAATAAACCCATGGGTACTAGATGATGGACTGAAATCTGTTCAGCTTGTAAGATACAGTGGAATTCCATGAAAAAAAATCGGATGTGAAATCAAGCGTGCCCATTGACGTCAACAGGAGTTAACAAAATCTAAAGTTTCATCACCTAAAATTAAGGTTGTAAATATCAATGCGTAACGTTCTAATGGTCGAGACCTGTGAAATGGTCTAGAGACAATGTATCAATGGGCAAAACCTACTTAAAAAAACACGTTCTAGTACTGGAAACATCAATGCGCTTCTTAACAGTAATACTCTCAGGGGCCAACTGGGGTGTTTAAAAAGTCCAAACAATACTCCAAGTTGCAGCAAACACAGGTAGAATCCACTCTAATCCAAAATTAAAATGCCAATTGATTGCATGCAGTGTGTAAGTAATTAACAAAGTTTAAAAAACAAGAAACGTAAAAACCAATTGTTAAGCCATAGTATCTAAGATAAGATGTAATATGTGATCTTAACACTAGGTTTTATTTGTTTTTTTTTTATGACTTTGTTACTACATCCCCAGTATCCTGAGCACCTCATTTATTGTCATCATGCGCTTCCTATTTTGCCTACGCGTAGAGTATTTAGAGATTGTCGAACTATTGAAAGTTGGAATCCCGTTTCGACTTTCGAAATATTGTAAAACAGTTTCGAAAGTTCGAAAGGTTCGAAAACGGGACCATTAACAGTCTATGGAGGCAAATAGCATTCGAAAATCATTTGAGTCAAATACACAAAATATATGCTAACTCTTAGATAAAACTGGATGTGGGACCTGGCCAATGGTCTGGGAGCGTGTTTCCAATATCCAGGGACTTTTTTGTCAATCCGACTTTACTCTCACGCGCGCTACTTTTCAGAGATATAGCTTCAATTAGGGACCATGAACTGTTCTGTGGTCTTTTTATAGTTGTATATGGAGTGGAGTGCAATCCTTCCATCTGTATAAATATATATATATTGTGTGTTTCCGGCAAACCACACACCTGTATATTAATACAATATCAGCCCAAGGAAATTCCTCATCCTATCAGGTACCGTGGGTTTAACTCCATTATTCTGGGGCCTGCGCCATTTTCATTAACCGCACAGGCACCGATGCAAAAAAATTGTTAATTATGCGCCACTTATACTGTGTTGAAAAGGATGGATTTAAAATCAGAGTCCCTTACCCTCCATTCTCCTTACCTGCCTCGTAACCACACTACTGATTACTGCATTGCCAGAACCAAGAAAGAGGAGCACGGAGTACAAAACTCCTTTGTTACTTTCTCATAAAAATCTACATAAGATCTTTTTAATGATATTTTTCATTTTCTCATTTCTCAGACTGTATATTAGAGGATTGACTAAGGGTGTTAATACAGTATAAATTACAGAAGCCACTTTATCTACTGCAGAATGATCCTGCATTGGGTAAAAGTGCTAAATACCAGTTCCATAAAATATAAACAACAGTCAATGGGAGGAACAGGTGGAAAGGCCTTAGATCTCATGGCTTTAGACTGCATCTTCATATAGTGTTCATATAATTACATATGGGCAAAAATGTGAGGGTGAAAAAACCTCGCACAGCAATGTTCCAGTAAAAGAATGTGTAATACATTAATGAATGTGTCACTACAAGAGCCCAGAAGCAACTGGGGCAGATCACGAAAAGCGTTGTAAAGGGTTTACCTGCAAAATGTTAGTTTAGTAAAAAGAACATGTACCAGTGATCTACCAAACCAAATCAACACTCTAATACCAGTAGAACCACAGTTTTCCAATGCATTATCTGTGTGTAGTGAAGAGGGTGCGCATAATTGCAAATAATATCGGTCATGGACATCACTGCCAATAAGATTAGCTGCCCACCGAAAAAACAAAAGAAGTTATATTTGAGTTTAACAAGCCTGTTAGAGATTAACCTTCTTGTGTGTGAAAATCAAGAGCATCCGTGGGTAGTGACTGAGGAATAGCCCATACAGACATGCCAGGGTTCCAAGGAAGAAGTACATGGGGTTTGGAGATGGGAATCTGTCCAGATCAGAAAGGACAATGAGAAGATTCCCCATCAGAGTCATCATGATAGACCAACAAAACACCAGGAACAGAGGAAGTTGGAGACTCGTGGTAGATCAGAAAATCCAGAGAGAACCAATGGTACAATACGGTTTGGTTTCCATTTTTGCTTTTAATATTATTTAATGTTTGCATGAAAAGCTTAAAACAAAGCTAGAAATTTTATCACTTAGTAAACTCAAAAGCAGAAAACAATTTGCAATTTAAAAGAATCTGTCTGCTGTAGTTGAAAAGGGAAGGAAAACAAACGGAAATAGATTGTGGGCGTTTTTCTTTCCGATCCTTAGTGACTTGATTCTTTAAATTGATCGCTTAAAAAATTGAATAGACCCTTTTTTGAAAAAATTGCATTTGATAAAGAAATCAACATTATAGGAATCGCAATTTATAAAGAAATACATTTATAAAAAAGCACATTTATAAAAAGGATCACATTTAATAACAGAAAATCAGCATTAAGAAGAATTTGCATTTATAATGGAATCAAGCATTAATAAAAGGAATCAGGCATTTAAGAAAGTACATTTATAAAGGATCGCATTTATAAAGAACATTTATAAGGATCATTTAGAAAGAATCACATTGAAATAGTAAAGAAGTGCATTTATAAAAGAATCGCATTTATAAAGGAATCCATTAAGAAGAAATTGCATTATATAGGAATCGCATTTAAAATAGGAATCGCATTTATAAAGGATTGCAATAGACTCATAAAAGAATGCATTATGGTCCATAAAGGAATCGATTAAAAGCATTTAAAAAGGAATGCATTTATAAGAGCACATATAGGAATCGCATTTACAAACATTTAGGAATTGCATTTATAAAGGAATCCATTTATAAAAACCCCATTATAAGTATCATATTTAGAAATGCATAATGGTGCATTGATAAGGAATGCATAAACATATAAAGAGATCACATTTATAAAGAACGAATCGCATTCTGTAAAAGAAGTCCACATTTATAATGTTTAAGAGAATTGCTAAACGCGATTTGATAAAGGAATCACAGTTTTATAAGAATGCATTTATGACAGAATCACATTTATAAAGGCAATCCTCGCATTTTTATAAGCGATAGTAAAGAAGAATTGATAGAAAGGAAGATAAAAGGCATTCAATATAAGGGAATGCATTTAAACGATATAAAAGAAGAATTTGTAAGGGTAATACATTAAAGAATTGCATTGGAAACATAAAGACTCAATAAAGGACAGACATTATAAAGACACATGAGATACATTAGAGAATTAATAAGGAAGACCACATTGTATAAAGGACAATGTAATAAGAATCACATAGGAGGGTCATTTATAAAGGAATGCGCTTTTAAAGTCAATTAAAGAAATTCATTAGAGGAATCGCATTAGATAAGGACACGATTTATAAAGATCCATATCTTAAAGAAATTGCATTTAGAGAATTGCTAAGGAATACAAGATGGATAGTAAGGAATCGCATATGTAAGATGAACAGAAAGGAATGAACGGGAGTAAATACAGTGAGATCGCATATAAAAGAATCAACGCATTATAAAGGAATCGCATTAGACGAAATCACCATTTATCGGAATCATACATGTAGAAAGGAATCATCAGAAGCATTTATAAGAGGTAATCATACCTTTAAAGACAAGAATTGCATCAGAAAGGAAGCGATTATAAGATATGCTCATTTAAAAAATGCAAAGAGCATTATAAAGGAATCACATTTAAGAAGCACATCATATCGCATAGAGAACATTGATTTTTAAAAGAATCACATTTATAAGATAGGAATCTTTAAAGGATAGGAATCACATTTATAAGAACTCGCATTTTAAGATACATATAAAGCAATCATTAAAGGAATCCATTTAAGGAAATGCTTAACTAAGGAACATCCATTATAAAGAATGCACAAAGTCGCATGTAGAAGAATCGCATTTATAAAGGAATCGCAGTTATAAAGAACACTGAACGATAATTTGTAAGAATCGCATTAAAAGGAATCACAGTGATACCGAATGCACATTTATAAAGAATCGCATTTATAAAGAACTCGGGCATTTAAGAAGGAAATTGCATTATACAGGAATCTGCATTAGAATGAAATAAAATCACTATTAAGATACAAGAATCGAATTATAAGAATTGCATTCTATAAGGAGGAATCACATTTAGTAAAGAATCGCTCTTGATAAAGTAATCGATGTATAAAGGAATCAACTTTATAAGGAATGCATTTTTAAAGGACCACATTTCAAGGCATCACATGTATAAGAAGGCAGATAAGTTGGCATATAGCACTCATATAAGGAATCACATTTATAAAGCAAGGCATTTAGAAAGGAACAAGCTATAAGAGAATCAGGGCATTATAAAGGAATGTGCTATGGTAGCTAAATGAGCGCATTTTAAAATGAAATGGCATTATAACGGGAACATTTATAAGGGGAAGTGACGAGGCATTATAAACAATCAACATTTATAAGAAAATTTATTGAAAGAATGCATTAAAGGATGCAGCATTAGAGAAAGAGGAGCGGCAGTGGTTTAAAGAAAGACATTTGTGAAGACAAGAAATTGAGTTACAGAAAGGTCTGTTGCGAATAGAGTGAACGGACGGATGGGGTGTTAGTACAAGGAACGTCGCATGTGAAGCAAGAAAGCATTGCGTAAGGAATGCATGCAGTGCTAATCGATTCATGAAAGAATGGCCAATACTCAAACGAATTGCATTTATAAGGACACTTTAGATACGAATGCATTTAACAGTGAATGAAAGGGAACGCCTCTTATAGGAAGATACTTTAGATACTGGAATGAGCATTCTAGTAAAGAGCACAGTTTATAAAGGAATTATAAGAAGAATGGCATTTATAACGTATGCTGAGGGAACTCGATTAAAGAAGATGGCATTTAGTACGCATATAGCCGGCACAATTAAGACAATGCATTTCAGAGAGGAATAACAATTTAAAAAGACATCGATGTAAAAGTATAAGGCATGTTGAAAGAATTGCGCTTGAAAAGATTGCACAGATTTGAGAAAGGATTTTGCTTAGAAACATTTATGACGCATATTGGACCTGATAAGGAGAATCATTATGAGAAATGCATTATAGGAAGCTTTTAGCAAGGATCTAGGAATCGCAAAAAGAATCACAGTAAGGACGCATAAGAGGAATGATTAGAAAATCGATGAGAAAGGAACCAGTTAAGAGATGCATTAAGGAACGCGTTAAGATCACATCATAAAGATGCTTTGTCTTTAAAAGGATCCATTATAAGAATACTTAAAGAATGTTAATAAGGGATGCTAAGGAAACATTATAATAAGAATGCATTCAAATTATCGCATAAAGGATCGCATTTTAAGATTGCATGAAAGGAATCCGTTAAGAAAATGCTATAAAGGCATTTAGGATATAAGTAAGAATCGCTTAGAAACGATCGATGTGTGGTGAGTTCTGTGTGTAATGCAATTCAATAACAGCAAATGCATTTTTGCTAGACGTTGAGTGAAAGGAAACGATCTGAGACAAAGCATAACGAGAGTGTAAGTGCTATGATATCGGAGCGTAGTTCAGATGGATGCGAACGGAACGATCAGAGGCAGAGACCCTGCATTTTTTCAGTTAGGTCTAACGTACATTCATCTGCACACTGGTTATTTCAAACAAATAAAGACGGTCCAGAATGGCACAAGAAAAAGCGGCAACAAAGTAGATAGATTTGTCACTCATATTAAATTGATTCATGATTAATTAATAAAAAAACTAATCAATCAGTGTATGTACCATTATGTTTTCTAAATTTTGTTAAATTTATTTTAACTTATTTACAGGTTTTTTTTAGGCGTGTGTTGTATTTTTCGTTGTACTTTCGGATCTGGACCGTAGACCCCTTTCGCTAAAAGGCTTAAGTTATAAAAATAGACTCACAATGTGTTACATCTTCTTTGGAAACTTAGTGTTATGAGAAACTATATTAAGGGATGTTCACATTCAAATGGAACATACATCTTATTTTTAAAGCTCTGGGCATAGTGTTAATTTGCACGGTGAATGGTTTGTAAAAAAGCAAGTTTGCAGATTAGAATCTTTAGTGTCAATAGTTTATGTTCTTCACTATAACATAATTATATACTCATATAATAATAAACAGTGGTGTAGATTGAGCTTTAAAGGGCGCATTTTTTGTAATTTTTTGTGAATGAAAGATACATTCTACTCAACAAAAATAAGCATTTACTCATGGTACCGTGAAAGGGCAAATTACTACAGTGGATACTTACGCCTAATACATACATATTGGCCTGTGTGTTAAAACAAAAACAAACATATTAACATCAATATACAAATGTAAATCAGATAAGATTGGTGCTGCAAAGAAAGAAATCTTTTTTAAACAAACAAATCAAGTGAATTCACACGATAAACAGATACAGATAACGATTTCACAAATGTTAAAATGTGATTTCTACATGTTTGATTAACCATGACAACTTGTCCCAATCCTATACCTGTAATATCCAATATCATCGATGATCGTAAAGGAAACCCTCAGCCATAAATACTCTACTACACAACACTACTGAGTGAATTTACAATATACCAATATCCCAGGTCTTCCACAATGGGCCTGTAACCTACTGAGATGATCAAACTCTCTCTGTGTGTTCTCCATAGTGACTTATGTTGGCTCTAATTAACCCTTTTAACTGCACTTGTCTTTCTTTCATCTGACTGTTAATTATTACATTGGATACATGATTTATAAAAATATACCAGTTGTACCACTGCAAAAGCCAATCCAATACTGTGTTTGTTGTCCTACGTTAATGTCTAATGCCAAGCGTATGCATAGTGACATTAAAGTTCTTTGTGAAGACGTTGATTGACATGCAAAGCAGAATAGCGCAGTCTTCAGTGAATGACGCATTAACCTATTGCGACTGACATCACATGGAGATTTGGGCTTGTAGTAAGTTTTGGTAGCTAAGCTGACGTTGATTAGAATGCAGGGCGTGAACAACGTTGGTTTTGATTCTGACAGGGCTGATCGTGTGACATATAGTAATGCTATTAAAAGCAGATATAGTCCTACACCAAATAGAAGTCATATCTGGCACATTATTCAATACCACTAAAAAATGAGTAAATCAAGACATAATAATATATATTCAATATCCAAACCACATTAATAGCCTTCCAAATCATTTAAGCCATATGCACTATAATTACAAATCAAACAAGCTAAATATAAGTGCATATTTTCATAAATTAGACAGATATAAAATCTAAAAGGAACCGGTTGTGTGGATTAGAAAAAATTAGTCCCATAGTCCCAAAATTTCTAAGCGATATGAGGATTACTACGAGAATATTCTCACAGCAGGTAAGAAATACCATTCAAGGCTCTAAAGATTCTCCCCCAAACCATAAACTTTTCCCATAAGCAGTACTGTATTTCGTTTTGGTTAAAGAACCCTCTGCGGATAAGAGCCTGTCCATATTGGTTATGATACCACCTTACACTTCAATGTAGTACATGTACCCTTTAAATCCGGTCAAATTATGCACAATACATACTTAATTCAATGAACATTCTTTTGTTATAAAATACATTTTGGTGTTCTCCATGATTAATTCCTATATATTTTCCAATATTATTGTAAAACTTCGCACCAAATTCCTCCCCTACATATGCACCACAATGTATCAAATTTGTTTACACATAGCCTTCATTAACTAACTTTATATCTAAGGTGAAAACATTGTAATATATTTTATACTTAAGTACTCATTATACGACAACTTAGTTACTCAAGAGTAAACTGTATTGCATTTTCTCATTTTAACCCATTTGGGATCAAGGTATTCACATTGTAAATCCACTTAGCTTCTTCTTTAGAAGATTTTTATTACAATCTCCTAAGTCACTTTTTCAATCCCACGAATTTTATACATAGGGATTTTGACTGCATGTTGTTCTATCACGTGTTTTGCTACAATACACTACTTTCTCAGATTTCTATTCAAAATTTGTTGCCCTTATATGTTCTGACGAGATTTCCGAACTTCTCAAAATCCGGTCCACTCGAGTATTCCGCGAATTTTCGAAAAATTCCGAAAATTCGAAAATAATCCCGCGATCGGACCCATTAAAATTAAAAATACCCTTGAATAACAGAGATTTCTTTCGTATATTTCGAAAATCATTTCACATGAAATTACGAGTTTTCATGTGATTGTCGCAACAATAATGCTTTTCGAATACAATTCATCCCGTATTTCGAAATTTTTGAAATATGATCCGTATGGAATTTAAGAGATCCTTGTATTTTTCGAAAATTTTCACAATCTGATGTTTTCCCGTAAAACTCGTAATTTCGAAAATTTCGAGAAATGACGAAAAATTATCCGTGAAACCTGTAAGTTTCGGATGGGAAAAATCCGGAAAAATCCGCCGTTCGCGGAACGGGATATCACCGCGCGGATCCGGGTTGCGGATCCACGATACCGGCCAATTACTACCCTATTCCTGTATTGTGACACTTAACTATGTTTTGTGTTTTTTCATATATTACATTTTGAACAGCCTGCACTTAGTCATATAGATCATTGACTGGCTGGCAGGTTATCATACTTTTGATCTTATAATTTCTTCCCTTGACAAGCTCAGTTCTCCACTGTGTCATCAGTACTTGCATACTGAACACGAACTGAGGGGTTTGAGACGGGTAAAACAGACAATATACATTGCTGTAACATAAAGTACTACACCTTGTGGATCGTGTGCCCCACCATCATCTGCTAGCTCTCATTAAACCTCCTCTTAACACCTAAAACAACCTGGCCTAGTGGCTGCTTTGCCTTATGGGATCATCACCTTGAAAGGCCCTCAATGTAATCACTTGTCCAACGTGTGGGACCAGAACTTACAATGCGGGAACGGATCTCTGTTCTCCTCCTCACAGCAATGGAACTGAACACCCCCTCCAAACCATGATCCGCAGGGAAAGAAAATGTGTGCAGAGGGAGAGTTAGAGAGCTGTGTTCTTCAAATAATTCCAGTCGAAGGAGGAGAGAGTCATAGCGTTGCATTCATCTTGTGCAATATAAGTCATGGCTGCTCCCCTGCTATTTAAAGTTTTTCACCAAACAACAAACAACATATATCTGTTGCATTCAAATTGATCACTAGACTTCTATAGTTTTAGTTGCTTGAAGACGTTTTTGCTACAGGACATCCGACTGTGTCTTTCTCATTCAGAATGACTTGTACAAGGAATCTTAGGCAATTATGTTACAATTACGTACAGACAAATTATATATAAATGTTCACAACAGGGTTTGCAGCATAGCACCGTTAATGTCCATGTGTCCTTAGTGCAACTCGGTAATCCAAATCAAGTCATGTATTTTTCTTTCTGCCAACATTACAGCAGCCACATTATTGCAGTAAGAAACTTTTTATTTAACATCGACTATCTGCTGTCATACAATCTGCGACGTTTCTCGGGCAGCTGCCGCTTTCTCAAGCAAAGAACACAGAGACTGATCGTGTTTAATTAGTAATCTTTAGAAGTATCAACAGGAAATTGTGAACATCACATAGTAATTATCGTAACAATGGTAGCACATTGCCCTCCAATGGGTCGAGTTGGGGTGAACTACAAGCATCCAGTTCAGTTTTTATAGAAATACTCAGATCATAGGGCCCTCTTTTATAAAGATCGGTAGCGTTATTGTAAAATACCTACTCGTTATCGGTAATTAACGTCGTATTTACCCGATACGAACCGGTATTTACGATATCGGTAAATACCGGTCGTTATCCCGTAAATAACGGCGCTGTTTCGGTAAAAACACCGGGGAGTTCGTTTTTTAACATAAGGAATCAGTCTTTTACGATAACGATACCTGATCTTTTATAAATAAGGGCCCATAGTCCTCTGTTACGCAAGTTCCCTTGGGTTTCAATGTGCTCCAACCTTGAACCCACCACACCATCTCTCTGTTTAAGTTTTCATGTTGTCCTGTCCCCCACCCCCTTAATTTTAGCATCAATTGCTACAGCTCCAGTACCATGAATCGTTTTTCACTGGCACTGTGACCATGCATCATAAATGTTTGGGTACAGGCAGTGACATATTTCTCGATTGAATGGCGATTTATGTTGTGTTAGACGCAACTGTGAAGTTTCGGGTGGTCTCCCCACATAGAGGAAGACCACGGACACATAAGGAGGTACAAACACCACGAAACATGAATCGCACGTGTTGTACCCACGTATTGGAACAAGTCCTGTTTTAGTGGTAAGGGTGTATAAAAGTCGTCACCCTTATAATTTTTTGTAACACCCAATAGTATGCAATTCATGAGTTTGCCGGGCTTAATTGCCCTCCTTTCTCGACTCCATTAGATGTAGTACCATTACACTTCTACTTCTCTCTAGACTTCGCCCTTTAAATTGTAGCTCCTATTGTTTACCACACGTTTATAAGAAACGAGAGGTAAATTTTGAAATTCCCTACGTCGGGAATGATTGAGAGAGTAAATGGCCAATGTTTACGGATATTTTTGTAACCTCCTGACTGTAGGATCATAGGAGGTAACAAATTAGCCTTCTTTTTTACCTTCCCCCCTGTGTTTCAAATCTCTGACCCATTATTTTTCTATGAAGGCTCAGTGGTACAGGGACAGAGCGGCTGTCAATTGACTGAAGCGGCTGCGAGTGGCAGCGGCGGTTTAGTTAATCCAGGTCCCCCAGCGTATCTTATTCCTCCCCCCAGATGAAGGGTGGATAAGCGTTCTCACCTCCCTGTGATAATACAACATGGATGAGCAATAGGCTTTGTTTTTAACCTGAGTTTATAGAGTTTCCTTTAAATTACTCATGTTGCATTACAAAATCGTTGGATCACACCCTATGTCTAAAACATACAGCTTCTGCGGTCACAGACTTATCAAAAACTGGTACTATTTATAGTATACTGTAGTCTTCCAAAGATTTCATATATCCCTTATGAATCCCCCAGGTAGAACCAAAGTACCTCTAATGGCTCCTTATTAAACCTGTGGCTGAATACTTGGACTGCTTATTTAGCAGACGTGGTCCAAGAAAATAGGATCTGCACTGGAGGGGGAAATAGCCAACCCCATACAACACCTGCATGAGCTAGACAACCTGGAGGAAGAATTTCCTCTGGTCCTGTGACTTTTTCATTTTTCAAATCTTTATTCAGTGATCCCCCCATAATTACAATGAACGGATATCTGTGACAAGCATTGTTAAAAGTTGACATAACCTCAACCTATACCTTCACCCCCAAACACCTCCAACTTGACTTTCTAAGTGGCGTTAAGCGACTAATGTTATATTCCTTAGTAACAACTATTTCCGAATTTCTATAGTAAATAATTCTACTACAGAAAATCAGTACAGCAATGGGCTCAAACATGGGACCTTCATTTGGCTAACATATACCTGGATTACATATTTTAGAGAATCATAAATATTCACATATGGGGCGACAAATTCGTAGTCTACTAAACAATTATAAGACAATTTGTTTATGGTTTGTAGGGGGAACGTCACAAGAATGTGAACAATTTCTGGGTTTGATATCAATGCAACTCAATGTCATAGGCATTAAATTAACTATAACATACAATCACACAGCGTGTGAGTTTTGTTCTCAAAATTTTTAAAGCAAGGATCCAAAATAGGATCCCCCCTTTTTACTAATCCCAAAAACTCGATCCTCTATGCTTCAAGCAGTCACGCCCAGATCTTTAAGAGGAGGGGATGATTTGTTCCCCAGACTTTTACCCACCATACTGTAACACTAACTAACTACATGAATGGAACAATTAAGCAATTGAGTTAACAATTTCTAGACAGAGTATACAATCCCAAAGATCTAGAACAACAGTGACCAAAGCCATTGGGGTCAAAATTATTACCCATAAAGGAAATCTGATTCCATAGTGCGGGACCAATAACTGGTCAGCTTACCCTTTAAGAACAGTAAAAACCGATATTTTTTTACAAAAAAGGCAAAATCTTATTGGTGGGGGAAAATCAGGGTACCTGGAGGAACCCACACAACACGAAGAACAACATACACCTCCCCCGTGTCCATGGATGGATTTAAACTCAACAGACTTCAGTTCAGCGCTGCATGCGCGTGCAGTGCTACCATTGATCCCCCGTACTGCCACAATCGAGTAGCTTTGGTCTACTGCCCACTTACTTTCTATTGATATACGACCGGAAAAGGTTGTGGATCCGGACACCTAAACATACAGGTATAACTTATCATTCCCTGCTGGGGTGCTCTCAGCGCTGAGCCACAGACAATATCATCAAGGTAAACCATGCCCTAGGCACACCAGTCTTTATAGTGAAAAGATTCCTTTAGACTAGGGTCGTTTCTGTGGGAACCTGTGATCACTGGTTTACTATTGATATTGTAACATTTGGATAAAAAGAAGACACATCCATTTGAATGCATTGATAAGAGTCCACTGAGTGACTGAATTACAGTACTAAAATTGTTTTGTTCAACATGGAGAGCTATAAATAAGTTGGAAAGTTTGACTCAACAACTTCATCCTAAGTCAATTTAAGACATTGTTATTACAGTAGAGATATACTGGCAATTTAGCAAATTAGATTCTTTAAATCGATCTCTTAAAAAATCGATTTCTTTTTTTTGCATTAGATCAACCAAAGAAATCACACCCATCCTCTATGGATAAAGGAATTGCATTTCTAAAGGAATAACATTTAGAAAGTCGCAGTATAAATACATGCATTATAAAGGTACATCACACTTTATAAGGAATAGCATTTATAAAGGAACCACATTTATAAAGGAATCACATTTAGAGAAATGTGCATTTATAAAGGAATCACTTTATAAAGAATGACATTTATAAAGGAATCACATTATATAAAGAATCAATTATAAAAGGAATTGCATTTTATAAATGAATCGCATTAAGAAGAAATTGCATTAAATAAAGGAATGCATTTATAAAGAATGACATTTATAAACAAATCACTTTATAAAGAATCATTTATAAAAGAATTGCATTTATAAAGGAATCACATTAAAGAAAGACGCATTTATAAAGAATCACATTTATAAAGGAATAAAATTATAAAGGAATTGCATTTATAAAGGAACCGCATTATAAAGGAATCACATTTAAGAAGAAATTGCATTTATAAAGGAATTGCATTTATAAAGCAAATCGCATTCATAAAGGAATCACTTTATAAAAGAATTGCATTTATAAAGGATCGCATAAGAAGAAATTGCATTTATAAAGGAATGCATTTAAGAGAAATTGCATTTATAAAGGAATCACATTTATAATGGAATCACATTTATAAAGAATCACATTTTAAAGGAATTTTATTTAAGAAGAAATTGCATTTATAAGGTATCGCATTATAAAGAGATCTATTAAAAAGAAATTGCATTTATAAAGGTATTGCATTATAAAGGAATCACATTTTAAAGAAATTGCATTTATAAAGGAATCACATTTAAAAGAAATTGCATTTATAAAGTAATAACATTTATAAAGGAATCGCATTTAAAAGAAATCCCATTTAAAAGGAATCACATTATAAAGGAATCACATTTATAAAGAATCACATTTATAAATGAATCGCATTTATAAAGGAACCACATTATAAAGGAATCCATTTAAGAAGAAATGCATTTATAAAGGAATTGCATTTTATAAAGCAATCGCATTCATAAAGGAATCACATTATAAAAGAATCACATTTATAAAGGAATCGCATTAAAGAAGAATTGCATTTAGAAAGAAAATCGCATTTAGAAAGGAATCCATTTAAGAAAGAAATTGCATTTATAAGGAATCGCATTTATAAAGAATCACATTTATAAAGGAATCGCATTATAAAGAATCACATTATAAAGGAATCCATTTATTAATAAAGGAATCACATTTAAAAGAAATTGCATTTATAAGGTATGCATTTATAAAGGAATCTCATTTAAAGAAATTGCATTATAAAGGTATCGCATTTATAAAAGAATCGCATTTTAAAAGAAATTGCATTTATAAAGGAATCACATTAAAAAGAAATTGCATTTATAAAGGATCACATTTATAAAGGAATACATTTAAAGAAATCGTTTAGTAAAGAATCGAATGTGTGTGGTTCTGTGTTTAATTCAATTTCAATAAACAGTCAACATTTTATCTAACAAGTTGATTGAAATGAAAAACGATCTGAGACAAATCAGAGTAAGTGCTACTATATGTATTCAATTATAGAACAAGATGAGGCAGAGTCATTTTTCAGTATAGTGTCTCTTTAACTGTAGACATTCCATCAAATTCTGACCACCACCTGGGCATTTATTTTGCAATATTACTCAATTATAAAAAGAAATGGTCCAGAATGGGCAACAAGTAAAAAGGGCAACAAGTAAATAGATTTGTCACATGTATTAAATTGATTCCATGATTAAATTAATAAATCAAACTAAATCAGATCAGTTTATGTTAACCAGTTAGTTTATTCCTAAAATTTTGTTAAAATTTATTTTTAATTACAGGTTTTTTTTTTTGTGTTGTATTTGTTTAGTTGTATTGGATCATGGACAGTAGAAAACTAGCTTAAGTTATAAAAATAGAAGCTGCACAATGTGTTACAGCTTTCTTTGAGATTTGTATGAGAACTATATTAAAGGGGATGTTCACTCAAATGCAAATACATACATTTGTAAAGCTCTGGCTAGTTTAATTTGCAACTGTGAAGGTTGTAGCAAGTTTGCAGATTAGAATCTTTAGTTGTCAATATTTATCTTCAATATAACGTATTTATTACTCATATATAACTAAACAGTGTGGATGTAGTTGAGCTTTAAAGGGCATTTTGTGTATTTTTGTGAATGATAGATACATCTACTAGACAAATAATAAGCATTAACTCCATGGTACACGAAAGGAGCATTATAACAGTGGATACTAACCCTAATACATACAATGTGGGTGTGTTAAAAAAAAAAAACAAACCATCTTAAGCAAAATATAAAATTGTAAATAAGATAAGATTGTGCTGCAAAGAAATCCTTTTTTAAAGAACTAAACTTCAAGTCCAGTTGATCACACTGAATCCAACAATACAGATACACAAATTTTAAAATGTTAAATGTGATTTCTATGTTGATTAAATGACAAATGCTTGTCCAATCTTACCTGTAATATCCAGATATCATCTATGATCGTAAAGGAAACCTCAACCATAAATACCTTCCTACCAACCTACTGAGTTAATTACAATATACAATATCCCAGGTCTCCCACAATGGGCCTGTAACCTACTGAGATTATCAAACTCTCCTGTGTGATTCTCATAGTGATTTATTGGCTCTTAACCCTTTTACATGCACTTGTTCTTTATTTCATCCTGTACTGTATTATTACATTGATACATGCGTTTTATAAAAGATACCAGTGTGTCCACTGCAAGCAATCCAATATTGTGTTTGTCTTTTCCTACGTAAATGTCTAATGCCAGCGTATGCAATAGCTGACATTAAAGTCTTGAAGACGTTGAATACTGATCAAGCAGAATAGGCAGCTTCAGGAATGACCATTAGCTATTGGCGATGACATCAACATGGATTTGGGCTGTGTAAGTAAGTTTTGGTAGCTAAGCTGACGTTGATTTAGAATCTGCAGGGCTGACTAACATTGATTTTTGATCTGCAGGGCTGACGTTGTGACATATAAAGCTAATTAAAGGGCAGATATAGTCCTCCCAAATAGAATCTCATATCTGGCACATTATTCAATACCACTAAAATGATAAATCAGAATAATAATATATATTCAATATCCCAATACCACATTATAGCCTCCAAATCAGTTAAGCCATATTCACTATAATTACAAAATCAAACAAGCTAAATATAAAGTGCATATTTCATAAATATATACAGATATAAAATCTAAAAGGAACCGGTGTGTGGATTAGATAAATTAGTCCTAGTCCAAAGTTTCAGCTATGAGGATTAATAGAGAATATTCTCCAGCAGGTAAGTAAATACCATTCAAAGGCTCTAAAGATTCTCCCAAACCATAAACTTTTCACATAAGCAGTTACTGTATTTCGTTTTGTTCAAAAGAACCTCTGCTAATCAGGAGCCTGTCCTTTGGGTATGATACCACCTTAACACTTCAATGTTAGTACAGTCATTTTAAATCCGGTCAAATTATGCACAATACATATTAATTCAATGAACATTTTTTTTTATAAAATACATTTTGGTGTTCTCAATGGATTAAATCCTATATAGTTTCCAATATTATTTTAAAACTTCTCACCATATTCCTCCAATATTCCACCACAATGTATCAATTTGTTTACACATATCCTTTAGTTAACATAACTTTATCTAAAGGTGAAACATTGTAATACTATTTTATACCTTAAGTACTCATGATATACGACAACTTAGTTACTTCAGAGTAAACTGTATTGCATTTTCTCATTTAACCCATTTGGGATCAAGGTATTAAATTGTAAATCCACTTAGCTTCTTTCTTTAGAAGATTTTTATTTACATCTCCTAAGTCACTTTTTCAATCCCACAGAATTTTTACAATAGGGATTTGGACTCATGTTGTTCTATCACGGTTTTGCTACACTACTTCTCAAGGGATTTCTATTCAAATTGCCCTTATATGTTCCGTATTGGGGACACTTAAAGGGCATGTCCACCCCAAAACTAAAATTTAACCTTCTACTGGCCCCTGTGCAGTGTTAAAAACCACCTACTGCTCAGCTCTTTATGGTTCTCTTGCAATGTCTGTTTGAAAGTCCTAGAATTAAAGAGTAGGAGCCATTTCTAGTGTAATTTGTTTCTGCCTGTAAATGTTCTCATCAAGGTTTCTATGAGGGCAAGCATGCTCAGAATCTAAGAGGCAGCATTGGGAAAAGGGAATTTCCCATCATGCAATTCACTTGATTTGCATGAACATTCTAGTTGATAGCCAATCTGCACACAGCAGAGGATAGTTCGGATTGGATATCTAAAGATAAAATTTTTCCATATAGACGTCCTTTATACCTGTAAACTTGTGCAGAAAGTGCTTGCAATAAACTTGATTTTTGTTGCCGCATTGAAAGGTCTTTTTACATATGTCTTCCTGCTACGGGAATGGTGGCAACTAAAGCGTTACTATGATAAATAACATAGTAACGCTTTATTGCCACCATTCATTTTCTCTATAATGAGGTGTACAAGTTGGTTTTGTCCTGGCTAGTGGGGCACTGGGGCAATAGAGAAACACATTGCATTTTGTTAGCATATTTTTTATTTGATAATAAGCTTATATTGTAAGTGTATATATATTTAGTTATCAGATCATCTCATTATTGGGGATGCTTATAGTAAATGTAAGTTGCAGGCTGCATTCATACAACCTGGTTGTATTTACACTGCATGTTTTCAATATACAATCCCTATCCCTATAATATACACTCCTATCTACCCTTGCGTTAGAGAGGGCTTGTCAGGGAATGTGAAACTAGTAATGCAACTGCATAGGCACTTGGTTAGTCACTATTTTGCTAAAGGAAAGTAATTTCAGACTCCGTAATCCAAACACTTATTTTCATTTATCTGTTATAGCAACATTTATGTGCGTTTATAGACTCCTATAACAACACCATAGGTATGAAACCCAGGCACTAAAAAAATATATTCATTTGGGCAGTCTAGAACCAGCCATCTACTTGCAAGTCTCTAACCTAAATACAAAGGCAAGACCTGCTAGTTTGACTGCAGATTAGAAACTGAGCTTCTCGAGAGATTTCATGCTGTTTATAGTGTCTCATAAAACACACCCAAATGATTGGTCTAGATACAATCTTAAATCTGATTGGATCTTGGATCTTGGACCAATCAGATATTGGGGGTGGGTTTAGGAGTCACTACAATAGTGAAGTTCAGTAAGGAGAGCTAGTTTCAGTTTTGCATTTCATCTGAGATGTTATAGCTTTGTTTGAGGCATGTACTGGGATCTAAGCTTATTGAGTGATTATGGGCTGGTAGCTTGAATGGTGCAGCCCTTAGGTCAGATGGCCTCAATTTAGTTCTCAGTATTTGCGTTTCTGTATCTAAGATAAAATAATTCCAGAAAAGTTTGGTTTGCTGTTCCAACTAAATATTGAACAGGAGATCTGAGTAACAGGGTGTTGATGTATGTATGGAATATCTGGTTCCACAATTCACTAGAAACAATCTCCAGTAATAGAACAGAGGGAGATGATTGCAAACCAGTCTAGAGAGCAACATGGCAATCAAAGGGATATCAGAAACACATGCAACAAAGCTGAGTGTGAATAATTGCAGTGTAAAAGCAACCAGTCTGTAATAATGCAGACCTGCTTGTAACAACTGTTGTGTCTTACTATAGAGCAAACAGCAGCGATCAGCACTCCATTCCAAGCAAGGAAATGTCTGGGTGCCATTCAAAAGTTTCAGACCTGTGAGTGCCTTCGTATTTCTGTGTGTGTTATATATATATATATATAATATATATTTATACACCATTGATTAAACTGATCAATCTGACATAACATGCTACTTGCACACACAATATCAGATCATGTAGTTCTAATGACTATAGAAGAAGGGAAAGGGTTAAACGTAAAATCCCAGAATCCCAGGTGGCACTTGCAAATCAGTTGCTCAGATTTGGATGTTTAATTAATAAATGGAGAAAGGGCTATTTTAAACCATTATGCAAAACCTTCTGATTGGGGACATATCTCCATAGACTACAAGCACATGCCCACTATAGGGAAGAGTGAAATCAATTGCTACACCCATAAGAAACATAAAAATGAAAATAAATTGATAACTGTTCAAAAAAAATAATGAAAGTATATGGGAAAAGTACACAGGATAGCGATCCCTACACTACAGCAAAACATAGTTTTGGGGTGTGACATGCCCTTTAAACTATGTTTTTTTTTTCCTATATACATTTTGAACACCTGCACTTAGTCATATAGATCAATTGACTGGACTGGCAGGTTATCAGACTTTTGATCTTATAAGTCTTCCATAAGATACTCAAGTTCATCAACTGTCATCATGTACTTGCTACTGAACACTTTCCACATTTCCTGTACCTAAAACTGACACTGTGACATATAACAGAGGGGTTTGAGGGGTTAAAAAAGAAATATAACTTGCTGGAAATAAAAGTTAACACCTTGTGGTCTGTGCCCCATCATCTATAGCTCTACCTAACCTTCCCTTACACACTAACCTGGCGTAGGCTGTGCTTTGCCTTATGGGTCAGTCACCTTGAAAGCTCCCTCAATGTAAATCACAATTGTACAACGTGTGGGACCAGAAACTTACAATGGGGAACGGATCTCTGTCTCTCTCCACAGCAATGGACACTGAACACCCCTCCAAACAGCCAGGAACAAGCAAGGGAAAGGAAATGTGTGCAGGAGGGAGGAGATAGAGCTGTGTTCTCAAAATAATTGCCAGTCAGAAGGGAGGAGAGGAGTCATAGCTGCATTCTGCTTGTGCAATATAAGTCATGGCTGCTTCCCCTGCTATTTAAAGTACTTTCACAAACAACAACAAATATATCTGTTGCATTCAATTAGATCAACTAGACTTGAGTTTAGTTCTTGAAGACGTTTCGCTAATCATCCGACTGGCTTTCTCAATTCAGAATGACTTGTACAAGAATCTTAGGCAATATGTTACAATTATGTAAAAAACTTAATATTTGATCTTAGTCAAAAGTGACTTGCAGAATAAATACAATCATACAATAAGTGTGCAGATAATCATGTACAAACAGCATGTAAGTATGTCATGCCTATACCCCACCTACAAACATATAAATAAATGTATAGGAGGACTCCCATCCACCCCATAATACTATCAGTCACAAAAGTCAATGTCGTCCGTGCACGGCAGTCAGGACTTTGAGCAGAGTACCAGGGTCAGTCAGTTGGACAGTGCCACAGCTTCCGAAAAAGTAGGGGAGACTTAGGTGAGGGAGCACCCTCACCCTAAGGTCTCCCCAGACTGCGAGTGGAGCGGGGTAAGGTAAGTTCCAGGTCCCCGAGACATAATATTTTCACAGGAGGTGAGAATAAGCGTTCTACCTCCCTGTGAAAAATACAAAAGGATGGCACATAGTTTTTTTTTTTGATTTAGTGTGTCCTTTAATATCAAGTTCCCGTTTTAGGGTAGGATCCATTCCAATAGTTGATAGGTGGAATCCTTAGAGAGTTGGGATTCAATTCTTGACATAGTAGTCCAAATCTAAAAGGACTATAGCCCAGCCTTTATCCTCAAGTCTGGTAATCAGTATGGTCCGGTGTTCAAAGCTTTCTTTCATCTAGTGAGAGATTAGGATAGTGTTGATCCTAGAGTCTCTAGTAATTTTGGAGTTTAGTGTTCCTTTAAATTATCATTTGCATTGCAAAATGTGTGGATCACCTCTAAAACATACAGCTTCCTGGTCACTGACTTATCAAAAAACGTCTATTATATTACTGTAGTCTTCCAAAGATTCATATATCCCTTAGAATCCCCCGGGTAGACCAATAGTAGCTCTAAGGGCTCCTTATTAAAGGGCATGTCCACGCCCAAAACTATGTTTTGCTGTAGTGTAGGGATGACTATCCTGTGTACTTTTGCCTATACTTTCATTATTTTTTGGAACAGTTATCAGGTATTTCATTTTTGTGTTTCTTATGGGTGTAGCCATTGATTTCACTCCTCCTATAGTGGGCAGTGTGTTTGTAGTCTATGGAGATATGTCCACCAATCAGAAGGGTTTTGCATAATGGTTAAAATACCCCTTTCTCCATTTATTAATTAAACATGCAGAATCTGAGCAACTGATTTGCAAGTGCCACCTGGGATTCTGGGATTTTACATTAACCCATTCCTTCTTCTATAGTCATTAGAACACATGATCTGATATTGTTGTGTGCAAGTAGCATGAGAGTGAAACGGAGGTGCGGGTGGATTCCACATACTCGTATGCTTTTTCTCTTACACGCACCCGTCATAAATATTGATTAGAGACGTGAGCGGCCACCACGCCGCCAGTTGGAAACAACATGGCGGAGGAGTTATCTCAGCTTCTAACTTACTGAATGTTGACACGAGCGGGGAATTTTATTTCTACAAGAGATGTTCACCGTATAGTTTGAGGACCCATTGTGGCTCTCAATCCGGATTCCAACAATAGGGATGTGTTCTTTAAATTACTTAGACTTAAGAAAAAGGAAATGGACCTCTACCTACATGGGTATTTTATTGAATATCATAGATCCCGAAAAATTCCTAAGGGGTTCGTCTGAGAATGTTCCACACATAGGGCGGTTTGACCCGGAGTTTTGAACTAAATGGTGTGGTATATTGAACAGATTTCTTTGACCTGATGCTGTTGGTCACGAATACACTGGTAAGGAACTCCCCAAAACCAAGGAGGAGATCAAAAAACTTGAATTTGTACACAAGGAGGCACTTACTAAGGACCCCACGTGCAACGGGTCGATAAACTTGAATTCAAGTAGCAAATATAAGGAGGATCTACTTGTGTTTAAAAAGAAAAAATGGTTAGGGTAGACTCTGATTATACGATAAGGGTCTATGGATGGCTTATGGTAAAACATCTGAATATGTACAGTCCAAGAAGCGGTTCCGTAGACGCAATTTACGTACAGTGGATAGCTCAGATGATTCCAATCCCTCTGATAATGAAAGGAAACAAATCCCCTAATACAGTGGGAGAGCCACATGAGGAGTCTACTAAAGCTTTTTAGGGGTCAGTACACAGTCCAATATAAAAACAAAACCGAAGGCAGAGAGGAACGGTACCAGGCGCGGGGGGCGGTACAAGAGGAAAGGGCCTACCCCCAAACCACCCCGCAGGAGGTGATTTATAATCTGAGTGACCATAGACTCACTGTGGCTGAAAGAACACATTTAAATAAGGGCCTTTCTTTATCCCTGTACCTAAATGTAATCCGCTATGGAGAGATTGACTTGTTTAGATACAACGCTCTTTGAAACTTCGGGACTTATTTAGAACTCAGGCTCTTCCCCTGATCCATTCAGAGCCAAGAGTAAGTTCGACCTCCAATACGCCTCCAGCTGTGAGGGTATTTGGTGATTTAGTCAAAAAGGATGCTATTGACATCAGTAGCAGGGAGGTAGCCTCATATAACAAATGGTCCAATCTGTCCATAGCGGAAAGTCAAGCACTCAGGTCCTTGAAGAATGACAAAAAGCTGATTATTCGACCAGCTGATAAGGTGGTGCAATTGTTCTCCTCAAAACCTCATACTATAAGAGGGAACTGTTAGAACAGCTGAGTAATAAGTTCACATACGTTGAACTGGAGGGGTGACCCTACTAACATATAAAAAATATTGGACTCGGATCCAAACTGCAGTGCTCAATGGATGGATTACTGAAAGTGTGAGTGGGTACCTGACTACTAACCACCCACGGGCCCCGACTATATATACGTTACCCAAAATTCACAAATCGACTACAGCCCCCCCGGGAGACCAATAGTGGCAGCATGCGGGTCCATCTTCAAACCTGTCACAACTTATCTGGACGGCTTCTTACAACCGATAGTGAAGCAGATGAAATCATACTTGGTGATAGCCAGCACCTATTACAAGTACTCAAACAAGTGGAGAATTGTACCGAGGATGTGGTCCTTATGACATGTGACGTTAGCAGCCTGTACACCGTTAACCTCAAAAAACGGAGGTGGATGTATGTAGGAGGGCCTGCTACTGAGTGGCCATAAATCTCCACCATTGAATTCTTATGGACCTTTTGTTGTTTTTTCTTGAATTTAATTATTTTAGATTCGAAAACTTGTTCTTTTTACAAATAGCCGGTACCGCCATGGGCTCTAACATAGGGCCATCTTTCGCTAATATTTATATGGAAGAATTTGAATCTAAATACATCTACCCATGGGGGGGGACAAATTATTCTATATAGGAGGTATATAGACGACCTCTTTTTCTTGGCGTGGAACGGTAGATGAATGTAAAACATTTGTGACACATTGAATGGACTTGAATCTCCCATTAAACTTACTATGATGATTGATACACATTCCATAGACTTTTTGGATCTAAGAAAATACAAGCAAGATCATGGTTTGGCTCCAACTGTATACTAAAACCACGGACCGCAATATTTGATGATGCCCAGACATTATCCGGAATCTCACAAAAGGGGCATCATTTACCACAAGGCCTTTGAGTCTTACGTAAAAACTTGAATGAATAAAGCTAAGGAACAACTCCTTGATCTCCAACTAAAATTTGAGAGCCGGGGATATAAGAGTGGAGTGATATCAGAACAAATTAACCGAGCCACTAAAAATTGGCTACCCTAAGAGGATTCAAGGGAACCCGATCCCATTTATCAGCACATACTCCACCTCAGAGTAGCAGGGTGAGACAATCTATTAAGGATAGATGGGAGATACTAAGGGGGATGATAAGAAGTGGATGTTAAAAATGCCAGGGATGTGTGGCCTGCAGAAGTGTTCGACGGGGTCCTGACTTTCCACACCCTCATAGTGGCAAAAGGATAAAAAATTAGAGACAGATATAAACTGTTCCAGAGTTTGTTATCTATATCATCACATGCCCATGTGGTAAGTACATGTGGGGCAAAACTACCACTACGGTGAGGGAGCGTCTGGCTAACCATAGACAAAGTATTAGGGGGGCGCTTAATACTAGTCAGAAGACCACCAATACGGACAGTGAAAAATATGGAGAAACTGTCTGGTGCTAAACATTTTAGACTATTGGACACACCAGTTGCTACAATGAGAGCTCTTCTCCAACGTGAAATTAGATGGATTAAAATGCTGGATACTCGTTCCCCCATGGGACTTAATGAACAAGTTGCTCTAAATTGCTCTCTTAGATTAGGGGTCCTACCCATAAAATACTACCAATATAGTGGCTGGTTGGGACTGCCATTATCTACATGGACGTTGACTAATGTTGGGGTTCCCTTCGTAAATTTATCCCGAATAGGATTAGTATCCGGTGTATATTAGCATTTATAGCCCATTGCTTGCTATTTTGGATTAGGATAAAGTGTTCATCTTTACTAGGCTGTTGGTTTTTGCCCTTCCTGGAGAGTGCAGATATAGCCTGCTGATAGGGCGCCGCTGTTGATGTCTACGATCTATCTGAACTAAGTTCTGAACCTGCCCTTTATTACCATTCAGTATATAAGTACCATTCAGTATTAGTACTGTTAGTTTTTATAGAGTACATATTTTATCTGTGTTTTTTATATGTCCATTTAATATGGGACTAGCACCTTATACTGTGGCACTTTATACTGTGGCACGTTTACCCTTGACTCCACGGAAGTATCGGTGGTGTCTTGTCCCCGTACGGGTATGTATATTGTATTAACAGTCACGGTACATGTCTACTCTCTTTGTGTATTACTGTATGTTTTAGTAGACTAGCTTTTTCTTTTTACTAGTTGGTTTTTAGAGGTATCTTTCTTAGCTCCCTTTCATGGCGGGGGGAGGTTTGGTAGTACATTACATCACTAATAGGGTGTATGGTGTCTTTCTTCCGCCATTGGCACTGAGAAAACCACGTGGTGGGGGTTGAGGGGGTGTATTTTGATCCATATGTTTGCTTTATCTGCTTGTGTTTTGATGGTCTGTAACCCTGAGGACGGCCCTTCAGTATGGGCTGAAAACACGTAGGCTAAAAGACCTGCTGTTTGTTATCCATTAAAGTTTTGATGTTTAAGTCCGTGGAGTGCCGGAATTTATATTACATTTGGAGGATTGATCCAGTAGCACCCCAGCCGCTGAAACCAAAACGGAGTGCGGTGGATTTCCACATACTTTTTATATATAAATAATATATATACACACAGAAATAAGAAGGCACTCACAGGTCTGAAACTTTTGAATGGCACCCAGGCATTTCCTTGCTTGGAATGGAGTGCTGATCGCTGTGTTTGCTCTATAGTAAGACACAACAGTTGTTACAAGCAGAGCTGCATTTATTACAGACTGGTTGCTTTACACTGCAATTATTCACACTCAGTTTGCTGCATGTGTTTCTGATTTCCCTTTGATTGCCATGTTGCCTCTCTAGACTGGTTTGCAATCATCTCCCTTGTTCTATTACTGGAGATTGTTTCTAGTGAAATTGTGGAACCAGATATTCCAATACATCAACAGCTCTGTTACTCAGATTCCTGTTCAATATTTAGTTGGAACAGCAAGCCAAACTTTTACTGGAATTATTTTATCTTAGATACAGAAAGCCAAATACTGAGAACTAAATTGGAGCCATGTGACCTAAGGGCTGCCCATTCAAGCTACCCAGCCATAATCACTCAATAAGCTTATATCCAGTACATCTCAGAACAAAGCTATAACATCTCCGATGAAATGCAAAACTGAAACTAGCTCTCCTTACTGAACATTCCTTTTTGTAGTGATTTCTAAACCCACCCCAATATCTGATTGGTCCAAGATCAAAATCCAATCAGATTTAGATTGTTATCTAGACCAATCAGATTTGGGTGTGCATTTATGAGACACTATAAAACAGCATGAAATCTTCAGAGAAGCTCAGTTTCTAATCAGCAGTCAAATAGCAGGTCTTGCCTTTGATTTAGGTTAGAGACTTGCAAGTAGAGCTGATTCTGAATTTTTTTTTTTTTTAGTGCCTGGGTTTCATACCTATGGTGTTGTATAGGAGTCTATAAACACACATAAATGTTTTTTATAACAGATAATGAAAATAAGTGTTTGGATTACAGAGTCTAAATTACTCATTAGCAAATAGTGACTAATCCAAGTGCCTATGCAGTTGCATTACTAGTTTCTCCATTCCTGACAAGCACTCTCAAACAGCAAGGGCAGATAGGGATTGTAATTGAAAACATGCAGTGTAAATACAACCAGGTTGTAATGAATGCAGCCCTGCTACTTACATTTACTATAAGCATCCCCCAAATATGAGATGATCTGATAACTAAACATATATCCACTTACATATAAGCTTATTATCAAATAAAAAATATGCTAACAAATGCAATGTGTTTCTCTATTGCCCAGTGCACCCACTAGCCAGGACAAAACCAACTGTACACCTCACTATAGAGAAAATGAATGGTGGCAACTAAAGTTACTATGTTATTTATCATGTAACTCTTTAGTTGCCACCATTCCCGTAGCAGGAAGGACATATGTAAAAAGACCTTTCAAATGCGGCAACAAAAATCAAAGTTTATTGCAAGCATTTCTGCACAAGTTTTACAGGTAAAAATGACACCTATATGGAAAAAAGTTATCTTTAGATATCCAATCCGAACTATCTCTTGCTGTGTGCAGATTTGCTATAACTAGAATGTTCATGCAAATCAAGTGAATTGCATGATGGGAAATTCCCTTTTCCAATGCTGCCTCTTAGGGATACTGAGCATGCTTGCCCTCATAGAAACCTTGATGAGGAAAAGTTACAGGCGAGAAACAAATTACTCTAGAAATGGCTCCTACTCTTTATTCTAGGACTTTCAACAGACATGCAAGAGAAACATAAAGAGCTGAGCAGTAAGGTAAGGGTTTTAAACACTGCACAGTGGGGCAGATAGAAGGTATAAATTAATTTTTTGGGGGTGGACATGCCCTTTAACAGTAATACTCTCAGCGACAATGGTGTGTTAAAAGTCCAAAAATACTCCAAGTTGCAGTAAAACCAGGTAGAATCCACTTTAATCAAAAGTTTAAATGCAATAGATGCAGGTTGTGTAAGTAATTAAAAAGTTATAAAAAACAAAAAACGTAAAACCAATTGTTAAGATCAAGTATCATAGGATAAGTTGTAATTATTGATCTTAACAATAGTTTTTATGTTGTTTTTTATGACTTTTTAACTACATCCCCAAGTATCCTGAGCAACCTGCATTTATTGTATCATGCGCTTCCTATTTTGGCATTACGCGTAGTATTTAAAAAACTTCTAGAAAATTCAAATTTTAGAAATTAAAAATTCAGAAAAGTAAAAATAATTATACGGTGACACAGTGATATAATGTATTATTTGGTCTAATTTTTTATTAGAAAAATTAGGGACATGAAGTTGTTGTGTCTTTTTATAGTTGTATATGGAGTGTGAGTGCAATCCTTCCATCTGTATAAATATATAATATGTGCTTCGGCACACACACACTGTATATTAATACAATATCAGCCCAAGGAAATTCCTCATCCTATCAGGTAAGCGTGGGATTAACTCCATTATTCGGTTCTGCGCCATTTTCTATTAACCGCACGGCAGCCGATGCAAAAAAATATAGTTAATTATGCGCCAATTATTATCGGTGAAAAGGAATGGATTAAAATCGAGGCCTTACCCTCCATTTCCTTACCTGCCTCGTAAACACATATGATTACTGCATTGCAGAACACGAAGAAGAAGAGGAGCATGGGCGTACAACACTCGTTTGTGACTTTCTATAAATACATAAAGCTCTTTTTAATGATATTTTCATTTTCTCATTTCTCAGACTGTATATTAGGGATGACTAAGGGTGTTATACAGTATAAAATACAGATGCCACCTATCTACTGCAGAATGGTCCTTTGCTATTGGGTGAAGTAGCTAAATAAACCAGTCCATAGAATATAAAGACAACAGTCAGATGGGAGGAACAGGTGGAGAAGGCCTTAGATCTCATGGCTTTAGACTGCATCTTCATAATAGTGTTCAATATAATTATATATGGGCAAAATGTGAGGGTGAAAAAACCTCCAGCAAGTAATGTTCAAGCATACAAGAATGAGTAATACATTAATGAATGTGTCACTACAAGAGACCAGAAGCAACTGGGGCAGATTACAGAAGGAGTTGTAAAGGTGTTAACCTGCAAAATGTTAGTTTAAGTAATAAAAGAACATGTACAAGGAATGTACCAAACCAAACATCAACACTCCTTACCAGTAGAACACATGCTTTCCAATGCATTATCTGTGTGTAGTGAAGAGGGTGACATATTGCAACATATCGGATAGGACATCACTGCCATAAAAGATATAGCTGACACCGTAAAAACAGAAAGAAGTATATTTGAGTTATACAAGCCTGTATAGAAATTAACCTTTCTTGTGTGTGAAAATCAAGAGATCCGTGGGATAGTGACTGAGGAATAGCCCATATCCAGACATGCCAGCGTTCCAAGGAAGAAGTACATGGGGGTTTGGAGATGGGAATCTGTACAGATCAGAAGGACAATGAGAAGATTCCCAGTCAGAGTCATTAGATAGACCAACAGAAACACCAGGAACAGAGGAAGTTGGAGACTAGGATGATCAGATAGTCCAGAGAGAACCAATGTGTACAATACGGTTTGGTTTTCCATCTTGATTTTGATAATATTAATGCAAGAAAAGTTTAAACAAAGCTTAGGAAAATGTTTTCAAGTTGGTAAAATCAAAAGCAAAAATCAATTTGCAGAATTTGAAAGAATCTATTGATGAGTTGGAAATGAAAGGAAATCAAACAGGAAATAGATTGTGGCGATTTTTCTTTCCGATCATTTAGCAAATTAGATTCTTTAAATCGATCTCTTAAAAATCGATTTCTTTTTGCATTAGATCAACCAAAAGTGACCGATATCGAGTGTAGAATAGATCGAATTTTGATTTTTGGTCTGGTCGGATAATTTATGTTCGATTTCATTAAAAAGCATGCAAGCCTGTTGAAATATCAGTTATAAATCCAAGAATCATACTTTTAAAGGAATCTCATTTAAAAGGAATCACATTAAATGGAATTGCAATTGTTAAGAAATCACAGAAAAGAATCATATTGGAAAAGAAACCTATTTAGAAAGGAATCACATTTATAAGGAATCGCATTTATAAGGAATCGCATTATAAAGGAATCGCATTTATAAAGGAATCGCATTTATAAAGGAATTGCATTATAGAAGAAATTGCATTATAAAGGAATCACATTTATAAAGGAATCGCATTTAAAAAGAAATTGCATTTATAAAGGAATCGCATTTAAAAAGAAATTGCATTTATAAAGGTATCGCATTTATAAGGAATCACATTTTAAAAGAAATTGCATTTTTAAAAAGGAATCACATTTTATAAGTAATCGCATTTATAAAGAAATCGCTTTAGTAAAGAATCGAAATCGTGTGTGGTTCTGTGTTCAATTCAATTTTAATCAACAGTCAATCATTTTATCTAACAAGTTGAATGAAATGAAAAACGATCTGAGACAAATCAGAATAAGTGCTACTACAATGTATTCAATTATAGACCAAGATGAGGCAGAGTCATTTTATCAGTATAGTGTCCCTTTAACTGTAGACATTCCATCAAATTCTGACCACCACCTGGGGCATTTATTTGCAATTAATAATCAATTATAAAAGGAAATGGTCCAGAATGGGCACAACAAGTAAAAATGGGCAACAAGTAAATAAATTTGTCACATGATTTAAATTGATTCCCTGATTAAATTAATAAATCAAACAAAATCAGATCAGTTTATGTTAACCAGTTAGTTTATTCCTAAAATTTGTTAAAATAATTTATTTTTAATTACGGGTTTTTTTTTGGTGTTGTCATTTGTTTAGGTTGTATTGGCATCCTGGCCAGTGAAAACTATTAAGTCTTAAAAATAGAAGCTGCAACATGTGTTAAGCTTTCTTTGAGATTTGTATGAGAACTATATTAAAGGGATGTTCACTCAAATGCAAATACATAATTTGTAAAGCTGGCTAGTTTAATTTGCAACTGGAAGGTTGTAGCAAGTTTGCAGATTAGAATCTTTAGTGTCAATATTTATTTCTTCAATATACGTAATTATTTACTCATATAATAACTAAACAGTGCGGATGTAGTTGAGCTTAAAGGGATTTGTGTATTTTTGTGAATGATAGATACATCTACCAAGCAAAAATAAGCCTAACTCCATGGTACATGAAAGGGCATTTAACAGTGAATACTAACCCTAATACATAACTATGTGGGTGTGTTATAAACAAAACAAACCATCTAAGCAAAATATAAAATTGTAAACAAGATAAGATTGTGCTGCAAAGAAATCCTTTTTTAAAGAACTAAACTTCAGATCCAGTTGATCCACTGATACAACAGATCAGATACACAAATTTTAAATGTAAATGTGATTTCTATTGATTACATGACAAATCCTTGTCCAATCTACCTGTAATATCCAGATATCATCTATGATCGTAAAGGAAACCTCAGCCATAAATCTCTTCCTACCAAACCTACTGAGTGAATTACAATATAACAATACCAGGTCCCACAATGGCCTGTAACCTACTGAGATGATCAAACTCTCCTGTGTGATTCTCATAGTGATTTGTTGGCTATTAACCCCTTTTACATGCACTTGTTCTTTCTTTCATCTGTACTGTATTATTACATTGATACATGAGTTTTATAAAATATACCAGTGTATCCACTGCAAGCAATGCAATATTGTATTTGGTGTCTTTTCCTACATAAATGTCTAATGCCAGCGTATGCAATAGCTGACTAAAGTCTTGAAGACGTTGAATACTGATCAAGCAGAATAGGCAGCTTCAGGGATGACCATTAGCCATTGGCGATGACATCAGCATGGATTTGGGATTGTGTAAGTAAGTTTGGTAGAATCTTTGCAAAGGTAATTATAATGAAAACTACATTTAGGGGGTCTTTACACTATATAAGATTTGTTAAGAGGCTTGAGATTTCCTTTAAAAACTGATTTCAAACAGGTATCTCTTTAGTTAGGAATTAATAGACTGTCAGAGGATGTTATAGGACTGGAATTTTTTTAGAGGAGACCTCTCTTTTTATATCAGGTGTTCCATTATTTCTTATATTACACAAGTTTTATATCACGTAAAAATTACGATTTGACCTTTTTTCCATTACATATGTTAAGTCAAGGGGTAATTTCAAAGTGGTAAATATTCATCAAATATAAATAGTTAATATATAGACAAACCGGGTTATTCAATAAAAGGTCTTATCGTTTAAAATGGTGCTAATTTTGCCCCAACCAATCAGATGTAAGCTTACAATGTAAATAAGATCTGATTGGTTGGGGCAAAATTAGCACCATTTTAAATGATAGAACTTTTATTGAAGCTCCCTGTAAGACTGTAAAGGTCTCAGATGCAAGTAATGTAGAGGGTCACACACCCGCAAATGTTATGATATGTGTGGTCTTTGATCAATTAATAAAAAAATTTGTTTGGCGTGCGGCTCGACATTACTTGCATCTGTTACCTTTTCCGCCAAGGGTTGGATTTTGTGAGGGTTAGCACCCACCACCAGTAGCGTGCAGAGGACGTGATATTTTCTGTACAAAGGTCTCCATTAACATGGAATTATTATATTCATAAAAATGTTTTTTTAATTGTCGTTTCAGGTTACAACATATTGAGCTCTACAACCACAAATGACAAGGTAAACAATATATGGGAATGAGGGTGTTGGATATCATTGCATAGAATTTATAACATTGATTTTTGATCTGCATTGCTGACAAACATTGATTTTGGATCTGCATGGCTGACAACATTGATTTTTTGATCTGATGGGCTGACAAACATTGATTTTTGATCTGATGGGCAGACAAACATTGATTTTTGGTCTGCAGGGCTGACATACATTGATTTTGGATCTACAGGACTGACAACATTGCTTTTTTGATTTGCTGGGCTGACAAACATTGATTTTTGATCTTCTGGGTGACAAACATTGATTTTTTATCTGCAGGGCTGAAACATGATTTTTGATCTTCTGGGCTGACAAACATTGATTTTGGATTACACAGGACTGCGAAACATGATTTTTGATCTGCGGGTTGGACAAACATTGATTTTGATCTACTGGGCTGACAAACATTGATAATTGATCTGCTGGGCTGACATTGATTAGGATCTGCAGGGCTGACAAACATTGATTTTTGACTGTAGGTGACATTGATTTAGGATCTGCAGGGCTGAACAACATTGATTGTTGATCTGTAGGGTGACACAATTGATTGTGATCTGTAGGGCTGACAAACATGGTTTTTGTATGTGCTGGTGGTGACAACATTGATTTTGAATCTGCTGGCTGACAATATGATTATTGATCTGCAGGCTGACAAACATTGATTTTTTTTCTGGGCTGACAACATGATTATGGATCTGCTAAACTGACTTGATTTAGAATCTGCAGGGCTGACAACATTGATTTTTGATCTGCAGGGCTGACGTTGGACATATAATATATAATAATATAATATTATAATATAATTGAAGGGCAGATATAGTCCTCCCAAATAGATCTCATATCTGGCACATTATTGAATACCACTAAAATGATAAATCAGAATAATAATATTTATTCAATATCCCAATACCACATTATAGCCTCCAAACCAGTAAGCCATATCACAATAATTACAAAATCAAACAAGCTAAATATAAAGTGCTATTCATAAATAATACAGAATAAAATCTAAAAAGGAACCAGTGTGTGGATTAGATAAAATTAGTCCATAGTCCAAAGTTTCAGCTATGAGGATTAATAGAAATATTCTCCAGCAGGTAAATAAATACCATTCAAAATCTCTAAAGATTCTCCCAAACCATAAACTTTTCACATAAGCAGTTACGTATTTCATTTTGTTCAAAAGAACCTCTGCTAATCAGGAGCCTGTCCTTTGGGTATGATACCACCTTAACACTTCAATGTTAGTACAGTCATTTTCAATCCGGGCAAATCCAGCATACGCTATACACTCCTGTGCATAAGGAGTGGATCACAATTCCATTCGTCTGGATCTCCCGATGAGAGCATATGAGTCTCTTGTACATTAGGGCTGTATACGGCTCAGTCTTTCCTTTGATCCGGCTGCAATTAATCCATACACACATGTCCACAGTTCGCCTCCCTACGTACATTTATCACCATGTGACATCTTCAATGCATGGCTTATTTATTCCTTGTATTTGAGTATCTAATCTCCATGCTTCTCTGAAGATTTCATGCTGTTTTATAGTGTCTCATAAACACACACCCAAAATCTGATTGGTCTAGATACAATCTTAAATCTGATTGGATCTTGGATCTTGGACCAATCAGATATTGGGGGTGGGTTTAGGAGTCACTACAAATAGTGAATGTTCAGTAAGGAGAGCTAGTTTCAGTTTTGCATTTCATCTGAGATGTTATAGCTTTGTTCTGAGGCATGTACTGGGATCTAAGCTTATTGAGTGATTATGGCTGGGTAGCTTGAATGGGCAGCCCTTAGGTCAGATGGCTCTCAATTTAGTTCTCAGTATTTGGCTTTCTGTATCTAAGATAAAAATAATTCCAGTAAAAGTTTGGTTTGCTGTTCCAACTAAATATTGAACAGGAGATCTGAGTAACAGGGCTGTTGATGTATTGGAATATCTGGTTCCACAATTTCACTAGAAACAATCTCCAGTAATAGAACAGAGGGAGATGATTGCAAACCAGTCTAGAGAGCAACATGGCAATCAAAGGGATATCAGAAACACATGCAACAAAGCTGAGTGTGAATAATTGCAGTGTAAAAGCAACCAGTCTGTAATAAATGCAGCTCTGCTTGTAACAACTGTTGTGTCTTACTATAGAGCAAACAGCAGCGATCAGCACTCCATTCCAAGCAAGGAAATGTCTGGGTGCCATTCAAAAGTTTCAGACCTGTGAGTGCCTTCGTATTTCTGTGTGTGTGTATATATATATATATATATATATATATATATACACCATTGATAAACTGATTCAATCTGACATCAACATGCTACTTGCACACAACAATATCAGATCATGTAGTTCTAATGACTATAGAAGAAGGGAAAGGGTTAACGTAAAATCCCAGAATCCCAGGTGGCACTTGCAAATCAGTTGCTCAGATTCTGCATGTTTAATTAATAAATGGAGAAAGGGCTATTTTAACCATTATGCAAAACCCTTCTGATTGGTGGACATATCTCCATAGACTACAAGCACACTGCCCACTATAGGAAGAGTGAAATCAATTGCTACACCCATAAGAAACATAAAAATGAAAATAACTTGATAACTGTTCAAAAAAAATAATGAAAGTATATGGGAAAAGTACACAGGATAGCGATCCCTACACTACAGCAAAACATAGTTTTGGGGGTGGACATGCCCTTTAAACTATGTTTTTTTTTTTTCCTATATACATTTTGGAACACCTGCACTTAGTCATATAGATCAATTGACTGGACTGGCAGGTTATCAGACTTTTGATCTTATAAGTTCTTCCATTGGGATACTCAAGTTCATCAACTGTCATCATGTACTTGCATACTGAACACTTTCCACATTTCCTGTTACCTAAAACTGACACTGTGACATATAACAGAGGGGTTTGAGGGGTTAAAAAAGAAATATAACTTGCTGGAAATAAAAGTTAACACCTTGTGGTCTGTGCCCCATCATCATCTCTAGCTCTCATTAACCTTCCCTTACACACTAACCTGGCTAGTGGCTGCTTTGCCTTATGGGTCAGTCACCTTGAAAGCTCCCTCAATGTAAATCACATTGTACAACGTGTGGGACCAGAAACTTACAATGGGGAACGGATCTCTGTCTCTCTCCACAGCAATGGACACTGAACACCCCTCCAAACAGCCAGGAACAAGCAAGGGAAAGGAAATGTGTGCAGGAGGGAGGAGATAGAGCTGTGTTCTCAAATAAATTGCCAGTCAGAAGGGAGGAGAGGAGTCATAGCTGCATTCTGCTTGTGCAATATAAGTCATGGCTGCTTCCCCTGCTATTTAAAGTACTTTCACAAACAACAACAAATATATCTGTTGCATTCAATTAGATCAACTAGACTTGAAGTTTAGTTCTTGAAGACGTTTCGCTAGTCATCCGACTGGCTTTCTCAATTCAGAATGACTTGTACAAGAATCTTAGGCAATTATGTTACAATTATGTAACAAAACTTAATATTTATTTGATCTTAGTCAAAAGTGACTTTGCAGAATAAATACAATCATACAATAAGTGTGCAGATAATCATGTACAACAAGCATGTAAGTATGTCATGCCTATACCCCACCTAAACATATAAATAAATGTATAGGAGGACTCCCATCCACCCCATAATACTTATCAGTCACAAAAGTCAATGTCGTCCGTGCACGGCAGTCAGGACTTTGAGCAGAGTACCAGGGTAGCAGTCAGTTGGACAGTGCCACAGCTTCCGAAAAAGTAGGGGAGACCTTAGGTGAGGGAGCACCCTCACCCTAAGGTCTCCCCCAGCTGCGAGTGGAGCGGCGGGTAAGGTAAGTTCCAGGTCCCCCGAGCATAATATTATTCACAGGGAGGTGAGAATAAGCGTTCTCACCTCCCTGTGAATAATACAAAAGGATGGCACATAGTTTTTTTTTTTTGATTTAGTGTTCCTTTAATATCAAGTTCCCGTTTTAGGGTAGGATCCATTTCCAATAGTTGATAGGTGGAATCCTTAGAGAGTTGGGATTCCAATTCTTTGACATAGTAGTCCAAATCTAAAAGGACTATAGCCCAGCCTTTATCCTCAAGTCTGGTAATCAGTTCATGGTCCGGTGTTCAAAGCTTTTCTTTCATCTAGTGAGAGATTAGGATAGTGTTGATCCCTAGAGTCTCTAGTAATTTTGGAGTTTAGTGTTCCTTTAAATTATCATTTGCATTGCAAAATGTGTGGATCACCTCTAAAACATACAGCTTCCTGGTCACTGACTTATCAAAAACGTCTATTATATATACTGTAGTCTTCCAAAGATTCATATATCCCTTATGAATCCCCCGGGTAGACCAATAGTAGCCTCTAAGGGCTCCTTATTTAAAGGGCATGTCCACGCCCAAAACTATGTTTTGCTGTAGTGTAGGGATGACTATCCTGTGTACTTTTGCCATATACTTTCATTATTTTTTTGGAACAGTTATCAAGTTATTTTCATTTTTGTGTTTCTTATGGGTGTAGCCATTGATTTCACTCCTCCTATAGTGGGCAGTGTGTTTGTAGTCTATGGAGATATGTCCACCAATCAGAAGGGTTTTGCATAATGGTTAAAATACCCCTTTCTCCATTTATTAATTAAACATGCAGAATCTGAGCAACTGATTTGCAAGTGCCACCTGGGATTCTGGGATTTTACATTAACCCATTCCCTTCTTCTATAGTCATTAGAACTACATGATCTGATATTGTTGTGTGCAAGTAGCATGAGAGTGAAACGGAGTGCGGTGGATTTCCACATACTCGTATGCTTTTTCTTCTTACACGCACCCGTCATAAATATTGATTAGACCGCTTGAGCGGCCACCCACGCCGCCAGTTGGAAACAACATGGCGGAGGAGTTATCTCAGGCTTCTAACTTACTGAATGTTGACACGAGCGGGGAATTTTATTTCTCACAAGAAGATGTTCACCGTATACTGTTTGAGGACCCCATTGTGGCTCTCAATCCGGATTCCAACAATAGGGATGTGTTCTTTAAATTACTTAGACTTAAGAAAAAGGAAATGGACCTCTACCTACATGGGGTATTTTTATCTGAATATCATAGATCCCGAAAAATTCCTAAGGGGTTCCGTCTGAGAAATGTTCCCACACTAGGGCGGTTTGACCCGGAGTTTTGAACTAAATGGTGTGGTATATTGAACAGATGTTCTTTTGACCTGATGCTGTTGGTCATCGAATACACTGGTAAGGAACTCCCCAAAACCAAGGAGGAGATCAAAAAACTTGAATTTGTACACAAGGAGGCACTTACTAAGGACCCCACGTGCAACTGGGTCGATAAACTTGAACTTCAAGTAGCCAAATATAAGGAGGATCTACTTGTGTTTAAAAAGAAAAAAATGGTTAGGGTAGACTCTGATTATACCGATAAGAGGGTCTATGGATGGCTCTATGGTAAAACATCTGAATATGTACAGTCCAAGAAGCGGTTCCGTAGACGCAATTTACGTACAGTGGATAGCTCAGATGATTCCAATCCCTCTGATAATGAAAGGGAAACAAATCCCCCTAATACAGTGGGAGAGCCACATGAGGAGTCTACTAAAGCTTTTTTAGGGGTCAGTACACAGTCCAATATAAAAACAAAAACCGAAGGCAGAGGAACGGTACCAGGCGCGGGGGGCGGTACAAGAGGAAAGGGCCTACCCCCCAAACCACCCCGCAGGAGGTGATTTATAATCTGAGTGACCATAGACTCACTGTGGCTGAAAGAACACATTTAAATAAGGGCCTTTCTTTTATCCCTGTACCTAAATGTAATCCGCTTATGGATGAGATTGACTTGTTTAGATTACAACGCTCTTTGAAACTTCGGGACTTATTTCAGAACTCAGGCTCTTCCCCTGATCCATTCAGAGCCAAGAGTAAGTTCGACCCTCCCAATACGCCTCCAGCTGTGAGGGTATTTGGTGATTTAGTCAAAAAGGATGCTATTGACATCAGTAGCAGGGAGGTAGCCTCATATAACAAATGGTCCAATCTGTCCATAGCGGAAAGTCAAGCACTCAGGTCCTTGAAGAATGACAAACAGCTGATTATTCGACCAGCTGATAAAGGTGGTGCAATTGTTCTCCTCAAAACCTCATACTATAAGAGGGAACTGTTAGAACAGCTGAGTAATAAGTCCACATACGTTGAACTGGAGGGTGACCCTACTATAACATATAAAAAAATATTGGACTCTAGGATCCAAACTGCAGTGCTCAATGGATGGATTACTGAAAGTGTGAGTGGGTACCTGACTACTAACCACCCACGGGCCCCGACTATATATACGTTACCCAAAATTCACAAATCGACTACAGCCCCCCCGGGGAGACCAATAGTGGCAGCATGCGGGTCCATCTTCAAACCTGTCACAACTTATCTGGACGGCTTCTTACAACCGATAGTGAAGCAGATGAAATCATACTTGCGTGATAGCCAGCACCTATTACAAGTACTCAAACAAGTGGAGAATGTTACCGAGGATGTGGTCCTTATGACATGTGACGTTAGCAGCCTGTACACCGTTATACCTCAAAAAACGGAGGTGGATGTATGTAGGAGGGCCCTGCTACTGAGTGGCCATAAATCTCCACCCATTGAATTTCTTATGGACCTTTTGTTGTTTTCTCTTGAATTTAATTATTTTAGATTCGAAAACTTGTTCTTTTTACAAATAGCCGGTACCGCCATGGGCTCTAACATAGGGCCATCTTTCGCTAATATTTATATGGAAGAATTTGAATCTAAATACATCCTACCCATGGGGGGGGACAAAATTATTCTATATAGGAGGTATATAGACGACCTCTTTTTTCTTTGGCGTGGAACGGTAGATGAATGTAAAACATTTGTGGACACATTGAATGGACTTGAATCTCCCATTAAACTTACTATGATGATTGATACACATTCCATAGACTTTTTGGATCTAAGAAAATACAAGCAAGATCATGGTTTTGGCTCCACACTGTATACTAAACCCACGGACCGCAATACTTTGATGCATGCCCAGAGCTATTATCCGGAATCTCACAAAAGGGGCATCATTTACTCACAAGGCCTTTGAGTCTTACGTAACAACTCTGATATGAATAAAGCTAAGGAACAACTCCTTGATCTCCAACATAAATTTGAGAGCCGGGGATATAAGAGTGGAGTGATATCAGAACAAATTAACCGAGCCACTAAAAATTGGCTTACCCCCTAAGAGGATTCAAGGGAACCCGATCCCATTTATCAGCACATACTCACCTCAGAGTAGCAGGTTGAGACAATCTATTAAGGATAGATGGGAGATACTAAGGGGGGATGATAAGAAGTGGATGTTAAAAATGCCAGGGATGTGTGGCCTGCAGAAGTGTTCTGACGGGTCCTGACTTTCCACACCCTCATAGTGGCAAAAGGATAAAAATTAGAGACAGATTAAACTGTCTCAGTCAGTTTGTTATCTATATCATCACATGCCCATGTGGTAAGTACTATGTGGGCAAAACTACCACTACGGTGAGGGAGCGTCTGGCTAACCATAGACAAAGTATTAGGGGGGCGCTTAATACTAGTCAGAAGACCACCAATACGGACAGTGAAAAATATGGAGAACTGTCTGTTGCTAAACATTTTAGACTATTGGCACACCCAGTTGCTACACTGAGAGCTCTTCTCCAACGTGAAATTAGATGGATTAAATTGCTGGATACTCGTTCCCCCATGGGACTTAATGAACAAGTTGCTCTAAATTGCTATCTTTAGATTAGGGGTCCTACCCATAAAATACTACACAATATAGTGGCTGGTTGGGACTGCCATTATCTACATGGACGTTGACTAATGTTGGGGTTCCCTTCGTAAATTTTATCCCGAATAGGATTAGTATCCGGTGTATATTTAGCATTTATATGCCCATTTGCTTGCTATTTTGTATTAGTATAATAGTGTTCATCTTCTACTAGGCTGTTGGTTTTTGCCCTTTCCTGGAGTAGCAGATATAGCCTGCTGATAGGGCGCCGCTGTTGATGTCTACGATCTATCTGAACTAAGTTCTGAACCCTGCCTCTTATTACCATTCAGTATATAAGTACCATTCAGTATTAGTACTGTTAGTTTTTATAGAGTACATATTTTATCTGTGTTTTTATTATGTCTATTTAATATGGGCACTAGCACCTTATACTGTGGCACTTTATACTGTGGCACGTTTACCCTTGACTCACGGAAGTATCGGTGGTTGTCTTGTCCCCGTAGCGGGTATGTATATTGTATTAACAGTCACGGTACATGTCTACTCTCTTTGTGTATTCACTGTATGTTTTAGTAGACACTAGCTTTTATCTTTTTACTAGTTGGTTTTTAGAGGTATCTTTCTTAGCTCCCTTTCATGGCGGGGGGAGGTTTGGTAGTACATTACATCACTAATAGGGTGTATGGTGTCTTTCTTCCGCCATTGGCACTGAGAAAACCACGTGGTGGGCGGGTTGAGGGGGTGTATTTTGATCCATATGTTTGCTATTTATCTGCTTGTGTTTTGATGGTCTGTAACCCTGAGGACGGCCCTTCAGTATTGGGCTGAAACACGTAGGCTAAGGACCTGCTGTTTGTTATCCATTAAAGTTTTGATGTTTAAGTCCGTGGAGTGCCTGGAATTTATATTTACATTTGGAGGATTTGATCCAGTAGCACCCCAGCCGCTGAAACCAAAACGGAGTGCGGTGGATTTCCACATACTTTTATATATATATATATATATATATATACACACAGAAATACGAAGGCACTCACAGGTCTGAAACTTTTGAATGGCACCCAGGCATTTCCTTGCTTGGAATGGAGTGCTGATCGCTGCTGTTTGCTCTATAGTAAGACACAACAGTTGTTACAAGCAGAGCTGCATTTATTACAGACTGGTTGCTTTTACACTGCAATTATTCACACTCAGCTTTGCTGCATGTGTTTCTGATTTCCCTTTGATTGCCATGTTGCTCTCTAGACTGGTTTGCAATCATCTCCCTCTGTTCTATTACTGGAGATTGTTTCTAGTGAAATTGTGGAACCAGATATTCCAATACATCAACAGCTCTGTTACTCAGATCTCCTGTTCAATATTTAGTTGGAACAGCAAGCCAAACTTTTACTGGAATTATTTTTATCTTAGATACAGAAAGCCAAATACTGAGAACTAAATTGAGAGCCATGTGACCTAAGGGCTGCCCATTCAAGCTACCCAGCCATAATCACTCAATAAGCTTATATCCCAGTACATGCCTCAGAACAAAGCTATAACATCTCAGATGAAATGCAAAACTGAAACTAGCTCTCCTTACTGAACATTCACTTTTTGTAGTGATTTCTAAACCCACCCCCAATATCTGATTGGTCCAAGATCCAAGATCCAATCAGATTTAAGATTGTATCTAGACCAATCAGATTTTGGGTCAAAGTTTATTGCAAGCACTTTCTGCACAAGTTTACAGGTATAAAATGACACCTATATGGAAAAAATGTTATCTTTAGATATCCAATCCGAACTATCCTCTCATAGAAACCTTGATGAGGAACAGTTACAGGCAGAAACAAATTACTCTAGAAATGGCTCCTACTCTTTAATTTCTAGGACTTTCAACAGACATAGAGGGTCTAGGATGGCTCTATGGTAAACATTGAATATGTACAGTCCAAGAAGCGGTTCCGTAGACGCAATTTACGTACAGTGATAGCTCAGATGATTCCAATCCTCTGATAATGAAAGGGAACAAATCCCCCTAATACAGTGGGAGAGCCACATGAGGAGTCTACTAAAGCTTTTTAGGGGTCAGTACACAGTCCAATATAAAACAAAAACCGAAGGCAGAGGAACGGTACCAGGCGCGGGGGGGCGGTACAAGAGGAAAGGGCCTACCCCCCAAACCACCCCGCAGGAGGGGTGATTTATAATCTGAGTGACCATAGACTCACTGTGGTGAAAGAACACATTTAAATAAGGGCCTTCTTTATCCTGTACCTAAATGTAATCCGCTTATGGATGAGATGACTTGTTTAGATACAACGCTCTTTGAAACTTCGGGACTTATTGAACTCAGGCTTTCCCCTGATCCATTCAGAGCCAAGAGTAAGTTCGACCCTCCAATACGCCTCCAGCTGTGAGGGTATTTGGTGATTTAGTCAAAAAGGATGCTATTGACATCAGTAGCAGGGAGGTAGCCTCATATAACAAATGGTCCAATCTGTCCATAGCGGAAAGTCAAGCACTCAGGTCCTTGAAGAATGACAAAAGTGATTATTCGACCAGCTGATAAAGTGGTGCAATTGTTCTCCTCAAAACCTCATACTATAAGAGGGAACTGTTAGAACAGCTGAGTAATAAGTCCACATACGTTGAACTGGAGGGTGACCCTACTATAACATATAAAAAAATATTGGACTATGGATCCAAACTGCAGTGCTCAATGGATGGATTACTGAAAGTGTGAGTGGGTACCTGACTACTAACCACACCACGGGCCCCGACTATATATACGTTACCCAAAATTCACAAATCGACTACAGCCCCCCCGGGAGACCAATAGTGGCAGCATGCGGGTCCATCTTCAAACCTGTCACAACTTACTGGACGGCTTCTTACAACCGATAGTGAAGCAGATGAAATCATACTTGCGGATAGCCAGCACCTATTACAAGTACTCAAACAAGTGGAGAATGTTACCGAGGATGTGGTCCTTATGACATGTGACGTTAGCAGCTGTACACCGTTATACCTAAAAAAACGGAGGTGGATGTATGTAGGAGGGCCCTGCTGAGTGGCCATAAATCTCCACCCATTGAATTTCTTATGGACCTTTTGTTGTTTTTCTTGAATTTAATTATTTTAGATTCGAAAACTTGTTCTTTTTACAAATAGCCGGTACCGCCATGGGCTCTAACATAGGGCCATCTTTCGCTAATATTTATATGGAAGAATTTGAATCTAATACATCCTACCCAAGGGGGGGACAAAATTATTCTATATAGGAGGTATATAGACGACTCTTTTTTTGGCGTGGAACGGTAGATGAATGTAAAACATTTGTGGACACATTGAATGGACTTGAATCTCCATTAAATTACTAGAGATTGATACACATTCCATAGACTTTTTGGATCTAAGAAAATACAAGCAAGATCGGTTTTGGCTCCACACTGTATACTAAACCCACGGACCGCAATACTTGAGCATGCCCAGAGCTATTATCCGGAATCTCACAAAAGGGGCATCATTTACTCACAAGGCCTTTGAGTCTTACGTAACAACTCTGATATGAATAAAGCTAAGGAACAACTCCTTGATCTCCAACATAAATTTGAGAGCCGGGGATATAAGAGTGGAGTGATATCAGAACAAATTAACCGAGCCCCTAAAAATTGGCTACCCCCTAAGAGGATTCAAGGGAACCCGATCCATTTATCAGCACATACTCACCTCAGAGTAGCAGGTTGAGACAATCTATTAAGGATAGATGGGAGATACTAAGGGGGATGATAAGAAGTGGATGTTAAAAATGCCAGGGATGTGTGGCTGCAGAAGTGTTCTGACGGGGTCCTGACTTTCCACACCCTCATAGTGGCAAAAGGATAAAAATTAGAGACAGATTAAACGCTTCTCAGTCAGTTTGTTATCTATATCATCACATGCCCATGTGGTAAGTACTATGTGGGCAAAACTACCACTACGGTGAGGGAGCGTCTGGCTAACCATAGACAAAGTTTAGGGGGGCGCTTAATACTAGTCAGAAGACCACACAATACGGACAGTGAAAAATATGGAGAACGTCTGTTGCTAACATTTTAGACTATGGCACACCCAGTTGCTACACTGAGAGCTCTTCTCCAACGTGAAATTAGAGGATTAAATTGCGGATACTCGTTCCCCATGGGACTTAATGAACAAGTTGCTCTAAATTGCTATCTTTAGATTAGGGGTCTACCATAAAATACTACACAATATAGTGGCTGTGTGGATGCCATTATCTATCATGGACGTTGACTAATGTTGGGGTTCCTTCGTAAATTTTATCCCGAATAGGATTAGTATCCGGTGATATTAGCATTTATATGCCCATTGCTTGCTATTTTGTATAGTATAATAGTGTTCATCTTCTACTAGGCTGTTGGTTTTTGCCCTTTCCTGGAGTAGCAGATATAGCCTGCTGATAGGGCGCCGCTGTTGATGTCTACGATTATCTGAACTAAGGTCTGAACCCTGCCTTTATTACCATTCAGATATAAGTACCATTCAGTATTAGTACTGTTAGTTTTTATAGAGTACATATTTTATCTGTGTTTTATTATGTCTATTTAATATGGGCACTAGCACCTTATACTGTGGCACTTTAACTGTGGCACGTTACCCTTGACTCACGGAAGTATCGGTGGTGTCTTGTCCCCGTAGGGGTTGTATATGTATTAACAGTCACGGTACATGTCTACTCTCTTTGTGTATTCACTGTATGTTTTAGTAGACACCTAGCTTTATCTTTTTACTAGTGGTTTTTAGAGGTATCTTTCTTAGCTCCCTTTCATGGCGGGGGGAGGTTTGGTAGTACATTACATCACTAATAGGGTGTATGGGTCTTTCTTCCGCCATTGGCACTGAGAGAAACCAGTGGTGGGGGGTTGAGGGGGGTGTATTTTGATCATATAGTTTGCTATTTATCTGCTTGTGTTTTGATGGTCTGTAACCCTGAGGACGGCCCTTCAGTATTGGGCTGAAACACGTAGGCTAAGGACCTGCTGTTTGTTATCATTAAAGTTTTGATGTTTAAGTCCGTGGAGTGCCTGGAATTTATATTTACATTTGGAGGATTTGATCCAGTAGCACCCCAGCCGCTGAAACCAAACGGAGTGCGGTGGATTCCACATACTTTTATATATATATATATATATATATATACACACAGAAATACGAAGGCACTCACAGGTCTGAAACTTTTGAATGGCACCCAGGCATTTCCTTGCTTGGAATGGAGTGCTGATCGCTGCTGTTTGCTCTATAGTAAGACACAAACAGTTGTTACAAGCAGAGGCATTTATTACAGACTGGTTGCTTTTACACTGCAATTATTCACAATCAGCTTTGCTGCATGTGTTTCTGATTTCCCTTTGATTGCCATGTTGTCTCTAGACTGGGTTGCAATCATTCCCTCTGTTCTATTACTGGAGATTGTTTCTAGTGAAATTGTGGAACCAGATATTCCCATACATCAAAAGCTCTGTTACTCAGATCCCTGTTCAATATTTAGTTGTGGAAGCAAGCCAAACTTTTACTGGAATATATTTTATCTTAGATACAGAAAGCCAAATACTGAGAACAAATTGAGAGCCATGTGACCTAAGGGCTGCCCATTCAAGCTACCCAGCCTAATCACTCAATAAGCTTATATCCCAGTACAGCCTCAGAACAAAGCTATAACATCTCAGATGAAATGCAAAACTGAAACTAGCTCTTTACTGAACATTCACTTTTTGTAGTGATTTCTAAAACCCACCCCAATATCTGATTGGTCCAAGATCCAAGATCCAATCAGATTTAAGATTGTATCTAGACCAATCAGATTTTGGGTGTGCATTTATGAGACACTATAAAACAGCATGAAATCTTCAGAGAAGCTCAGTTTCTAATCAGCAGTCAAACTAGCAGGTCTTGCCTTTGTATTTAGGTTAGAGACTTGCAAGTAGATGGCTGATTCTGAATTTTTTTTTTTTTAGTGCCTGGGTTTCATACCTATGGTGTTGTATAGGAGTCTATAAACACACATAAATGTTGTTATAACAGATAAATGAAAATAAGTGTTTGGATTACAGAGTCTAAATTACTCATTAGCAAAATAGTGACTAATCCAAGTGCCTATGCAGTTGCATTACTAGTTTCTCCATTCCCTGACAAGCACTCTCAAACAGCAAAGGGCAGATAGGGATTGTATATTGAAAACATGCAGTGTAAATACAACCAGGTTGTAATGAATGCAGCCCTGCTACTTACATTACTATAAGCATCCCCCAAATAATGAGATGATCTGATAACTAAACATATATCCACTTACAATAAAGCTTATTATCAAATAAAAAAATATGCTAACAAATGCAATGTGTTTCTCTATTGCCCAGTGCACCACATAGCCAGGAAAAACCAACTTGTACACCTCACTATAAGAGAAAATGAATGGTGGCAACTAAAGTTACTATGTTATTTATCATAGTAACTCTTTAGTTGCCACCATTCCCGTAGCAGGAAGGACATATGTAAAAAGACCTTTCAAATGCGGGCAACAAAAATCAAAGTTTATTGCAAGCACTTTCTGCACAAGTTTACAGGTATAAAATGACACCTATATGGAAAAAATGTTATCTTTAGATATCCAATCCGAAACTCTCTGCTGTGTGCAGATTTGCTATAACTAGAATGTTCATGCAAATCAAGTGAATTGCATGATGGGAAATTCCCTTTTCCAAGCTGCCTCTTAGTGATTACTGAGCATGCTTGCCCTCATAGAAACCTTGATGAGGAACAGTTACAGGCAGAGAAACAAATTACTCTAGAATGGCTCCTACTCTTTAATTTCTAGGACTTTCAACAGACATTGCAAGAGAACCATAAAGAGCTGAGCAGTAAGGTAAGGGGTTTTAAACACTGCACAGTGGGGCATAGTGAGTTAAACTTGCACTAACCTAATCAGTACTGGTTAGCATGAGTTTTAACCCCTAGTTTATTAGCACAGCACACGTGGATCAGTCCCTTGGAAAGGAGTATAGCAGAGTATAGCACTGTCCTTCAGCACCAATTCCACAAGTGATTATCCATAGGGTGGACACATTCCCAGGTAGGCACGTTATTTATACCTGTCTCTTTCTTTACACGTCACTTCCTGATGAGGTCTAAGTATGAGACTGAAACGTTTGAAGTATAACATGTCAATAAATATGATGAAGATTATTAAGAAAGACCAGGAGTGCTCTTTTCAGATGTAATTATATATATATATATATATATATATATATATATAATATATATATTATATTTGTTGTTACATAATTGTAACATAATTGCCTAAGATTCTGGTACAAGTCATTCTGAATTGAGAAAGCCAGTCGGATGACTAGCGAAACGTCTTCAAGAACTAAACTTCAAGTCTAGTTGATCTAATTGAATGCAACAGATATTTTGTTGTTGTTTGTGAAAGTACTTTAAATAGCAGGGGAAGCAGCCATGACTTATATTGCACAAGCAGAATGCAGCTATGATCTCCTCTCCTCCCTTCTGACTGGCATTTATTTGAGAACAACGCTCTAACTCCTCCCTCCTGCACACATTTCCTTCCCTTGCTTGTTCCTGGCTTGTGGAGGGGTTTCAGTGTCCATTGCTGTGGAGAGAGACAGAGATCCGTTCCCCATTGTAAGTTTCTGGTCCCCACACGTTGTACAATGTGATTTACATTGAGGGAGCTTTCAAGGTGACTGACCCATAAGGCAAAGCAGCCACTACCAGGTTAGTGTGTAGGGAAGGTTAATGAGAGCTAGAGATGATATGGGCACGAACCACAAGGTGTTAACTTATTTCCAGCAGTTATATTTCTTTTTTAACCCCTCTGTTATATGTCACAGTGTTAGTTTTAGGTAACAGGAAATATGGAAAGTGTTCAGTATGCAAGTACATGATGACAGTTGATGAACTTGAGTATCCCAATGGAAGAACTTATAAGATCAAAAGTCTGATACCTGCCAGTCCAATCATTGATCTATATGACTAAGTCAGGTGTTCCAAAATGTATATAGGAAAACAAAACATAGTTTAAGTGTCACAATACAGGAACATATAAGGGCAATTTTGAATAGAAATCCCTTGAAATTAGTGTAGCAACACGTGATAGAACATCATGGCAAACCCTATTGTATAAATTCTGTGGGATTGAAAAATGTGACTTAGGAGATATAATAACTCTACTAAAGAAAGAGCTAAGTGGATTTCCAATTTGAATACCTTGATCCCAAATGGGTTAAATGAGAAATGCAATACAGTTTACTCTGAAGTAAACTAAGTTGTCGTATATCATGATACTTAAGGTATAAATAGTATTACAATTTTCACCTTCATAAAGTTATGTTTACTGAAGGATATGTGTAAACAAATTGATACATTGTGGGTGGAATGATATAGTTTCCAATATTATTTTAAAACTTCTCACCATATTCCTCCAACATTCCACCACAATGTATCAATTTGTTTACACATATCCTTCAGTAAACATAACTTTATCTGAAGGTGAAACATTGTAATACTATTTTATACCAGAGACCAGAAGCAACTGGGGCAGATTACAGAAGGAGCTTGTAAAGGTGTTAACCTGCAAAATGTTAGTTTAAGTAATAAAAGAACAAGTACCAAGGAATGTACCAAACAAACATCAACCTCCTAATACCAGTAGAACACATGCTTTCAATGCATTATCTGTGTGTAGTGAAGAGGGTGACATATTGCAACATATCGGTCATAGGACATCACTGCCAATAAAGATATAGCTGACACCGTAAAAAACAGAATGAAGTATATTTGCGTTATACAAGCCTGATAGAAATTAACCTTTCTTGTGTGTGAAAATAAAAGAGCATCCGTGGGATAGTGACCGAGGAATAGCCCATATCCAGACATGCCAGCGTTCCAAGAAGAAGTACATGGGGGTTTGGAGATGGGAATCTGGACAGATCAGAAGGACAATGAGAAGATTCCCAGTCAGAGTCATCAGATAGACCAACAGAAACACCAGGAACAGAGGAAGTTGGAGACTAGGATGATCAGATAGTCCAGAGAGAACCAATGTGTACAATACGGTTTGGTTTTCCATCTTGATTTTGATATTATTTATTAATGTTGCAAGAAAAGTTTAAACAAAGCTTAGGAAAATGTTTTCAAGTTGGTAAATCAAAGCAAAATCCATTTGCCGAATTTGGAATCTTACTCTGATGAGTTGGAAATGAAAGGAAATCAAACAGGAAATAGATTGTGGCGATTTTTCTTTCTCGATCATTTAGCAAATTAGATTCTTTATCGATCTCTTAAAAAATCGATTCTTTTTTTTGCATTACACCAAAAGTGGACCGATATCGAGTGTAGAATAGATCGAATTTTGATTTTTTTGGTCTGGTCGGATAATTTATGTTGATTTCATTAAAAAGCATGCAAGCCTGTTGAAATATCAGTTATAAATCAAAGAATCATACTTTAAAGGAATCTCATTTTAAAAGGAATCACATTTAAATGGAATTGCAATTGTTAAGAAATCACAGAAAAGAATCATATTGGAAAAGAAACCTATTTAGAAAGGAATCACATTTATAAAGGAATCGCATTTATAAAGGAATCGCATTTATAAAGGAATCGCATTTATAAAGGAATCGCATTATAAAGGAATTGCATTTAAGAAGAAATTGCATTATAAAGGAATCACATTTATAAAGGAATCGCATATTAAAAAGAAATTGCATTTATAAAGGAATCGCATTTAAAAAGAAATTGCATTTATAAAGGTATCGCATTTATAAAGGAATCACATTTTAAAAGAAATTGCATTTTTAAAAAGGAATCACATTTATAAAGTAATCGCATTTATAAAGAAATCGCTTTAGTAAAGAATCGAAATCGTGTGTGTTCTGTGTTCAATTCAATTTTAATCAACAGTCAATCATTTATCTAACAAGTTGATTGAAATGAAAAACGATCTGAGACAAATCAGAATAGTGCTACTTACATGTATCAATTATAGACCAAGATGAGGCAGAGTCATTTATTCAGTATAGTGTCCCTTTAACTGTAGACATTCCATCAAATTCTGAACACCACCTGGGGCATTTATTTTGCAATTAATAATCAATTATAAAGGAAATGGTCCAGAATGGCAGGCAACAAGTAAAAATGGGCAACAAGTAAATAAATTTGTCACATGATATTAAATTGATTCCCTGATTAAATTAATAAATCAAACAAATCAGATCAGTTTATGTTAACCAGTTAGTTTATTCCTAAAATTTGTTAAAATAATTTATTTTAATTACAGGGTTTTTTTTGGTGTTGTATTTGTTAGTTGTATTGGATCATGGTAGAAAAGCTTAAGTCTTAAATAGCTGCAATGTGTTCAGTTCTTTAGATGATTTAATGTCATAATGATACTGTAAGCGCTGTATTGACTGGAAGGTGTACAATTTGCATTAATCTAGTTGAAAATTTCTTATACGATTTATGCTTTGTATGAGCTTTAAAAGGGCTTTTGTAATACATTGAATAAAAATGACAGGCATGTGATAAAGTATCATGTTTGAATTGAACCATATAAAATACAAAGGAAATTTATTTCATATAAAAAAACAATCTACATTTTGTGTTATTTTTGTGAATGATAGAACTACATTACCAAGCAAATAATAAGCATTAACTCCTGGTAATGAAAGGAGCATTATAACAGTGAATACTAACCCTAACATACATATGTGGGTGTGTTATAAACAAAAACAAACCATCTAAGCAAAATTAAAATTGTTAACAAGATATAGATTGTGCTGCAAAGAAATCCTTTTAAAGAACTAAACTTCAAGTCCAGTTGATCACACTGAATACAACAGATACAGATACACAAATTTTAAAATGTTAAATGTGATTTCTATTTTGATTACATGACAAATCCTTGTCCAATCTTACCTGTAATATCCAGATATCATCTATGATCGTAAAGGAAAACCTCAGCCATAAATACTCTTCTACCAACCTACTGAGGTTAATTACAATATAACAATTACCAGGTCTCCCACAATGGGCCTGTAACCTACTGAGATGATCAAACTCTCCTGTGTGATTCTCATAGTGATTTGTTGGCTATTAACCCCTTTTACATGCACTTGTTCTTTCTTTCATCCTGTACTGTATATTACATTGATACATGAGTTTATAAAATATACCAGTGTATCCACTGCAAGCAATGCAATATTGATTTGTGTCTTTTCCTACATAAATGTCTAATGCCAGCGTATGCAATAGCTGACATTAAAGTCTGAAGACGTTGAATAATGATCAAGCAGAATAGGCAGCTTCAGGGATGACCATTAGCCATTGGCGATGACATCAGCATGGATTTGGGATGTGTAAGTAAGTTTGGTAGATCTTTGCAATAGGTAATTATAATGAAAACATACATTTAGGGGGTCTTTACACTATTAGGAATTTGTTAAGAGGCTTGAGATTTCCTTTAAAAAAGATTTCAAACAGGTATCTCTTTAGTTAGGAATTATATAGACTGTCAGAGGATGTTATAGGACTGGAATTTTTTAGAGGAGAACTCTCTTTATAAGGTGTTCATATATTTTTATATTACACAAGTTTTATATCACGTAAAATTACGATTTGACCTTTTTTCCATTACATATGTTAAGTCAAGGGGTAATTTCAAAGTGGTAAAATATTCATCAAATATAAATAGTTAATAATATAGACAAACCGGGTTATTCAATAAAAGTTTTATCGTTTAAAATGGTGCTAATTTTGCCCCAACCAATCAGATGTGAAGCTTAAAATGTTAAATAAGATTGATTGGTTGGGGCAAAATTAGCACCATTTTAAATGATAAGAACTTTTATTGAAGCTCCTGTAAGACTGTACAAAGGTCTCAGATGCAAGTAATGTAGAGGGTCACACACCCGAAATGTTATGATATGTGGGTTTTGATCAATTTAATAAAAAAATTTGTTTGTCGTGCGGCCCTCGACATTACTTGCATCTGTTACATTATCCGCCAAGGGTTGGATTTTGTGAGGAGAGTTAGCACCACCACACTCAGTACGAGTGCAGAGGACTGTATATTTTCTGTACAAAGGTCTCATTAACAATGGAATTATTATATTCATAAAAATGTTTTTTTAATGTCGTTTCAGGTTACCAACATATTGAGCTCTACAACCACAAATGACAAGGTAAACAATATATTGGGATGAGGGTGTATGGATATATCATTGCATAGAATATTATAACATTGATTTTTGATCTGCATTGCTGACAAACATTGATTTGGATCTGCATGGGTGCAACATTGATTTTTGATCTGATGGGCTGACAAACATTGATTTTTTGATCTGATGGGCAGACAAACATTGATTTTTGGTCTGCAGGGCTGACATACATTGATGTTTGGATCTACAGGACATGACAACATTGCTTTTGATTTGCTGGGCTGACAAACATTGATTTTTGATCTTCTGGGCTGACAAACATTGATTTTTTATCTGCAGGGCTGATAAAATTGATTTTTGATCTTCTGGGCTGACAAACATTGATTTTGGATCTACAGGGCTGAGAGAAACATTGATTTTGGATCTGCAGGGTTGACAAACATTGATTTTTGATCTACTGGGCTGACAAACATTGATAATTGATCTTGCTGGGCTGACATTGAATTAGGATCTGCAGGGCTGACAAACATTGATTTTTGATCTGCTAGGCTGACATTGAGTTTAGGATCTGCAGGGCTGAACAAACATTGATTGTTGATCTGTAGGGCTGACAAACATTGATTGTTGATCTGTAGGGCTGACAAACATTGGTTTTTGATGTGCTGGGTTGACAACATTTTTTGAATCTGCTGGGCTGACAATATTGATTATTGATTGCAGGGGGCTGACAAACATTGATTTTTTCTGCTGGGCTGACAAACATTGATTATGGATCTGCTAAACTGACCTGATTTAGAATCTGCAGGGCTGACAAACATTGATTTTTGATCTGCAGGGCTGACGTTGTGACAATAATATATATATATAATATATATAATATAATTGAAGGGCAGATATAGTCCTCCCAAATAGAATCTCATATCTGGCACCTATTGAATACCCTAAAATGATAACAGAATAATATTTATCAATATCCCAATACACATTATAGCCTCCAAACAGATAAGCAATATTCACAATAATTACAAAATCAAACAAGCAAAATATAAAATGCAATATTATAATAATATTACAGATATAAAATCTAAAAGGAAAAGAGTGTGTGGATTAGATAAAATTAGTCCATAGTCCAAAGTTTCAGTATGAGGATTAATAGAGAATATTCTCCAGCAGGTAAATAAATACCATTCAAAATCTCTAAGAGTTCTCCCAAACCATAAACTTTTCACATAAGCAGTTACTGTATTTCATTTGTTCAAAAGAACCTCTGCTAATCAGGAGCCTGTCCTTTGGGTATGATACCACCTTAAAACTTCAATGTTAGTACAGTCATTTTCAATCGGGCAAATCCAGCATACGCTACCACTCCTGTTGCATAAGGAGTGGATCACAATTCCATTCGTCTGGATTCCGATGAGAGCATATGAGTCTCTTGTACATTAGGGCTTGTATACGGCTCAGTCTTTCCTTTGATCCGCGGCTGCAATTAATCCATACACACATGTCCACAGTTCGCCTCTCCTACGTACATTTCATCACCATGTGACATCTTCAATGCATGGTTATTGTTACTTCGATTTGTATCTAATCTCCATTCTTGTGCTACTGCACAATTATTTAAGCCTTTATGCACAATACATATTAATTCAATGAACATTTTTTTTGATAAAATACATTTTGGTGGTCTCAATGGATTAAATCCTAATAGTTTCCAATATATTTTAAAACTTCTCACCATATTCCTCCACATTCCACCCCCACAATTTCAATTTGTTTACACATATCCTTCAGTAAAAAATAACTTTATCTGAAGGTGAAACATGTGTAATACTAGTGCAAGAAAAGTTTAAACAAAGCTTAGGAAAATGTTTTCAAGTTGGTAAAATCAAAAGCAAAAAATCAATTTGCAGAATTTGAAAGAATCTTACTCTGATGAGTTGGAAATGAAAGGAAATCAAACAGGAAATCAAACAGGAAATAGATTGTGGCGATTTTTCTTTCCGATCATTTAGCAAATTAGATTCTTTAAATCGATCTCTTAAAAAATCGATTCTTTTTTTTGCATTAGATCAACCAAAAGTACCGATATCGAGTGTAGAATAGATCGAATTTTGATTTTTTGGTCTGGTCGGATAATTTATGTTCGATTTCATTAAAAGCATGCAAGCCTGTTGAAATATCAGTTTAAATCAAGAATCATACTTTAAAGGAATCTCATTTTAAAGGAATCACATTTAAATGGAATTGCAATTGTTAAGAAATCACAGAAAAGAATCATATTGGAAAAGAAACCTATTTAGAAAGAACACTTAAGGAATCACATTTATAAGGAATCGCATTTATAAAGGAATCCATTTATAAAGGAATCGCATTTATAAAGGAATTGCATTTAAGAAGAAATGCATTTATAAAGGAATCACATTTATAAAGGAATCGCATTTAAAAAGAAATTGCATTTATAAAGGAATCGCATTTAAAAAAATGCATTATATAGGTATCGCATTTATAAAGGAATCACATTTTAAAAGAATTGCATTTTTAAAAAGGAATCATTATTAAAGTAATCGCATTTATAAAGAAATCGCTTTAGTAAAGAATCGAAATCGTGTGTGGTTCTGTGTTCAATTCAATTTTATTCAACAGTCAATCATTTATCTAACAAGTTGATTGAAATGAAAACGATCTGAGACAAATCAGAATAAGTGCTGACTTACATGTATCAATTATAGACCAGATGGGCGAGTCATTTATTCAGTATAGTGTCCCTTTAACTGTAGACATTCCATCAAAATTCTGACCACCACCTGGGGCATTTATTTTGATTAATAATCATTATAAAAGGAAATGGTCCAGAATGGGCAAACAGTAAAAATGGGCAACAAGTAAATAAATTTGTCACATGATATTAATTGATTCCCTGATTAAATTAATAAATCAAACAAATCAGATCAGTTTATGTTACCATAGTTTATTCCTAAAATTTTGTTAAAATAATTTATTTTTAATTACAGGTTTTTTTTTTTTGGTGTTGATTTTGTTTAGTGTATTGGATCTGGACAGTAGAAAACTAGCTTAAGTCTTAAAAATAGAAGCTGCACAATGTGTTACAGCTTTCTTTGAGATTTGTATGAACTATATTAAAGGGATGTTCACTCAAATGCAAATACATACATTTGTAAAGCTCTGGCTAGTTTAATTTGCAACTGTGAAGGTTGTAGCAAGTTTGCAGATTAGAATCTTAGTTGTCAATATTTATTTCTTCAAATATACGTAATTATTTACTATATAATAACTAAACAGTGCGGATTAGTTGAGCTTTAAGGGCATTTGTGTATTTTTGTGAATGATAGAACTCTACCAAGCAAATATAAAGCATTAACTCCATGGTAATGAAAGGAGCATTATTACAGTGAATACTAACCCTAACATACATATGTGGGTGTGTTATAAACAAACAACAACATCTTAAGCAAATATAGAATCTTACTCTGATGAGTTGGAAATGAAAGGAAATCAAACAGGAAATAGATTGTGGCGATTTTTCTTTCCGATCATTTAGCAAATTAGATTCTTTAAATCGATCTCTTAAAAAATCGATTTCACTGAGCTTCTCTGAAGATTTCATGCTGTTTTATAGTGTCTCATAAATGCACACCCAAAATCTGATTGGTCTAGATACAATCTTAAATCTGATTGGATCTTGGGAATTTAGGAGACACTATAAAACAGCATGAAATCTTCAGAGAAGCTCAGTTTCTAATCAGCAGTCAAACTAGCAGGTCTTGCCTTTGTATTAGGTTAGAGACTTGCAAGTAGATGGCTGATTCTGAATTTTTTTTTTTTTTAGTGCCTGGGTTTCATACCTATGGTGTTGTATAGGAGTCTATAAACACACATAAATGTTGTTATAACAAGAAATGAAAATAAGTGTTTGGATTACAGGTCTAAATTACTCATTAGCAAAATAGTGACTAATCCAAGTGCCTATGCAGTTGCATTACTAGTTTCTCATTCCCGACAAGCACTCTCAAACAGCAAAGGGCAGAAGGGATTGTATATGAAAACATGCAGTGTAAATACAACCAGGTTGTAATGAATGCAGCCCTGCTACTTACATTTACTATAAGCATCCCCCAAATAATGAGATGATCTGATAACTAAACATATATCCACTTACAAATAAGCTTATTATCAAATAAAAAATATGCTAACAAATGCAATGTGTTTCTCTATTGCCCCAGTGCACCACATAGCCAGGACAAAAACCAACTTGTACACCTCACTATAGAGAAAATGAATGGTGGCAACTAAAGTTACTATGTTATATCATAGTAACTCTTTAGTTGCCCACCATTCCCGTAGCAGGAAGGACATATGTAAAAAGACCTTTCAAATGCGGGCAACAAAAATCAAAGTTTATTGCAAGCTTTCTGCACAAGTTACAGGTATAAAATGACACCTATATGGAAAAAATGTTCTTTAGATATCCAATCCGAACTATCTTGTGTGTGCAGATTTGCTATAACTAGAATGTTCATGCAAATCAAGTGAATTGCATGATGGGAAATTCCCTTTTCCAATGCTGCCTCTTAGTGATTACTGAGCATGCTTGCCCTCATAGAAACCTTGATGAGGAACAGTTACAGGCAGAAACAAATTACTCTAGAATGGCTCCTACTCTTTAATTTCTAGGACTTTAACAGACATTGCAGAGAACCATAAAGAGCTGGCAGTAAGGTAAGGGTTTTTAAACACTGCACAGTGGGGCAGTATAGAAGGTTAAATTTTAGTTTTGGGGGTGGACATGCCCTTTAACAGTAATACTCTCAGCGACAATGGTGTGTTTAAAAGTCCAAAAATACTCCAAGTGCAGTAAAACCAGGTAGAATCCACTTAATCCAAAAGTTTAAATGCAATAGATGCAGGTTGTGTAAGTAATTAAAAAGTTATAAAAAACAAAAAACGTAAAACCATTGTTAAGATCAAGTATCATAGGATAAGTTGTAATTATTGATCTAACAATAGTTTTTATGTGTTTTTTATGATTTTAACTACATCCCCAAGTATCCTGAGCAACCGCATTTATTGTATCATCGCTTCCTATTTTGGCATTACGCGTGTATTTAAAAAACTTCTAGAAAATTCAAATTTGAAATTAAAAATTCAGAAAAGTAAAAATAATTAACGGTGACACAGTGATATAATGTATATTTTGGTCTAATTTTTATTAGAAAAAATTAGGGACATGAAGTGTTGTCTTTTTATAGTTGTATATGGAGTGTGAGTGCCATCCTTCATCTGTATAAATATATATATTGTGCTTCGGCAACACACACACTGTATATTAATACAATATCAGCCCAAGGAAATTCCTCATCCTATCAGGTAAGCGTGGGATTAAATCCATTATTCTGGTTCCTGCGCCATTTTCTATTAACCGCACAGGCAGCCGATGCAAAAAAATATATGTTAATTATGCGCCACTTATTATCGTGAAAAGGAATGGATTTAAAATCGAGGCCTTACCCCCATTCTCCTTACCTGCCTCGTAACTCACACTACTGATTACTGCATTGCCAGAACACGAAGAAAGAGGAACATGGGCGTACAACACTCTTGTGACTCATAAATCTACATAAAGCTCTTTTAATGATTTTTCATTTTCTCATTTCTCAGACTGAGTATTAGAGGATTGACTAAGGGTGTTAATACAGTTAAAATACAGATGCCACTTATCTACTGCAGAATGATCCTTTGCTATTGGTGTGATAAGTAGCTAATAAACCAGTTCCATAGAATATAAAGACAACAGTCAGATGGGAGAACAGGTGGAGAAGGCCTTAGATCATTGGCTTAGACTGCATCTTCATAATAGTGTTCAATATAATTATATATGGGCAAAATGTGAGGGTGAAAAAAAACTCAGCAAGTAATGTTCCAAGTACAAGAATGAGTAATACATTAATGAATGTGTCACTACAAGAGACATAGAAGCAACTGGGGCAGATTACAGAAGGAGCTTTGTAAAGGTGTTAACCTGCAAAATGGTAGTTTAAGTAATAAAAGAACAGTACCAAGGAATGTACCAAACACAAACATCAACAATCCTAATACCAGTAGAAACACATGCTTTCAAAGCATTATCTGTGGTAGTGAAGAGGGTGACATATTGCAACAATATCGGTCATAGGACATCACGCCAATAAAGATATAGCTGACACCGTAAAAAAACAGAAAGAAGTATATTTGAGTTATACAAGCCTGTATAGAAATAACCTTTCTTGTGTGTGAAAATCAAAGAGCATCCGTGGGATAGTGACTGAGGAATAGCCCAATCAGACATGCCAGCGTTCCAAGGAAGAAGTACATGGGGGTTTGGAGATGGGAATCTGTACAGATCAGAAGGACAATGAGAAGATTCCAGTCAGAGTCATTAGATAGACCAACAGAAACACCAGGAACAGAGGAAGTTGGAGACTAGGATGATCAGATAGTCCAGAGAGAACCAATGTGTACAATACGGTTTGGTTTTCCATCTTGATTTTGATTATTTATTAATGTTGCAAGAAAAGTTTTAAACAAAGTTAGGAAAATGTTTTCAAGTTGGTAAAATCAAAAGCAAAAATCAATTTGCAGAATTTGAAAGAATCTTACTCTGATGAGTGGAAATGAAAGGAAATCAAACAGGAAGAATAGATTGTGGCGATTTTTCTTTCGATCATTTAGCAAATTAGATTCTTTAAATCGATCTCTTAAAAAATCGATTTCTTTTTTTGCATTAGATCAACCAAAAGGACCGATATCGAGTGTAGAATAGATCGAATTTGATTTTTTGGTCTGGTCGGATAATTTATGTTCGATTTCATTAAAAGCATGCAAGCCTGTTGAAATATCAGTTTATAAATCAAAGAATCAACTTTAAAGGAATCTCATTTTAAAAGGAATCACATTTAAATGGATTGCAATTGTTAAGAAATCACAGAAAAGAATCAATTGGAAAAGAAAAACATTTAGAAAGGAATCACATTTATAAGGAATCGCATTTATAAAGGAATCGCATTATTAAAGGAATCGCATTTATAAAGGATCGCATTTATAAAGGAATTGCATTTAAGAAGAAGAAATTGCATTTATAAAGGAATCACATTTATAAAGGAATCGCATTTAAAAAGAAATTGCATTTATAAAGGAATCGCATTTAAAAAGAAATTGCATTTATAAAGGTATCGCATTTATAAAGGAATCACATTTTAAAAGAAATTGCATTTTTAAAAAGGAATCACATTTATAAAGTAATCGCATTATAAAAGAAATCGCTTTAGTAAAGAATCGAAATCTGTGTGTGGTTCTGTGTTCAATTCAATTTTAATCAACAGTCAATCATTTATCAACAAGTTGATGAAATGAAAAACGATCTGAGACAAATCAGAATAAGTGCTACTTACATGATTCAATTATAGACCAAGATGAGGCAGAGTCATTTATTCAGTATAGTGTCCCTTTAACTGTAGACATTCCATCAAAATTCTGACCACCACCTGGGGCATTTATTTTGCAATTAATAATCAATTATAAAAGGAAATGGTCCAGAATGGGCAAACAAGTAAAAATGGGAACAAGTAATAAATTTGTCACATGTTAAATTGATTCCCTGATTAAATTAATAAATCAAACAAAATCAGATCAGTTTATGGTAACCAGTAGTTTATTCTAAAATTTTGTTAAAATAATTATTTTAATTAGGGTTTTTTTTTGTGTTGTATTTGTTTAGTTGTATTGGATCATGGACAGTAGAAAACTAGCTTAAGTCTTAAAAATAGAAGCTGCACAATGTGTACAGCTTTCTTTGAGATTTGTATGAGAACTATATTAAAGGGATGTTCACTCAAATGCAAATACATACATTTGTAAAGCTCTGGCTAGTTTAATTTGCAACTGTGAAGGTTGTAGCAAGTTTGCAGATTAGAATCTTTAGTTGTCAATATTTATTTCTTCAATATAACGTAATTATTACTATAAATACTAAACAGTGCGGATGTAGTTGAGCTTTAAAGGGCATTTGTGATTTTGTGAATGATAGATACATCTACCAAGCAAATAATAAGCATAACTCCATGGTACATGAAAGGAGCATTATAACAGTGAATACTAACCCTAATACATACATATGGGGGGTGTTAAAACAAAACAAACCATCTAAGCAAAATATAAAATTGTAAACAAGATAAGATTGTGCTGCAAAGAAATCCTTTTTTAAAGAACTAAACTTCAAGTCCAGTTGATCACACTGAATACAACAGATACAGATACACAAATTTAAAATGTTAAATGTGATTTCATGATTACATGACAAATCCTTGTCCAATCTTACCTGGAATATCCAGATATATTATGATCGTAAAGGAAACCTCAGCCAAAATACTCTCCACCAAACCTACTGAGGTTAATTACAATTAACAATATACCAGGTCTCCCACAATGGCCTGTAACCTACTGAGATGATCAAACTCTCCTGTGTGTGATTTCATAGTGATTTGTTGGCTATTAACCCCTTTTACATGCACTTGTTCTTTCTTTCATCCTGTACTGTATTATTACATTGATACATGAGTTTTATAAAATATACCAGTGTATCCACGCAAGCAATGCAATATTGTATTTGTGTCTTTTCCTACATAAATGTCTAATGCCAGCGTATGGAATAGCTGACATTAAAGTCTTGAAGACGTTGAATAATGATCAAGCAGAATAGGCAGCTTCAGGGATGACCATAGCCATTGGCGATGACATCAGCATGGATTTGGGATGTTGTAAGTAAGTTTGGTAGAATCTTTGCAATAGGTAATTATAATGAAAACTACATTTAGGGGGTCTTTACACTTATAGGAATTTTGTTAAGAGGCTTGAGATTTCCTTTAAAAACTGATTTCAAACAGGTATCTCTTTAGTTAGGAATTAAAGACTGTCGAGGATGTTATAGGACTGGAATTTTTTTAGAGGGACCTCTCTTTTATATCAGGTGTTCCATTATTTCTTATATTACACAAGTTTTATATCAAGTAAAAATTACGATTTGACCTTTTTTCCATTACATATGTTAGTCAAGGGGTAATTTCAAAGTGGTAAAATATTCATCAAATATATAGTTTAATATAGACAAACGGGTTATTCAATAAAAGTTCTTATCGTTTAAAATGGTGCTAATTTTGCCCCAACCAATCAGATGTAAGCTTACAATGTAAATAAGATCTGATTGGTGGGGCAAAATTAGCACCATTTTAAATGATAAGAACTTTTATTGAAGCTCCTGTAAGACTGTACAAAGGTCTCAGATGCAAGTAATTGTAGAGGGTACCACACCCCGAAATGTGTATGATATGTGTGGTTTTTGATCAATTTAATAAAAAAATTTGTTTGGCGTGCGGCCCTCGACATTACTTGCATCTGTTACATTATCCGCCAAGGGTTGGATTTTTGAGGAGTTAGCACCCACACTCAGTACGAGTGCAGAGGACGTATATTTTCTGTACAAAGGTCTCCATTAACAATGGAATTATTATATTCAAAAATTGTTTTTTTAATTGTCGTTTCAGGTTACCAACATATTGAGCTCTACAACCACAAAGACAAGGTAAACAATATATTGGGAATGAGGGTGTATGGTTATCATTGCATAGAATATTAAACATTGATTTTTGATCTGCATTGCTGACAAACATTGATTTGGATTGGCATGGTGACAACATTGATTTTTGATTGATGGGGACAAACATTGATTTTTTGATGATGGGCAGACAAACATTGATTTTGGTCTGCAGGGCTGACATACATTGATTTTGGATCACAGGACTGACAACATTGCTTTTTTGATTTGCTGGGCTGACAAACATTGATTTTTGATCTTCTGGGCTGACAAACATTGATTTTTTATCTGCAGGGCTGATAACATTGATTTTGATCTTCTGGGCTGACAAACATTGATTTTGGATCTACAGGGCGGAGAAACATTGATTTTGGATTGCAGGGTTGACAAACATTGATTTTGATCTACTGGGCTGCTGACAAAAATGTAATTTGATCTGCTGGGCTGACATGAATTGTGTTGTATTTGTTTAGTTGTATTGGATCATGGACAGTAGAAAACTAGCTTAAGTCTTAAAAATAGAAGCTGCACAATGTGTTACAGCTTTCTTTGAGATTTGTATGAGAACTATATTAAAGGGGATGTTCACTCAAATGCAAATACATACATTTGTAAAGCTCTGGCTAGTTTAATTTGCAACTGTGAAGGTTGTAGCAAGTTTGCAGATTAGAATCTTTAGTTGTCAATATTTATTTCTTCAATATAACGTAATTATTTACTCATATAATAACTAAACAGTGCGGATGTAGTTGAGCTTTAAAGGGCATTTTGTGTATTTTTGTGAATGATAGATACATCTACCAAGCAAATAATAAGCATTAACTCCATGGTACATGAAAGGAGCATTATAACAGTGAATACTAACCCTAATACATACATATGTGGGTGTGTTATAAACAAAAACAAACCATCTTAAGCAAAATATAAAATTGTAAACAAGATAAGATTGTGCTGCAAAGAAATCCTTTTTTAAAGAACTAAACTTCAAGTCCAGTTGATCACACTGAATACAACAGATACAGATACACAAATTTTAAAATGTTAAATGTGATTTCTATTTTGATTACATGACAAATCCTTGTCCAATCTTACCTGTAATATCCAGATATCATCTATGATCGTAAAGGAAACCTCAGCCATAAATACTCTTCCTACCAAACCTACTGAGGTTAATTACAATATAACAATATACCAGGTCTCCCACAATGGGCCTGTAACCTACTGAGATGATCAAACTCTCCTGTGTGATTCTCATAGTGATTTGTTGGCTATTAACCCCTTTTACATGCACTTGTTCTTTCTTTCATCCTGTACTGTATTATTACATTGATACATGAGTTTTATAAAATATACCAGTGTATCCACTGCAAGCAATGCAATATTGTATTTGTGTCTTTTCCTACATAAATGTCTAATGCCAGCGTATGCAATAGCTGACATTAAAGTCTTGAAGACGTTGAATACTGATCAAGCAGAATAGGCAGCTTCAGGGATGACCATTAGCCATTGGCGATGACATCAGCATGGATTTGGGATGTGTAAGTAAGTTTGGTAGAATCTTTGCAATAGGTAATTATAATGAAAACTACATTTAGGGGGTCTTTACACTATATAGGAATTTTGTTAAGAGGCTTGAGATTTCCTTTAAAAACTGATTTCAAACAGGTATCTCTTTAGTTAGGAATTATATAGACTGTCAGAGGATGTTATAGGACTGGAATTTTTTTAGAGGAGACCTCTCTTTTATATCAGGTGTTCCATTATTTCTTATATTACACAAGTTTTATATCACGTAAAAATTACGATTTGACCTTTTTTCCATTACATATGTTAAGTCAAGGGGTAATTTCAAAGTGGTAAAATATTCATCAAATATAAATAGTTAATAATATAGACAAACCGGGTTATTCAATAAAAGTTCTTATCGTTTAAAATGGTGCTAATTTTGCCCCAACCAATCAGATGTAAGCTTACAAATGTTAAATAAGATCTGATTGGTTGGGGCAAAATTAGCACCATTTTAAATGATAAGAACTTTTATTGAAGCTCCCTGTAAGACTGTACAAAGGTCTCAGATGCAAGTAATGTAGAGGGTCACACACCCCGAAATGTTATGATATGTGTGGTCTTTGATCAATTTAATAAAAAAATTTGTTTGGCGTGCGGCCCTCGACATTACTTGCATCTGTTACATTTATCCGCCAAGGGTTGGATTTTGTGAGGAGTTAGCACCCACACTCAGTACGAGTGCAGAGGACTGTATATTTTCTGTACAAAGGTCTCCATTAACAATGGAATTATTATATTCATAAAAATGTTTTTTTAATTGTCGTTTCAGGTTACCAACATATTGAGCTCTACAACCACAAATGACAAGGTAAACAATATATTGGGAATGAGGGTGTATGGATATATCATTGCATAGAATATTATAACATTGATTTTTGATCTGCATTGCTGACAAACATTGATTTTGGATCTGCATGGCTGACAACATTGATTTTTTGATCTGATGGGCTGACAAACATTGATTTTTTGATCTGATGGGCAGACAAACATTGATTTTTGGTCTGCAGGGCTGACATACATTGATTTTGGATCTACAGGACTGACAACATTGCTTTTTGATTTGCTGGGCTGACAAACATTGATTTTTGATCTTCTGGGCTGACAAACATTGATTTTTTTATCTGCAGGGCTGATAACATTGATTTTTGATCTTCTGGGCTGACAAACATTGATTTTGGATCTACAGGGCTGAGAAACATTGATTTTGGATCTGCAGGGTTGACAAACATTGATTTTTGATCTACTGGGCTGACAAACATTGATAATTGATCTGCTGGGCTGACATTGAATTAGGATCTGCAGGGCTGACAAACATTGATTTTTGATCTGCTAGGCTGACATTGATTTAGGATCTGCAGGGCTGACAAACATTGATTGTTGATCTGTAGGGCTGACAAACATTGATTGTTGATCTGTAGGGCTGACAAACATTGGTTTTTGATGTGCTGGGTTGACAACATTGATTTTGAATCTGCTGGGCTGACAATATTGATTATTGATCTGCAGGGCTGACAAACATTGATTTTTTTCTGCTGGGCTGACAAACATTGATTATGGATCTGCTAAACTGACCTTGATTTAGAATCTGCAGGGCTGACAAACATTGATTTTTGATCTGCAGGGCTGACGTTGTGACATATAATATATAATATATATAATATATATAATATAATTGAAGGGCAGATATAGTCCTCCCAAATAGAATCTCATATCTGGCACATTATTGAATACCACTAAAATGATAAATCAGAATAATAATATTTATTCAATATCCCAATACCACATTATAGCCTCCAAACCAGTTAAGCCATATTCACTATAATTACAAAATCAAACAAGCTAAATATAAAGTGCATATTTCATAAATATATACAGATATAAAATCTAAAAAGGAACCAGTGTGTGGATTAGATAAAATTAGTCCATAGTCCAAAGTTTCAGCTATGAGGATTAATAGAGAATATTCTCCAGCAGGTAAGGAAATACCATTCAAAGGCTCTAAAGATTCTCCCAAACCATAAACTTTTCACATAAGCAGTTACTGTATTTCATTTTGTTCAAAAGAACCTCTGCTAATCAGGAGCCTGTCCTTTGGGTATGATACCACCTTAACACTTCAATGTTAGTACAGTCATTTTCAATCCGGGCAAATCCAGCATACGCTACCACTCCTGTTGCATAAGGAGTGGATCACAATTCCATTCGTCTGGATCTCCCGATGAGAGCATATGAGTCTCTTGTACATTAGGGCTGTATACGGCTCAGTCTTTCCTTTGATCCGGCTGCAATTAATCCATACACACATGTCCACAGTTCGCCTCTCCTACGTACATTTCATCACCATGTGACATCTTCAATGCATGGCTTATGTTACTTCGTATTTGTATCTAATCTCCATTCTTGTGCTACTGCACACTTATTTTTAAGCCTTTATGCACAATACATATTAATTCAATGAACATTTTTTTTTGATAAAATACATTTTGGTGTTCTCAATGGATTAAATCCTATATAGTTTCCAATATTATTTTAAAACTTCTCACCATATTCCTCCAATCCCAAAGTATAGGAAAAAACAAAACATGTTTAGCTTCAACAACTACAGGATGGGATGGACGGTTCTGGATCGAACCGGTGATCGACCGACTCGATTAATCCCGTCCGCGCACGGCGGATTTTTTCACGGTTCCCTCACGAACTTCACGATTCACGGCATTTTTCACATTGTTCGAAAATTTTCGAAAATTACGGTTTTACGGGAAAAAACACATATTTCGAAAATTTTCGAAATACAAGGTTTCTTTTAATTCCATACGTACGATTTTCAAAAATGTTTCGAATTACGAGGATACTTGTATTTTCGAAAATGCCATTTTCGAAAATACAATGAAAACTCGTAATTCGAACAATTTTCGAAAATACATAAATCTCGTTATCTCAAGGGTTAGTTTTAATTTATAGATAATGGCGTCCGCTCGCGATTTTCGAATTTCGAATTTTTTGAAAATTCATGAATCTCTAGGGACACCGTATTTTGCACGAGTATCGAGAAATATTCTGTACAGGCAACATATAAGGCAATTTTATGAATATCCTATGAGAGTAGGTAGCAAACACGTGGTCTAAACAACATGATCAAATCCCTATTGTATAAACAATCTGTGGGATTGAAAAAGTGACTAGGGATGTATCATAAATCTTCTAAAGACAGAGCTAAATGGATTCACATTGAAAATACACTTATCCCAATGACGGTATACATGAGAAAATGCCCAATACAGTTTAACTCCTAGAAGTAACAGTTTTTCGATATATCATGAGATACTACAGGTTAAAATGGTTATACAATGTTTCACCTTTAGATAAAGTCTAGTTAAACTGAAGGATATGTGTTGCAAACCAATTAAACATTGTGGTGGACTATTGGAGGATATGGTGTTCTAAGTTTTAAAATACGATTGCCGAAACTCAATATGATTTCAACAGTAGAACACCAAAATGTTATTTATATATAAAAAAAATGTTCATATGATATATGTATTGATGTTGATTAGTGCATACTTTGACCGGATTTAAATACTGTACTTAACATTGAAGTGTTAATGCGTTGGATCATACCCATGACTAAGTGCTCCCTGATTAGTCAGAAGGTTACTGTTTGAACAAAACGAATACAGTAACAGGCTTATGTGAAAAGTTTTGCTTTGAGGAGAATCTTTAGAGTCCTTTGAATGTTATTCCTTACCTTCACCTGCCGAGATATCATTCTCTATATATCCTCATAGCTAAAACTGTTGGACTATGGACTCGAATTTTATACTATCCACACACCGTGTTCTCTTTAGAATTTTATATCTGTATATATTTAATGAATAAAAAAATACATTAGACACTTTATATTTGCTTGTTTATTTGTAACTTATATTGAATTGGCTTTAACAGTATTTGGAGGCTTATAATGTTGTATTGGGATATGAATATAATATTATTTCTGATTGCTCAGTTTATAGCTGCGTATTGATAAGGTAGCCCAGATATTATTCTTTTGGGAGGACTATATCATCCCCTTTAATTAGCTTTATATGTCACAACGTACCGCCCTGCAAATCAAAAAACCAAAGCCGTTGTCAGCCCTGCAGAATTCTAAATCAACGTTCAGACTAGCGTACAAGAACTTACTGTACCAGCCCAAATCCGTTGATTCTCATCGCCCCCCAATAGCTAATGGTCATTCTTGAACGCTAGCCTATTCTCTCTGTGATCTAGTATTCTCAGTTTCAAACTTACATGTCCACTATTGCCAACGCTGGCATTAGAAATTTACGTAGGAAAGAAAAACACAATATGGATTCTTCACATATGCTATACACTGCGTTTCTATTTATAACACTCATGCTATCAAGTATATACAGTACAGGATGAAAAGAAGAAAAGGCACGATTTAAAAGGGGTTAAGAGACCAACAAATACTATGAGAATACACCGGATGAGTTTGATAACATCTCAGTAATGGTTCAGGCCAATGTGGAAGACCTGGGATAGAGTTGATTTATTGTATTAACCTCATAGGTTATGCGTAGGAAGAGTGGATATTGGCCTGAGGTTTCCTTTACGGCTATAATGATGAATCCTGGATATTACAGAAGATAAGATATGGAACCAATAGCGACAAGAGGATTTATATTTCGAATCACATAGAAATCACATTTTAAATTTGTGTATCTGTAATCTGTTTGTATTCAGTGCTGATCACGTTATGTTAGGTTTCTTTAAAAAGTCGATTTCTTTGCGCCACATTCTTATCTTGTTACAAATTTTATATTTTGCTTGTAATATAGTCTTTTTGTTGTTTATAACACACCCACTATGTATGATATTAGGAGGTTATATCACTGTTTTATAATGCGCCTCCTTTCATGTACCATCCGGAGTAAATGCTTATTATTTGTTTCGGTAGCTGTATCTATCATTCACCAAAATAACAAAATGCCCTTTAAAGCCAACTAATCCGACTGCTTTAGTTATTATATGAGTTATAATAATTATGTTACTATTGAAGAAATAAATATTAGAACAAACTAAGCATTCAATCTGCCAAACTGCTACAACCTTCACAGTTGCAAATCTAAAACTAGCCAGTCAGCTTTAAAATAGTCTGTATTAGCATTTAGAGTGAACAATCCCCTTCTAAGTAGTTCTTCTACTCCTATTGTATTCCTCAACAGCAAAGCTGACACAATGGTGTACTTTCGTTTTTTATCTTAAGCCTAGTTTCTAACTGCCATGATCCAATACAACTAAAACAATACAACACTAAAAAAACACCTGTAATACAAAATAAATTTTAGTAACAAAATGTGAAGAGAATTAAACCTAACTGCCAGTTAACATACACTGATCTGATTAGTTTGATTTATTAATTTAATCATGGAATCAAGTATAATATGATGTGACAACATCTATATTCTGTTTTTGTTAGACCGTTTGTTACTTGTTGCCCATTCTGGACATTTCTTTTATAATGAGTATTAATTGCAAATAAATGCCCCAGGTGGTGGTAGAACTTTTGGAATGATGTCTACAGTAAAGAGACCACTATACTGATTAAAAAATGACTCTGCCTCATCGTTGGTTCTATAATTGAATTAATCATAAGTAATCACTATACTCTGATATGTCTCAGATCGTTCTTTCACTTTCAATCCAACTTGATTAGATAAATTATTGACTGTCTTTTGAAATGACAATACAACAAACCACACCACGATTTTCGATTCTTACTAAAGCGATTTCTTTATAAATGTTGATTCCTTTATAAATGTGCATTCCTTTATAATGCATTTCTTTTTAAATGTGATTCCTTTATAATCCAATTTCTTAAAGGTCGATTCCTTTATTAAATGCGATTACTTTATTAAATGCCAATTTTTTAATAGATTCCTTTTATAAATGGCGATTCCTTGTAAAATAGAATTGTAATGCAATTCCTATAAATCGTGATCTTTATAAATGCGATTCCTTTATTAATGCATTTATTCTTAAATGTGATTCCTTTATAAATGCGATTCTCTCTTAAATGATTCCTTATTCATTTCTTCGATGTTCCTTCTTTAATGTGATTCTTATAATGTGATTCTTTAAAATGTGATTCCTTTATGAATGCGATTGCTTTTAAATGCAACTTCCTTTATAAATGCAATTTCTTCTTAAATGAGTCCTTTATAAATGTGTTCTTTATAAATGCGATTCATTTATAAATGTGTTATTCTTTATAAATGTGATTCCTTGTAAATGTGTTCCTTTATAATGGGATTTCTTTTTAAATGCGATTCCTTTATAAATGTTATTACTTTACAAATGCAATTTCTTTTAAATGTGATTCCTTTATAAATGCAATTCTTTTAAAATGTGATTCCTTTATAAATGCAATACCTTTATAATGCAATTCTTTTTAAATGAGATTCCTTTAAAATGCGATACCTTTATAAATGCAATTTCTTCTTAAATAAAATTCCTTTATAAATGTGATTCTTTATAAATGTGATTCCATTTAAATGTGATTCCTTTATAATGCAATTTCTTTTAAATGCATTCCTTTATAAATGCAATTTCTTCTTAAATGCGATTCCTTTATAAATGCAATTCTTTTATAAATGTGATTCCTTATGAATGCGATTGCTTTATAAATGCAATTCCTTTATTACATGCAATTTCTTCTAAATGTGATTCCTTTATAATGCGGTTCCTTATAAATGCAATTCCTTTATAAATTTGATTCCTTATAAATGTGATTCTTTATAAATGCGATTTCTTTTTAAATGTGATTCCTTTATAAATGCAATTCTTTTATAAATGTGATTTTATAAAAATGTGATTTGTTTATAAATGTCATTCTTTATAAATGCGATTCCTTTTAATGCAATTTCTTCTTAATGCGATTCATTAAATGCAATTCCTTTAAAATTCATTCTTATAAATGTATTCCTTTATAATGTCATTCTTTTATAAATGTGATTCCTTTATAATGCAATTTCTTCTTAAATGTGATTCCTTTAAATGTGGTTCCTTATAAATGCTATTCCTTTATAATGTGATGTCCTTTATAAATGTGATTCTTTATAAATGCGATTCTTTATAAATTGATTCCTTTAGAAATGCAATTCCTTTATAAATGTGATTCTTTATAATGTGATTCTTCTTAAATGTGATTCCTTATAAATGCAATTTCTTTTAAATGAGATTCCTTTATAATGCGATTCCTTTATAATTGCAAATCTCTTCTTAAAGGTGATTCCTTATATAATGCGATCTTTAATAATGTGATCGTTACAAATGTGATTCCTTTATAATGCGATTCCTTTATAAAATGCGATCTTTATAAATGCGCTTCTATTGATTAATGTGCATTCTTTATAAATGCGATTCCTTTATAATGCAATTTCTTTTTAATCGATTCCTTTAAAATGCAATTCCTTTAATAAATGTGATTCTCAAAACTTGCGATTCCTTTATCATGCGATTCCTTTATCTTTAAATGGATTCCTTATAAATGCAATTTCTTCTTAAATTCATTTATAAATGTGCTATCTTTTAATGTGATTTTTTTATAAATGTGATTCTTTATAATGCATTTTTTAAATGCATTCCTTTATAAATGCAATTCCTTTATTTATAGCAATTTCTTCTAAATATGATTACTTTATAATGCGGTTTCTTTAAATGTGATCCTTTATAAATGCTTCCTATAAAACTGTGATTCCTTTCTAAATGCGATTCCTTTATAAATGTGATTCTTTATAAATCGATTCCTTTCTAATGTGATTCCTTTTAAATGTGATTCCTTATATATGCGATTCTTTTATAATGCGATTCCTTTATAATGCAATTTCTTTTAAATGTGATTCCTATAATGCATTCCTTTATAAATGCAATTTCTTTTTCTAATGCGATTCCTTATAAATGTGATTCCTTCTAAATGCGATTCCTATCTAAATGCAATTTCTTCTTAAATGTGATTCCTTTATAAATGCATTCTTTTATCAATGCACTTTCTTTTTAAATGTGATTCTTCTAAATGTGATTCCTTTTTATGTATTCCTTATAAATGTTATTCTTATAATGCGATCCCTTTATAAATGTTATTCTTATAAATGCGATTCCTTTATAATGTGATTCTTTATTTATAAATGCAATTTCTTCTTAAATGCGATTCTGTTATTAATGTGATTCCTTTATAAATGTGCTTCTTTATAAATGTGATTCTTATAAATGCGATTCCTTTATAAATGTGATTTCTTTATAAATGCAATTTTTTTCTAAATAGGGTTCTCTTCCAATTTTTAAGCGATCAATTTAAAGAACAAGTTCACTAAAGGATCGGAAAGAAAAATCGCACAATCTATTTCTGTTTGTTGTCTTCATTTTCACTCAGCAGAACAAGATTCTTTTAAATTCTGCAAATTGATTTCTGCTTTGATTTTTACTATGTGTAAATTTTCTACTTTTTTTAAGCTTTTCATGCAACATTAATAATTATTTAAAAGCAAATGGAAAACCAAACCGTATTGTACACATTGGTTCTCTCTGGATTATCTGATCTACCAAGTCTCCACTTCCTCTGTTCCGGTGTTATCTTGTTGTCTATCTGATGACTCTGACTGGGAATCTTCTCATTGTCCTTCTGATCTGTACAGATTCCCATCTCCAAACCCCCAGTACTTCTCCTTGGAACCCTGCATGTCTGGATATGGGCTATTCCTCAGTCACTCCCCACGGATGCTCTTGATTTTCACACACCACAAGGAAAGGTAATCTCTATAACAGGCTGTATAACTCAAATTTACTTCTTTCTGTTTTTGTGCGGTGTCAGCTATATTCTTATGGCAGTGATGTCCATGACCGATAGTTTGCAATATGTCGCCTCTTCACTACACACAGATAATGCTTGGAAAACTTGTGTTCTACTGGTATTAGAAGTTTTGATGTTTGGTTTGGTATATTCCTTGGTACATGTTTTTTATTACTTAAACTAACATTTTGCAGGTTAACCCTTTACAAATCTCTTTGTGATCTGCCCCAGTTCTTCTGGTCTCTTGTAGTGTACACATTCATTAATGTATTACACATTCTTGTACTTGGAACATTGCTTGCTGGAGGTTTTTTCACCCTCACATTTTGCCCTATGTAATTATACTGAACACTATAATGAGAATTGCAGTCTCAAAGCCATGGATCAAGGCCTTCTCCACCTTTCCTCCCATCTGACTGTTGTCTTTATATTTATGGACTGGTTTATTTAGCTACTTTCACCCAAATGCGATGGATCATTCTGCAGTAGATAAAGTGCGTCTGTATTTATACTGTTTTAAACACCTTAGTCAATCCTCTAATATACAGTCTGAGAAATGAAAAATGAAAATATCATTAAAAAGATCTTTAATGTAGATTTATAGAAAGTCACAAAGGAGTGTTGTACTCCCGTGCTCCTTCTTTCTTGGGTTCTGGCAATGCAGTAATCAGTAGTGTGAGTTACGAAGGCAGGTAAGGAGAATGGAGGGTAAGGACTCTATTTTAAATCCATTCCTTTTCACGATAATAAGTGCGACAAATAACAATTTTTTTGCATCGCTGCCTGTGCGGTTAATAGAAAATGGCGCAGGCCCAGAATAATGGAGTTAAACCCACGGTTACCTGATAGGATGAGGAATTTCCTTGGGCTGATATTGTATTAATAACATTGTGTGCCGGAACACAATGATATATATATTTATACACGATGGAAGGATTGCACTCACACTCCATATACAACTATAAAAAGACCAACAGCTTCATGTCCTAATTGAACGCGATATCTCGAAAGTAGCGCGCGTGAAGTAAATCGATTTGACAAAAGTCCTGGATATTGGAACACGCTCCCCAGACCATTTCCCAAGGTCCCACACCATTTACATTAAGTTACCATTAATATTTAGTTGTATTGACTCAAACTTTTCGAACTATTTGCCTCCCATAGCTTTATGGTCCGTTTTCGAACTTTCGAACTTTCGAACTTTTACAATAGTTCGAAAAGTTCGAAAACGGACGAACTTTCAATATTTCGACCATCTCTAATACTACCGTAATGCAAATAGGAGCGCTGATCCCAATAAATGCAGGTTGCTCAGGATACTTGGGATGTAGTTAAAAAGTCATAAAAAAAAAACAACATAAAACCTATTTTTAAGATCAATAATTCAATCTTTATCTTATGATACTATGATCTTAACAATTGTTTTATACGTTTTTTGTTTTTATACTTTTTAATTACTTACACAACCTGACTATTGCAGGTTGCAATTGCATTTAAACTTTGGATTAGAGTGGATTCTACCTGGTTTTGCTGCAACTTGGAGTATTTTTGGACTTTTAACACACCATTGGCCCGTGGAGTATTACGGTTAAGAAAGCGCATGATGTTTCCAGTACTAAAACAGTGTTTTTTTTTAAGTAGGTTTTGCCCATTGATACTTTTCTCTAGACATTTCCCCAGGTCTTCTGAGCCTTAAGTTACCATTGATATTTACACCTTAATTTAGGTGAAACTTTCAGATTTTGGTAACTCCTGTTGACTTCAATGGGCACGCTTTGCGAATTTTCAAATTCCCGATTTTTTTCACTGGAAATTCCACTAATCTACAGCTGACAGATTTCAGTCATCTCTAGTACCCATGGGTTTTTTTCATAAATCCCCAGAAGCACAGCAAAGGAGAGGTGGACACGGCTTTTTTATTTATGTCTATTGGGGCAATGTTGTCTGGAGTCTTTAGTTTCCATTTTAGTCAAAAATAGGCGAAAGTGTAAAATGCAAGCCTTATTCAAAACTAATCTCATCAGCATGAAAGGTCATACAAGATAAATTGATACATTACCATAGATCAATGTGGTCAGTTCAAACTTTTAATAGAAACGCCACTGCCACACTGCTGTTAAAATGAAAATAAATACTTTTTTACATTTTTCACAGTGCCCTTTATACTCTACTGTAATACTGTTCTTAAAAATTGACTTAGGATGACGTTGTTTGGTCAAACTTTCCACTATTTATAGCTCTTCCATGTGAAAACAATTTTAGTACTGTATTCAGTCTCAGTGACTATCCAATGCATCAAATGGATTCTCTTTATCCAATATGTACAATATCAATAGTAAACCACACACGGTTCCGAAACGTCACTAGTAAAGATACTTTTCACTACTAAGACTGGTGTGCCTAGCATTTTTTAACCTTTGATTATTGTCTGGTTGGCTACAGCGCTGAGAGCACCCAGCATGGAATGATAAGTTACTTACCTATGTTTAGGTGTGCAGGATCCCACCCTTTTCTGTGTATATCATAGTAAAGGAAGTGGGGTCAGTTACCAAAGCTACTGATTTGGGCAGCACGGTGGCTCATGGTTAGCACATGATGTCTTGCGCACTGAAGTCCTGAGTTTAAATCCATCCATGGACACGGGGGGAGTTTATGTTGTCTTCGTGCTTGTGTGGGTTTCCTCCAGGTACCCTGATTTCCCCCACAATCAAGATTTTTTCCTTTTTTGAAACAAATCGGTTTACTGTTCTTAAAGGGTAGACCGGGTCTATTGGACGAAATATGGAATCAGATCTCTTATGGGTAATATTTTGACCCAATGCTTTGGCACTTGTTTTCTATGATCTTGGGATTGTTATCCTCTGTCTAGGAATGTTACTCAATTCGCTAATGTTCCATCATTAGTTGTGGTTAGTGTTAAGTAGAGGTGTAAGTCTGGGAACAAATAATCCCCTCCTTTAAAGATCTTTGATGACTGCTTTGAGCATAGAGGATCGAGTTTTTGGGCTTATAAAAGGGTGATCCTATTTGGATGCCTTGCTTGAAATTTGAGATCCAAAAACTCCACCCTGTCTGATTGTATGTTATAGTTAATTTAATACTAGACTATTGAGTGCATTGATATCAACCAGAAATTGTTCACATTCTTGTGACGTTTCCCCTACAAACCAATAACAAATTGTCTATATATTGTTTATAGACTAACAATTTGTCGCCTATTGTGGAATATTTATGATTCTCTAAATACTGTAATTTATGTATATGTTTGCAAATGAAGGTCCCCTATTTGAGCCCATTGCTGTACTGATTTTCTGTTAGTAGAATCTACTATCAAGAAGAATCAAGAAGAATTTTCAAAAACATTGTATCCCATGTCTGCTTTAAACCGAACAACACCACTGAGTCAGCAATTGGTACATCTGAAAGCCCAATACCAACACACAAGAAAAGCGACATCATATATGCATGCAGTGCAGTGAAGAATGCTGATTTGTATGTGGGGAGACCACACAACAACTGCATCAACGTATGGCCCAGCACAGAAGAGCCAATTCTCCGGGTCAGGACTCGCCGTGTACCTGCATCTTAAGGATAAAGGACATACCTTTGAGATTGTAAATGTTTAACATATTGGCAAAGGAACGTGACTGGTTCAAGAAGGTGTTAAAGGAGGCTATTATAGTGAAAATAAAGAAACCAGCCTAAAGAAGAGGTGGGGGGGTTCGACACCAACTGTCTGCCATGTACAATGCTGTTTTAAACACCTTCTCTGGGTGTTCCTATAACACCTCTTAGCCACTATCCACATCACCCTTACACCTGGCTGTGATTGCAATTGGATTTTCCAGGGTACATAATTGCCACAGATTCTTGTACAAGTCATTCTGAATTGAAGAAAGCCAGTCGGACGACTAGCGAAACTCTCAAGAACTACATTTCAAGTCCAGTTGATCTAATTGAATACAACAGATATTAATCTAACTATCAATTCGGAAATAGTTGTTACTAAGTATATATAACATTAGGTCGCGCTAGAAAGTCAATTGGAGGTGAGGTATGTCCACTTTAATCAATGCTTGTTACAGATATCCATTCCTTGTATGGGGGATCACTGTATAAAGATTTTGAAAATCAAAAGTGACCAAGAGAAATTCTCCACGTGTCTAGCTCAATCATTGTTGTAATAGGGGTTGCTATCTCCAGTGCATGATCTTATTTTTCTTGACCACTGGCTGTAAATAGCAGTCCAGTATCAGCCACAGTTTACATAGAGCCCTTAGAGGCTACTATTGGTCTACCCGGGGTTCATAGGGATATATGAATCTTTGGAAACTACAGTATATATATAATGACTTTTTGATAAGTCAGTGACCAGAAGCTGTATGTTTTAGAGGTGATCCCCACATTTTGTAATGCAAATGATAATTTAAAAGGAACACTAAACTCAGGTTTTATAAAAAAAAAACTATGTGCCATCCGTTGTATTATTCACAGGAGTGTGAACGCTATTCTCACCTCCCTGTGACTAATATTGCACTCGGGGGACCTGGAACTTACCTTATCCCCGCTCACTCGCGCCGCTCAGTCACTGACGCCACTCTGTCCCGACCACCGCCCTATCTTATTAGCGCAATGCGCGCCAATACAAAACAAACATAAAACCTATTGTTAAGATCAATAATTACATCTTATCTTATGATACTTGATCTTAACAATTGGTTTTACGTTTTTTGTTTTTTATAACTTTTTAATTACTTACACAACCTGCATCTATTGCATTTTACTTTTGGATTAGAGTGGATTCTACCTGTTTTGCTGCAACTGGAGTATTTTGGACTTTTACACACCATTGGCCCTGAGAGTATTACTGTAAGGAAGCGCATGATGTTTCCAGTACTAACAGTGTTTTTTTAGTAGGTTTTGCCCATTGATACATTTTTCTCTAGACCATTCCCAGGTCTTTCTGAGCCATTAAGTTACCATTGATTTACACCTTAATTTTAGGTGAAACTTTCAGATTTGTAAACTCCTGTTGACTTCAATGGGCACGCTTGCGAATTTTCAAATTCTCCGATTTTTTTTTCACTGAAATTCCACTATCTACAAGCTACCAGATTTCAGTCATCTCTAGTACCCATGGGTTTATTTCCTAATCCCCAGAAGCCACAGCAAGGGAGAGGTGAGACCACGGCTTTTTTATTTATGTCTATTGGGCAATGTTGTCTGGAGTCTTTAGTTTCCATTTTAGTCAAAATAGGCAGAAATGTAAATGCAAGCCTTAATTCAAAACATAATCTCATCAATGAAAGGTCTACTAGATAAATTGATTACATTACAATAGGATCAATGTTTGGTCAGTTCAAAACTTTTTATAGAAACGTCACATGCCACACTGCTGTTAAATGAAAATAAAATCTTTTTACATTTTTTCACAGTGCCCTTATACTCTACTGTATACAATGTTCTTAAATTGACTTAGGATGACGTTGTTTGGTTTCAAACTTTCCACTATTTATGCTCTTCCATGTGAAAAAAAACATTTTAGTACTGTATTCAGTCTCAGTGACTGTCCAATGCATCAATGGATTCTCTTTATCCAATATGTTACAATATCAAATAGTAAACCACACAGTTCGAAACGTCACTAGTAAAGGATACTTTTCACTACTACGACTGGTGTGCCTAGCATGTTTTACTTTGATTATATTGTTGTTGGCTACAGCGCTGAGAGCACCCAGCATGGATGATAAGTTACTTACCTATGTTTAGGTGTGGCAGGATCCCACCCTTTTCCTGTGTATATCATAGTAAAGGTAAGTGGGTCAGTAGCCAAAGCTACTGATTTGGCACACGGTGGCTCAATGTTAGCACTGATGTCTTGCAGCACTGAAGTCCGATTTAATCCATCCATGGACACGGGGGGATTGTATGTTGTCTTCGTGCTGTGTGGGTTTCCTCCGGTACCCTGATTTCCCCCACAATCAAGTTTTTTCCTTTTTTTTGTAAACAAATATCGGTTTTACTGTTCTTAAGGGTAGACCAGGGTCTATGGACGAAATATGAAATCAGATCTCTCCTTTATGGGTAATATTGACCCCAATGCTTGGTCACTTGTTTTTTCTCTGATCTTGGGATGGTATCCTCTGCTAGGAATTTACTCATTCGCTAATTTGTTCCATCATTAGGTGTGGTTAGTGTACGTATGGTGTGTTAGTCCTGGAACAAAAATCCCCTCTTTAAAGATCTTGGATGACTGCTTTTGGACATAGAGGATCGAGTTTTGGGCTTAGTAAAAGGGTGGATCCTATTTTGGATCCTTGCTTGAAAATTTTGATCCAAAACTCCACCGCTGTCTGATTGTATGTTTAGTAGTTAATTTAATGCTATGACTATTGAGTGCATTGTAATCAACCAGAAATTGTTCACATTTTGTGACGTTCCCCTACAAACCATAAACAAAATTGTCTATATATGTTTAAGACTAACAATTTGTTGCCATATTGTGGATATATTTATGATTCTCTAATACTGTATTTGATGTATATGTTGGGCAAATGATGGTCCCCTATTTGAGCCCATTGCTGTACTGATTTTCTGTTAGTAGAATCACTATCAAGAAGAATCAAGAAGAATTTCAAAAACAATTGTATCCCTGTCTGCTTTAAACCGAAAACACACTGAGGCAGCCAATTGGTACATCTGAAGGACCCAATAAAAAACACAAGAAAAGCGACATCATATTGCGTGCAGTGCAGTGAAGAATGCTCTGATTTGTATGTGGGGGAGACCAAACAACACTGCATCAACGTTGGCCCACCAGAAGAGCCAATTCCGCGGGTCAGGACTCAGCGTTACCTGCATCTTAAGGATAAAGGGACATACCTTGAAGATATGTAATGTTAACATATGGGCAAAGAACGTGACGGTTCAAGAGAGGTGTTAAGGAGCCTATTTAGTGAAAATAAGAACCAAGCCTAAATAAGGTGGGGGGGTTTGACACACTCGTCTGCCATGTACATGCTGTTTTAAACAACCTTACTCTGGGTTTCCTATAACACCTCTTAGCCACTATCCAATCACCCTTAAACACTGGCTGTGATATGCTATTGGGATTTTCCAGGGTACATAATGGCCACAGATTCTTGTACAAGTCATTCTGAATTGAGAAAGCCGTCGGACGTCTAGCGAACATCTTCAAGAACTACATTTCAAGTCCAGTTGATCTAATTGAATACACAGATATAACTCTCTATCAAATTCGGAATAGTTGTTACTAGTATATATAACATTAGGTCCGCTAGAAATTCATTGGAGTGAGGTATGTCCACTTTTATCAATGCTTGTCTACAGAAATCCGTTCCTTGTTATGGGGGGATCAACTGTATAAAGATTTTGAAAATCAAAAGTGACCAAGAGAAATTCTCCAGGTTGTCTAGCTCAATCAGTTGTTGTAATAGGGTTGGCTATCTCCAGTGATGATCTTATTTTCTGACCACTGGCTGTAAATTGCAGTCCAAGTATTCAGCCACAGTTTAAATAAGGAGCCCTTAGAGGCTACTAATTGGTCTACCCGGGGGATTCATATATCTATATATGAATCTTTGGAAGACTACAGTATATATAATAGACGTTTTTGATAAGTCAGTGACCAGGAAGCTGTATGTTTTAGAGGTGATCCACACATTTGTAATGCAAATGATAATTTAAAGGACCTAAACCAGGTTTTTATAAAAAAAACTATGTGCCTCCGTTGTATTATTCACAGGGAGTGAGAACGCTTATTCTCACCCCCTGTGAATAATTTGCACTTGGGGGCCCTGGAAACTTACCTTACCCGCCCCTCCACTCGAAGCGCTCAGTCACTGACAGCCACTCTGTCCCGACCAACGCCCCTTTCTTAGGCGCATTCGCGCCAATACAAAACATAGGGCGCGCGGATCGGGAGAGAACAGCTGTTCAGTGACTAAGCGGCTGAGAGTGGAGCGGCGGGTAGGAAGTTTTCAGTTCCCTCCGACGTCCTATTATTCCAGGGAGTGAGAATAAGTCATTCTCACTCCTCCGTGATATACAAACGGATGGCACATAGTTTTTTTTTTTATTTGTTGTCCTTTAATATCAAGTTCCCGTTTTAGGGTAGGATCCTTTCCAATAGTTGATAGGTGGAATCCTTAGAGAGTTGGGATTCCATTCTTGACATATTAGGTGCCTCGAAGTTATTGGGTTTATGAAACCTATCTGTGGGTTCATTCTTGTCGTTAAAATACTCCTAAGTTTTAATCTTCTCACAAATTTATATAGCTCTAGTTCATCACAAGAGAGAATGTGTGGGGGGATGGGTATAACATAAGGCTTTATTCAGCACCTATATTCGCCTGGGTGAGTGTTACTGGGTGAGAGAGGCATGCTAATCACAACAATCAGTTAATAAAATCCCTCAAAGTAAATCACCAGACAAGAAATTTGAAGATCTCTCGTGCCTCACCATTTTTGTGAAGCTGGACATCACCAGCCACCTTGAAATGGAGGCCAAGATCTTGAACCTTAGGGAGAAGTAAATAATTGAAATAAAGCCATTTTACAATGGGAGGTTCGATGATTAAAAAACTGCAAAACGTTGTCTCCAATGGGTCTAATGAACAATTAGCCCTTTCATTTTTTTTTACAGATTTAAATCTAATCAGTTAATAATAAGTATTTACCAGGCTGTCTATCGAGATCCCCTACTATAACTAAGAGTAACACAATTTCCCCTCTGCTAATGTAATGTAGGAGACTTTTCTAGTTTATAAAAGAATATTTTGAAACCCTCTAGCAATAAAGGCTAATGAATCAGAAATGTAGATTACAATAGAATTTTTTGTAGCAGGACTTTGAGACCCCTTAATAGATCTATAAGTACTTTGATTAATACTTAGACTATAATTCTTGCTGATTAATGGTTTATAGAATTATACACTGTAACTAATGTATAGAATGTTTACTAGTCAAAAGCACTTTTCCCTCTTAGGCACTTATCCTCAGAAACTTTATCTCACCCAGCACTTTAATTGACTAGCACTGTTATTGATTAGCATTTAATCAATGGATTCCTTACTTAAAGGTTCACCCTATTCAAAGATATTTATCGGGTATGTCCTGGGAACAGTGACACTTTATCAAGTTTTATATGTGACACTATATATTTTTAGCTAAGTTTTTAACTTAGCTAAGTTCTAGGATAGGAGGGATTATCGCTACTTGTACCTCTTTATACGAACTGCAAAATTGCTCCGACAATATTGCTTCCAGTATTTAATACTGGATTTGCACCTGGTGGTAAATCCCAAAAGGGATGTTTACCCTAGCCCAGCTCTTAAGACCAGCGATTAGCTGGTTTTATTGTGGAGTTTGGTGCAAATTCTTAATTAAATACATTGCATCCCGGTTGCAAGGGTGTCATTTGTGAAACTGGTGCAGCCAGTGCAATTATGGAGTAACTTGCACTAACCTAATCAGTACTGGTTAGCATGAGTTTAACCCCTATTTTCGCACAGCACACGTGGATTCAGCCCTTGGAAAGGAGATGCAGACGTTAAGCATGTCTTCAGCACCATCCACAAGTGATATCCATAGGGTGGACACATTCCCAGTGTGGCACTGTATTTATACCTGTCTCTTCTTTACACGTCACTTCCTGATGAGGTCTAAGTAGAAACTGAAACGCGTTAAGTCTAACATGTCAATTAAAGATTTGAAGATATTAAGAAAGACAAGGAGTGCTTCTTTTCAGATGTAATATATATAAATATATATATAGATATATATTATATATATATATATATATATATATATTTGTTTTGTTACATAATTGTAAACATAATTGCCTAGCTTCTGTACAAGCCATTCTGAATTGAGAAAGAACCAGTCGGATGATAGCGAAACGTCTTCAGAACTAAAACTTCAAGTCTAGTTGATCTAACTTGATGCAACAGAATATTTGTTGTTGGTTTGTGAAAGTACTTAAATGCAGGGGAAGCAGCCATGACTTATATTGCACAAGCAGAATGCAGCTATGACTCCTCTCCTCCCTTTGACTGGCAATTATTTGAGAACACAGCTCTAACTCCTCCTCCCTGCACACATTCCTTTTCCCTTGCTTGTTCCTGGCTGTTGGAGGGGTGTTCAGTGTCCATTGCTGTGGAGAGAGACAGAGATCCGTTCCCCATTGTAAGTTTCTGGCCACACGTTGTACAATGTGATTGACATTGGGGAGCTTTCAAGGTGACTGACCCATAGCAAAGCAGCCACTAGCCCAGGTTAGTGTGTAAGGAAGGTTAATGAGAGCTAGAGATGATGATGGGGCACAGACCACACAGGTGTTAACTTATTCCAGCAAGTTTATATTTCTTTTTTAACCCGTCTGTTATATGTCACAGTGTTAGTTTTAGTAACAGAATACTGGAAAGTGTTCAGTTGCAAGTACATGAGACAGTTGATGAACTTGAGTATCCCAATGGAAGAACTTATAAGATCAAATCTTTAACCTGCCAGTCCAATCATTGATCTCTATATGACTAAGTGCAGTGTGTCCAAAATGTATATAGGAAAAAACAAAACATAGTTTAAGTGTCACACATACAGGAACATATAGGGCAATTTTGAATAGAAATCCTTAGAAGTAGTGTGCAAAACACGTGATAGAACATCATGAGTCAAATCCCTATTGTATAAAATTCTGTGGGTTGAAAATGTGACTTAGGAATATAAAATAAAATCTACTAATAGAAAGAAGCTAAGTGGATTTACAATTTGAATACCTTGATCCCAAATGGGTTAAATAGAAAAAGCAATACAGTTTACTCTGAAGTAACTAAGTTGTCGTTATATCATGAGTACTTAAGGTATAAAATAGTATTACAATTTTCACCTTCATATAAAGTTATGTTTACTGAAGGATATGTGTAACAAATTGATACATTGTGGTGGAATGATTTTATACCTTAAGTACTCATGATATACGACAACTTAGTTACTTCAGAGTAAACTGTATTGCATTTTCTCATTTAACCCATTTGGGATCAAGGTATTCAAATTGTAAATCCACTTAGCTTCTTTCTTTAGAAGATTTTTATTTACATCTCCTAAGTCACTTTTTTCAATCCCACAGAATTTTATACAATAGGGATTTGACTCATGTTGTTCTATCACGTGTTTTGCTACACTACTTCTCAAGGGATTTCTATTCAAAATTGCCCTTATATGTTCCTGTATTGTGACACTTAAAGGGCATGTCCACCCCCAAAACTAAAATTTAACCTTCTACTGGCTAGTTTTGTTTTTTTCCTATATACTTTTGGAAGCATCCCGCACTAGTCCATTATAATTCATGATGGACTGGCAGGTTATACAGATTTTGATCTTATAAGTCTTCCTATTGCGGATACTCAAGTTCATCCAACGTCTCACTGTACTTGCGTGAAACACTTTCCAGTATTCCTGTTACCCTTAAAACTACACTGGTGACATAGTAAGCATACGGGTTAAAAAGAAATTAACTTGCTGGAAATAAGTTAACACCTTGTGGCTGTGCCCCATCACATCTCTAGCTCTCATTAACCTTCCCTACACACTAACCTGGGCTAGTGGCTTGCTTTGCGTTATGGGTCAGTCACCTTTGAAAGCTCCCCAATGTAACTCACATGTACAAACGTGTGGGCACCGAAACTACAAGTGGGACGGATCTCTGTCTGGCGTGGGGTCCACAGCAATGGACACTGAACACCCTTCCAAACAGCCAGGAACAAGCAAGGGAAAGGAATGTGTGCAGGAGGAGGAGTTAGAGCTGTGTTCTCAAATAATTGCCAGTCAGAAGGGAGGAGAGGAGTCATAGCTGCATTCTGCTTGTGCAATATAAGTCATGGCTGCTTCCCCTGCTATTTAAAGTACTTTCACAAACAACAACAAATATATCTGTTCATCAATTAGATCAACTAGACTTGAAGTTTAGTTCTTAAGACTTTTTCGCTAGTCATCCGACTGCTTTCTTTCCAATTCAGAATGACTTGTACAAACTTAGGCAATTATGTTACAATTATGTAACAACAAATATATATATAGTATATATATAATATATATATCATATAATATTATATAATATATAATACATCTGAAAAGAAGCACTCTTGTCTTTCTTAATATCTTCAAATCTTTAATTGACTGTTAGCTTCAACGCGTTTCAGTCTCTACTTAGACCTCATCAGGAAGTGACGTGTAAAGAAAGACAGGTATAAATACATGCCTACCTGGGAATGTGTCCACCCTATGGATAATCACTTTGTGGAATGGTGCTGAAGACCTGCTATACTGCTATCTCCTTTCCAAGGGCCTGATCCATCGTGTGCTGTGGCTAAATGGGTTAAACTCATGCCTAACCAGTACTGATTAGGTTAGTGCAAGTTACTCTCCATAATTGCACTGGCTGCACCAGTTTTCACAAATGACACCCTGCACACCGGGTGCAATGTATTTAATTAAGAATTTGCACCAAACTCCACAATTTAAAACCAGCTAATCGCTGGTCTTAAAGTAGCGCTAGGGAAAATCCCTTTGGGATTTACCACCCAGGTGCAAATCCAGTATTAAATACTGGAAGCAATATTTCCGAGCAATTTTGCAGTTCTGTATAGAATGAGTGTCCAAGTGCGATAATCCCTCCTATCCTAGAACTTAGCTAAGTTAAAACTTAGCTAAAAATATATAGTGTCACATATAAAACTTGATAAAGTGTCACTGTTCCAGGACATACCCGCATAAATTATTCTGAATAGGGTGAACCTTTAAGTAAGGAATCCATTGATTATATGCTAATCAATAACAGTGCTAGTCATTAAAGTGCTGGGTGAGATAAATTTCTTGAGTGATAAGTCCTAAAGAGGAAAAGTGCTTTTGACTAGTAAAACATTCCTATACATTAGTTACAGTTGTATAATTCATAAAACCATATAATCAGCAAGAATTATAGTCTAAGTATTAATCAAAGTACTTATAGAATCTTAAAGGGGGTCTCAAAGTCCTGCTACAAGAAATTTCTATTGTAATCTACATTTGATTCATTAGCCTTTATTGCTAGAGGGTTGTCAAAATATTCTTTTATTTAAACTAGAAAGTCTCCTACATTACATTAGCAAGGGGAAATTGGTGTTACTCTTAGTTATAAGTAGTGGATCTCGATAGACAGCCTGGGTAAATACTTATTATTATGATTAAGACTTTAAATCTGTAAAAAACATGAAAGGGCTAATTGTTCATTAGACCCAGGAGACAACGTTTGCAGTTTTTTAATCCATCGAACCTCCCATTGTAAAATGGCTTATTTCAATTATTTACTCTCCCTAAGGTTCATGATCTATTGGCCTCCATTTCAAGGTGGCTGGTGATGTCCAGCTTCACAAAAATGGTGAGCACTGAAGAGCTCTTCAAATTTCCTTGTCTGTGTGTATTTACTTGACGGGATTTTATTACTGATTGTTTGTTATTAGCATGCCTCTCTCACCCAGTAAACCTCACCCAGGCTGATATAGGGTTGCTGAATAAAGCCTTATGTTATCCCTCCCCCACACATTCTCCTCTTGGATGAAGCTAGAGCTATATAAATTTGTGAGAAGATTAAAACTTAGGAGTATTTTAACAGACAAGAATGAACCCACAGATAGGTTTCATAAACCCAATAACTTCGAGGCACCTAATATGTCAAAGATTGGAATCCCAACTCTCTAAGGATTCCACCTATCAACTTTGAAATGGATCCTACCCTAAAACGGGAACTTGATATTAAAGGACACTAAATAAAAAAAAAACTATGTGCCATCCGTTTGTAATTCACAGGGAGGGTGAGAATGCTTATTCTCACCTCCTGGAATAATAGGACGCCGGGGGAACGAAACTTCCTTACCCGCCGCTCCACTCTCAGCCGTCTTAGTCACTGAAACAGCTGTCTCTTCCCGATCGCGCGCCCTATGTTTTGTATTGCGCGCAATGCGCCTAAGATAGGCGCGTGGTCGGGACAGAGTGGCTGTCAGTGACTGAGCGGCTGCGAGTGGAGGGGCGGGTAAGGTAAGTTTCCAGGTCCCCCAAGTGCATTAATTCACGGGAGGTGAGAATAAGCGTTCTCACCTCCCTGTGAATAATACAACGGATGGCACATAGTTTTTTTTATATAAAACCGGTTTAGGTTTCCTTTAAATTATCATTTGCATTACAACTGTGTGGATCCACCTCTAAAACATACAGCTTCTGGTCACTGACTTATCAAAAACGTCTATTATATATACTGTAGTCTTCCAAAGATTCATATATAGATATATGAATCCCCCGGGTAGACCAATAGTAGCCTCTAAGGGCTCTTATTTAAACCTGTGGCTGAATACTTGACTGCAATTTACAGCAGTGGTCAAGAAAATAAGATCATGCACTGGAGATAGCCAACCCTATTACAACAACTGATTGAGCTAGACAACCTGGAGAATTTCTCTTGGTCACTTTTGATTTCAAATCTTTATACAGTGATCCCCCCATAACAAGGAACGGATTATCTGTAGACAAGCATTGATTAAATGAGGACTACCTCACTCCAATTGACTTTCTAGGCCTAATGTTATATAACTTAGTGAACAACTATTTCCAATTTGATGAGTAGTTATATCTGTTGTATTCAATTAGATCAACTGGACTTGAAATGTAGTTCTTGAGATGTTTCGCTAGTCGTCCGACTGGCTTTCCAATTCAAATGACTTGTACAAGAATCTGTGGCATTATGTACCCTGGAAAATCCCAATATCATACTCACAGCCAGTGTTTTAAGGGTGTGAGATAGTGGCTAAGAGGTGTTAAGGAACCCAGAGTAAGTTGTTTAAAACAGCATTGTACATGGCAGACAGTTGTGTCAAACCCCCCACCTCTATTTAGGCTTGGTTTTCTTTTTTTCACATAATAGGCCTCCTTAACACCTCTCTTGAACAGTCACGTTCCTTGCCAATATGTTAACATTACAATCTTCAAGGTATCGTCCTTTATCTTAAGATGCAGGGACACACCTGAGTCCTGACCCGAGGAATTGGCTCTCTGTCTGGCCATACGTTGATGCAGTTGTTGTTTGGTCTCCCCCACATACAAATCAGAGCATTCTTCACTGCCTGCACTGCAATATGATGTCGCTTTTCTTGTGTTTTTGGTATTGGGTCCTTCAGATGTACCAATTGGCTGCCTCAGTGTGTTTTTCGTTTAAAGCAGACAGGGATACAATGTTTGTTTAAAATCTTCTTGCTTCTTGATAGTAGATTCTACTAACAGAAAATCAGTACAGCATGGGCTCAATAGGGGAATTCATTTGCCAACATATACATAAATACAGTTTTAGAGAATCATAAATATATCCACAATATGGCAACAAATTGTTAGTCTATAAACAATATATAGACAATTTGTTTATGGTTTGTAGGGGAACGTCACAGAATGTGAACATTGTCTGGTGATACAATGCACTCAATAGTCATAGCATTATTAACTTACTATAAACATACAATCAGACAGCGGTGGAGTTTTTGGATCTCAAATTTTTCAAGCAAGATCCAAATAGGATCCACCCTTTTTACTAAGCCCAAAAAACTCGATCCTCTATGCTCAAAGCAGTCATCCAAGATCTTTAAAGGAGGGGTTTTTTGTTCCCAGACTACACACAATACGTAACACTAACCACACCCTAATGATGGGAACAAATTAGCGAATGAGTAAATTCCTAGACGAGGATACAATCCCAAGATCAAGAAAAACAAGTGACCAAGCATTGGGGTCCAAAATTACCCATAAAGGATCTATCCATATTTCGTCCAAATAGACCCTGGTCTACCCTTAGCACAGTAAACCGATATTTGTTTACAAAAAAGGAAAAAATCTTGATTGTGGGGAAATCAGGGTACCTGGAGGAAACCACACACACAAGACAACATACAATTCCCCCCGTGTCCATGGATGGATTAAACTCAGGACTTCAGTGCTGCAAGACTCAGTGCTAACATTGAGCCACCGTGCTGCCCAATCAGTAGCTTTGGCTACTGACCCACTTACCTTTACTATTGATATACAAGCAGAAAAGGGTGGGATCCTGCACACCTAAACATAAGGTAAGTAACTTATCATTCCATGCTGGGTGCTCTCAGCGCTGTAGCCAACAACATATAATCAAAGTAAAACATGCTAGGCACACCAGTCGTAGTAGTGAAAAGTATCTTTACTAGTGACGTTTCGAACCTGTGTGGTTTACTTTGATATGTAACATATTGGATAAGAAATCCATTTGATGCATTGGATCGGTCACTGAGACTGAATACAGTAACTAAAATTGTTTTTTCACATGGAAGAGCTATAAATAGTGGAAAGTTTGACCAACACAACGTCATCCTAATCAATTAAGAACATGTATTACAGTAGATATAAGGGCACTGTGAAAAAATGTAAAAAGTATTTTATTTTCATTTAACAGCAGTGTGGCATGTGACGTTTCTATAAAAAGTTTTGAACTGACCAAACATTGATCCTATGTAATGTAATCAATTTATCTTAGTATGACCTTTCATCTGATGAGATCTTTTTGAATTAAGGCTTGCATTTCATTCTGCCTATTTTGACTAAAATGGAAACTAAGACTCCAGACACCATTGCCCAACCCTAGACATAAATAAAAAAGCCGTGTCTCACCTCTCCCTTTGCTGTGGCTTCTGGGGGATTTGGAAATAAACCCATGGGTACTAGAGATGACTGAAATCTGTTCAGCTTGTGATTAGTGGAATTTCCAGTGAAAAAAAATCGGAATTTGAAATTCGCAAGCGTGCCCATTGAAGTCAACAGGAGTTACAAATCTGAAAGTTTCACCTAAAATAAGGTGTAAATATCAATGGTAACTTAATGGCTCAGAAAGACCTGGGAAATGGTCTAGGAAAAATGTATCAATGGGCAAAACCTACTTAAAAAACACTGTTTACTGAGTAAACATCATGCGCTTCCTTTACAGTAATACTCTCAGGGCCAATGGTGTGTAAAAGTCAAAATACTCCAGTTGCGAGCAAAACCAGGTAGAATCCACTCTAATCCAACAAGTTTAAAATGCAATAGATGCAGGTTGTGGAAGTAATTAAAAGTTATAAAAACAAAAAAACGTAAAACCAATTGTTAAGATCAACGTATCATAAGATAAGATGTATTATTGATCTTAACAATAGGTTTTATGTTTGTTTTGTATTGGCGCGCATTCGCCTAAGATAGGGCGGTGGTCGGGACAGAGTGCTGTCAGTGACGACGGCTGCGAGTGGAGCGCGCGGATAAAGGTAAGTTCCAGGTCCCCCGAGTGCAATATTATTCACGGGAGGTGAAATAGCGTCCTCACCTCCCGTGAATAATACAACGATGGCACTAGTTTTTTTTTTATAAAACCTGAGTTTAGTGTTCCTTTAAATTATCATTTGCATTACAAAATGTGGGGATCACTCTAAAACATACAGCTTCCGGTCACTGACTTACAAAAATCTATTTATACTGTAGTTTCCAAAGATTCATATATCCCTATGAACCCCCCGGTAGACCAATAGTAGCCTCTAAGGGCTCCTTATGTAACATGTGGCTGAATACTGGACTGCTATTTACAGCCAGTGGTCAAGAAAATAAGATCATGCACTGGAGATAGCACACCCCTATTACAACAACTGATTGAGTAGACAACCTGTGAGAATTTCTCTTGGTCACTTTTGATTTTCAAAATCTTTATACAGTGATCCCCCCATAACAAGGAATGGATATCTGTAGACAAGCATTGATTAAAGTGGACATACCTCACCTCCAATTGACTTCTAGCGGACCTAATGTATAATATATTAGTAACAACCTATTTCCGAATTTGATAGTAGATTATATCTGTTGTATTCAATTAGATCAACTGGACTTGAAATGTAGTTCTTGAAGATGTTCGCTAGTCGTCCGACTGGCTTTTCTCAATTCAGAATGACTTGTACAAGAATCTTTGGCAATTATGTACCCTGGAAAATCCCAATTAGCATATCACAGCCAGGTGTTAGGGTGATTGGGATAGTGGCTAAGAGGTGTTATAGGAACACCCAGAAAGGTTTTAAAACAGCATTGACATGGCAGACCGTTGGTGTCGAACCCCCCCACCCTCTATTAAGGCTTGGTTTCTTTTTTTCACATAAATAGCCTCCTTTAACACCTCTCTTGAACCAGTCACGTTCCTTTGCCAATATGTTAACATTACAATCTTCAAAGGTATGTCCTTTATCCTTAAGATGCAGGTACACGGCTAGTCCTGACCCCGAGGAATTGGCTCTTCTGTGCTGGGCCATACGTTGATGCAGTTGTTGTTTGGTCTCCCCACATACAAATCAGAGCATTCTTCACTGCACTGCACTGCATATATGATGTCCGCTTTCTTGTGTTTTGGTATTGGGTCTTTCAGATGTACCAATGCTGACTCAGTGTGTTGTTCGGTTTAAAGCAGACATGGGATACAATGTTTTTTGAAAATTCTTCTTGTTCTTCTTGATAGTAGATTCTACTAACAGAAAATCAGTACAGCAATGGGCTCAAATAGGGGACCTTCTTTGCAAACATATACATAAATTACAGTATTTAGAGAATCATAAATATATCCACAATAGGCGACAAATTGTTAGTCTATAAACAATATATAGACAATTTGTTTATGGTTTGTAGGGGAAACGTCCAAGCAAATGTGAACTTTCTGGTTGATATCAATGCACTCAATAGTCTAGCTATTAAATTAACTATAACATACAATCAGACAGCGTGGAGTTTTTGGATCTCAAAATTGTCAAGCAAGGATCCAAATAGGATCCACCCTTTTTACTAAGACCCAAAAACTCGATCCTCTATGCTCAAAGCCAGTCATCCAGATCTTTAAAGGAGGGGATTATTTGTTCCCAGACTTTACACACCCATACTAACACTAACCACAAACCTAATGATGGAACAAATTAGCGAATTGAGTAACAATTCCTAGACAGAGGATACAATCCCAAGATCATAGAAAACAAGTGACCAAAGCATTGGGGTCAAAATATTACCCATAAAGGAGATCTGATCCATATTTCGTCCAATAGACCCTGGTCTACCCTTTAAGAAACAGTAAAACCGAATTTGTTTAAAAAAGGAAAAAATCTTGATTTGGGGGAAATCAGGGTACCTGGAGGAAACCCACACCAAGCACGAAGACAACATAAACTCCCCCCGTGTCCATGGATGATTTATAACTCAGGACTTCAGTGCTGCAAGACATCATGCTAACCATGAGCCACCGTGCTGCCCAAATCATAGCTTTGGCTACTGACCACTTACCTTTACTATTGATATACACAGGAAAAGGTGGGATCCTGCCACCTAACATAGTAAGTAACTTATCATTCCATGCTGGGTCTCTCAGCGCTGTAGCCAACAGACATATAATCAAAGGTAAAACAATGCTAGGCAACCCAGTCTTAGTAGTGAAAAGTATCCTTACTAGTGACGTTTCGGAACCTGTGTTGTTACTATTGATATTGTACATATTGGATAAAGAGAATCCATTTGAGCATTGGATAGTCACTGAGACTGAATACAGTACTAAAATGTTTTTCACATGGAAGAGCTATAAATAGTGGAAAGTTTGACCAAACAACGTCATCCCTAAGTCAATTTAAGAACAGTATTACAGTGAGATATAAGGGCACTGTGAAAAATGTAAAAAAGTATTTATTTTCATTTTAACAGCAGTGTGGCATGTGGCGTTTCTATAAAAGTGTTTGAACTGACCAACATTGATCTATGGTAATGTATCAATTTGATCTTCTGTATGACCTTTCATGCTGATGAGATTATGTTTTGATAATAAGCTTGCATTTTAACCTTTCGCCTATTTTTGACTAAAATGGAAACTAAAGACCCAGACAACATTGCCCCAATAACATAAATAAAAAAGCCGTGTCTCACCCTCTCCTTTGCTGTGCTTCTGGGGATTTATGAAAAAACCCATGGGTACTAGAGATGACTGAAATCTGTCAGCTTGTAGATTAGTGGAATTTCCAGTGAAAAAAATCGGGAATTTGAAAATTCGCAAAGCGTGTGCCCAATTGAAGTCAACAGGAGTTACCAAAATCTGAAAGTTTCACCTAAATTAAGTTGTAAATATCAATGGTACTTAATGGCTCAGAAGACCTGGAATTGGTCTAGAGAGAATGTATCAATGGGCAAAACCTACTTAAAAAAAAACACTGTTAGTACTGGAAACATCATGCGCTTTCCTTGTAACGTCAATACTACTTCGGGCCAATGGTGTTTAAAAGTCCAAAAATACTCCAAGTTGCAGCAAAACCAGGTAGAATCCACTCTAATCCAAAGTTAAAATGCAAGATTGCAACCTGCAATAGCAGGTTGTGTAAGTAATTAAAAGTTATAAAAAACAAAACAACGTAAATAACCAATTGTTAAGATCAAGTTATCATAAGATAAGATGTATTATGATCTTAAAAATAGGTTTTATGTTTGTTTTTTTTTTATGACTTTTTAACTACATCCCCAAGTATCCTGAGCAACCTGCATTTATTGTATCATGCGCTTCTATTTGGCATTACGGTAGTATTAGAGATGGTCGAAATATTGAAAGTCGTCCGTTTTCGAACTTTCGAACTATTGTAAAAGTTCGAAAGTTCGAAAGTTCGAAACGGACCATTAAAGTCTATGGGAGGCAAAATAGTTCGAAAAGTTTGAGTCAAATACAACTAAATATTAATGGTAACTTAATGTAATGGCTGGGGACCTGGGAAATGGTCTGGGGAGCGTGTTCCAAATCCAGGACTTTTGTCAAATCGATTTACTCTCACGCGCGCTTACTTTCGAGATATCGCGTTCAATTAGACATGAAGCTGTTGTGTCTTTTATAGTTGTATATGGAGTGTGAGTGCAATCCTTCCATCTGTATAAATATATATATCTTGTGTTTCCGGCACACACACACTGTATATTAATACAATATCGCCCAAGGAAATTCCTCATCCTATCAGGTAACCGTGGGTTTAACTCCCATTATTCTGGGCCTGCGCCATTTTCTATTAACACGCACAGGCAGCCGATGCAAAAAAATTGTTATTATGCGCCACTTATTATCGTGAAAAGGATGGATTTAAATAGAGTCCTTACCCTCCTTCTCTCTTACTGCCTCGAACTCACACTACTGATTACTGCATTGCCAGAACCCAAGAAAGAGGAGCACGGGAGTACAACACTCCTTTGTGACTTTCTATAAATCTACATAAAGATCTTTTTAATGATATTTTCATTTTCTCATTTCTCAGACTGTATATATAGGATTGACTAAGGGTTTAAAACAGTATAAATTCACAGACGCCATTTATCTACTGCAGAATGATCCATCGCATTTGGTGAAAGTCGCTAAATAACCGTTTCCAAAAATATAAGACAACAGTCAGATGGAGGAACAGGTGGAAAGGCCTTAGATTCTCATGGCTTAGAAGACTGCAATCTCTCATTATAGTGTTCAGTATAATTACATATGGCAAAATGTGAGGGTGAAAAAACCTCCAGCAGCAATGTTCCAAGTACAAGAATGTGTAATACATTAATGAATGTGTCACTACAAGAGACCAGAAGCAACTGGGGCAGAATCACAAAAGACTTTGTAAGGGGTTAACCTGCAAAATGTTAGTTTAAGTATATAAAAGAACATGTACCAAGGAATATACCAAAGCCAAACATCAAACACTTCTAATACCAGTAGAACACAAGTTTTCCAATGCATTATCTGTGTGTAGTGAAGAGGGCGACATATTGCAACATATCGGTCATCAGGACATCACTGCCCTAAGAATATAGCTGACACCCCGCCGCAAAAACAGAAAGAATATATATTTGATTTATACAAGCCTGTATAGAGATTACACCTTTCTTGTGTGTTGAAAATCAAGAGCATCCGTGGGGGTATGACTGAGGAATAGCGCCAATATCCAGACATGCAGGGTTCCAAGGAGAATTACTGGGGGTTTTGGAGATGGGAATCTGTACAGATCAGAAGGACAATGAGAAGATTCCCAGTCAAGTGCATCAGATAGACGCACTAACACCGGAACAGAGAAGTGTGAGACTTGGTAGATCAGATAATCCAGAGAGAACCAATGTGTACAATACGGTTTGGTTTTCCATTTGCTTTTAATATAATTATTAATGTTGCATGAAAAGCTTAAAAAAAGTCTTAGAAAATTTATCACATAGTAAAAATCAAAGCAGAAATCAATTTGCAGAATTTAAAAGAATCTTGTTCTGCTGAGTTGAAAATGAGGAAACAAACAGAAATAGATTGTGCGATTTTTTCTTTCGCGATCCTTTAGTGAACTTGATTCTTTAAATGATCGCTTAAAAATTGGAAGAGACCTATTTAGAAAAAAATTGCATTTATAAAGAAATCACATTTATAAAGGAATCGCATTTATAAAAAATCACATTTATAAAAGAAGCACATTTATAAAGGAATCACATTTAATAACGGAATCGCATTTAAGAAGAAATTGCATTTATAAAAGAATCACATTTATAAAGGAATCACATTTATAAATATACAATTATAAAGGAATCGCATTATAAAGAATAACATTGTATAAGGAATCACATTAGAAAGATCACATTTAAAAAGGAACAAATGCAAAAAAGTTGCATTATAAAGAATCGCATTTATAAAGGAATCACATTTAAGAAGAAATTGCATTTAGATAGGAATCGCATTTAGAAAGGAATCACATTTATAAAGGAATCGCATTTAAAAAGAAATTGCATTTATAAAGGAATTGCATTTATAAAGGAATCACATTTAAAAAGAAATTGCATTTATAAGAATCGCATTTATAAAAGAATCGCATATATAAGGAATCACATTAGAAAGGATCACATTTAGAAAGGAATCGCTTTTAAAGAATCACATTTATAAAGATCGCATTTAGAAAGGAATCACGTTTTATAGAAGCATTTAAAAAGGAATCACATTTAAAAGAAACCGCATTTATAAGGTAATCATATTTAGAAGAAATTGCATATAATAAAGGAATTGCATTTATAAAGGAATTCATTTAAAAAAATGCATTTAAAGAATCACATTTATAAAAAAATCACATTTATAAAGAGAGCACTTTAAAATGAATTTAAGAAGATTGCATTATAAGGAATCGCATTTTAAAGATCAAGGATCGCATTTATAAAGGAATCGCAATTTATGAGAATCACATTTATAAAGGAATTGCATTTTAAAAGGAATCGCATTTACGAAGAAATTGCATAATAAGGAATCGCCATTTATAAAGAATCACATTTATAAAGAATCGGCATTTATAAAGAATCGCATTTATAAAGGAATCGCATTTTAAGGATCACATTTGTAACGCATCACATTTATAAGGATCGCATTTATAAGGAATCACCTTTAAGAAGAGATTTGCAATTATAAAGAATCGCATTTATAAAGGAATCTCATTTAAAAAGAATTGCATTTATAAAGGAATCACATTTAAGAAGAATCACATTTATAAAGAATCACATTTATAAGGAATTGCATTTCTAAAGGATCACATTTATAAAGAATCGCATTTATAAAAAATCACATTTATAAAGACATCACATTATAAAGGAATAGCATTTATAAAGGAACCACATTATAAAAGGATCACATTAGAAGAAACTTGCATTTATAAAGGAATCACATTTATAAAGAATGACATTTATAAAGGAATCACATTTATAAGAATGACATTTTATAAGGAATTGCATTTATAATGAATCGCATTAAGAAGAAATTGCATTAATAAAGGAATCGCATTTATAAAGAATGACATTTATAACAAATCACATTTATAAAAATCAACATTTATAAAGAATTGCATTTATAAAGGAATCAACATTTAAAAAGAAATCGCATTTATAAAGAATCACATTTATAAGGAATCAAATTTATAAAGAATTGCATTTATAAAGACCGCATTTATAAAGAATCACATTAGAAGAAATTGCATTTAATAAAGGAATTGCATTATAAAGCAATCGCATTCATAAGGATCACATTTTATAAAAGAATTGCATTTATAAAGGACTCGCATTTAAGAAGAAATTGCATTTATAAAGGAATGCATAAAAGAATTGCATTTATAAGGAATCACATTTATAATGGAATCCCATTTATAAAGAATCACATTATAAAGGAATTTTATTAAGAAGAAATTGCATTTATAAAGGTAGCGGCATTTACAAGGAATCTCATTTAAAAAGAATTGCATTATAAAGGTATTGCATTTAAATAAAGGAATCACATTTTAAAAAATTGCATTTATAGGAATCCACATTTAAAAGAAATTGCATTTGTAAAGTAATAACATTTATAAAGGAATCGCATTTAAAAAGAAATCCCATTTATAGAAAACATTTATAAGGAATCACATTTATAAAGAATCACATTTCATAAATGAATCGCATTTTATAAAGAACTTCACATTTATAAGGAATCTCATTTAAGAAGAAATTGCATTTATTTAAAGGAATTGCATTTATAAAGCTAATCGCATTCATGTCACATAAAGAATCACATTTATAAAGAATCACCTTAAAGAAAAAAAGGGGAAAAGAAAAAAAAAGAAAGAAAAAAAACAAAAAAGAGAAAAAAATAAGGAAGACGAAAATAAAAAAAAGACAGAAACCCCATGCCAGGCAAAGTTGAAAAAAAACAACACCAGATCTTAAAAAATGACTTGTACAAGAATCTTAGGCAATTATGTTACAATTATGTAACAACAAATATATATATATATATATATATATATATATATATATATAATTACATCTGAAAAGAAGCACTCCTTGGTCTTTCAGAAGGGGAGACGAAGTCATAGCTGCATTTGCTTGTGCAATATAAGTCATGGCTGCTTCCCCTGCTATTTAAAGTACTTTCACAAACAACCACACAATAATATCTGTTGCATTCAATTAGATCAACTAGACTTGAAGTTTAGTTCTTGAAGACGTTTCGCTAGTCATCCGACTGGCTTTTCAATTCAGAATGACTTGTACAAGAATCTTAGGCAATTATGACAATTATGTAACAACTAATATATATATATATATATATATATGTATAG